>JAUCMX010000028.1:9555102-9645102 GCA_033459395.1 Hemibagrus guttatus
GGTTCTCTGTGTGGACTCCGGGTTCTCTGTGTGGACTCCAGGTTCTCTGTGTGGACTCCGGGTTCTCTGTGTGGACTCCAGGGTCTCTGTGTGGACTCCGGGTTCTCTGTGTGGACTTCAGGTTCTCTGTGTGGTCTCCAGGGTCTCTGTGTGGACTTCAGGTTCTCTGTGTGGACTCCGGGGTCTCTGTGTGGACTCTGGGGTCTCTGTGTGGACTCCAGGTTCTCTGCGTGGACTCCGGGTTCTCTGCGTGGACTCCGGGGTCTCTGTGTGGACCCCAGGGTCTCTGTGTGGACTCCGGGTTCTCTGCGTGGACTCCGGGTTCTCTGTGTGGGTCTCTGTGTGAATTGCGCAACCAAGAGCTCCTGAGGAACTAACAGGTCAGCGTAGATTCTGAGTTCATTATAGAACAGCATTTTTTGAGCTGTTTTTGAAAAATCTTTGGAAAATACTTATCTGGCACAACCCTGGGTTTTCCTGCTATTCTTTTTACCCTGAACAGACAAGAAGAATGTAGTGTAATGAAATCGCTTAGAAGCTTGAAACAATGCAAAGCAAAAACGTAACAGAATTTTGCTGGTAAGGCAAGACCATGTTTAGATATATATAATATATATATCAACAACGACAACAACAACAGTCACAAAATAATTATCCTAAAAATTGTTATCCTAATAATTATCATTAATTGTTCATCTCATATAACGGCGTGTCACTTTCACTTTTTTTTCTTACGCTTCCGTGTCCTCAAATATAACACGCATGTATTGCACTGCAGCTGTAAGTGCGACACATTGTGGTGGTTCCTGGTACTGCATCTCTAATAGACATTCTGAAAGGTTAACTGTCATCATAAAAAGAGTACAACACCACCATCAAATTAGCTTTCTAATAAAAATAAATCACTCTACATAACATTTTTATTAATAAACAACACTGTACACATATTTCTCAATCAATTTTATTAAACACTTGAATAAGCCAAATGTGCTGCAAAAGCCTGCGATTCATAAACCTTTTACTAGAACAAACACTGCAGTTCACTCAAGAGATGAATATAATAAAAAGGATTGTTGCCAAGTCGCTCAGTTCAACACTCTGCAGGAATTAAGCACTAAATAAACGCATGGAAGAATCTATTGAAGGAAAAGAATTTCAGACCTTGTTTGGAGTCCAAACTCTATTCAGTTCATCTTCTGGTGATAATCATAATCCAAAATAATTCCTACAGACATCCAAACTCTCGTTTTAGAGACATCACAGATCTCAGACCGAAACGCACGGACAGATGCAGCCAGAAAACATAACCCCTCCAAATAAAGAAAGAAAACACTGCAACATTTATCCATACTCTGTAATTAACTGGTGTTTATTATATTATACAGAAACCTGTTATATTTCTTTTTTTTATTATTATATAAATAATTCACAAATCAGAATCAGCACTTTGACTAGACCTAATAATCGTCAATTACATAAATAACAAATTAATTAGATCCCAGAAGGCAACGGCTCTGCAGAGGTTTGTGTTTTTTGTCCTTTTCTGACTCAACACCTTCAGTCCATGAGGCTCTGCTCATTAGCTGATAGGTTCGAGCTGGGGTGTTAAATGAGGCAGAAAGCTAAACTCTACTGTGTTGTGGCTGTTCAGGACTGCAGTCTGGAGAACTGAAGCATCTGAGGTGAAGAGATGCACAAAATGAGGCTGTGAGAATAATGTTTTTGCTGAAATTGTACCTCTTCTGGGTGAGCAAAGCTTTTTTTTTAACATTGCTATTAGTCTGATAGGAGCTGAAGTTCCACCGAATCACTCGAGTTGCTAGATGTTGTGTAATCACTGCCACATTTTGCCCAGAAGACTTGAAAAAAAAGAAAGGAATGTCCAAAAATGGAAACACTAATAGAACTGAGTCTGCCCCATGCTCAAGGAGGAGCAGTGGACAGGACACTTAATGGCAGGATTGCCAGATTGGACCAGTTTAAAAATACTCGGTGATTGCTAAGATTTTTATAGCAAATATAACCAGAATTAAATATAATACATTTTAGTGAAAGAACAGTGAAGAGTAAGTGCAGAGAGTGTGTCAGTGACATTGATTGGTGGAGGGAATGAGTCTGTACATCAGAAATGTGTGTAAAACATGGTGACTTTGTGTCCCATCAAAACACTGAACAACAAAATCTATAGTGATGATCCCCGGCTGATTACAGCCCACGTTTGTGCCTTTTTTTTCCACATTACATACATTTTATAAGGTAGGGTTCACTCTGGACAGGATGCCACACACACACACACAAACACACACAAACACACACACACACTCTCTCTCTCACACACACACCCATTCACACACTAGAGATGATTTAGAGATGCCAGTCATGTCTTTAGACTGGGGGAGAAAACCAGGCTGCCCAGAGAAACCCCTGAGGAACTGGGAGAACATGCGAACTCCACACACACACACACACACACACACACACACACACACACACACACACACACACTGGAGCTGCGAGTCACATGCTAACATGCTAACTTGTGTAAAGCATAACATTTCACCAGTGATTTAACTGATTTCACCAGTGTCGGGAAAAGATTGTAGAGAGTTCTGACTGACTGAGTTGCTTCTTGCTAGTGTAATAGTTGCGGTCTGTCTGTTGCGGGCTTAATTAATAATAAAGCCACGGATACTACGACGAGTTCTTGAGTAATAGTTTTCTGCTCTTTTTATCCCCACCCGAAAGGTCACGGCTGCCTCATTCCCCCCTCAATTACAACTTAACATTTCCCTTTTTTTCCTAAAACAGGTTCTTTCCATTAAATTAAAAGTCCCTCAGTATCATCCCATTAAAATAAAAGAAACATAAAACCCTAGCTGGCTGATGCTGGAAGTCGAGTGGGTTTTTATTGCCATTCCTTTGTATAGCATGTACAGTGGGGCAAAAAAGTATTTAGTCAGCCACCAATTGTGCAAGTTCTCCCACTTAAAAAGATGAGAGAGGCCTGTAATTTTCATCATAGGTACACTTCAACTATGAGAGACAGAATGAGAAAAAAAAATCCCGAAAATCACATTGTCTGATTTTTAAAGAATTTATTTGCAAGTTATGGTGGAAAATAAGTATTTGGTCACCTACAAAAGTTCATCTCAATACTTTGTTATATACCCTTTGTTGGCAATGACAGAGGTCAAACGTTTTCTGTAAGTCACCACAAGGTTTTTACACACTGTTGCTGGTAGTTTGGCCCATTCCTCCATGCAGATCTCCTCTAGAGCAGTGATGTTTTGGGGCTGTCGCTGGGCAACAAGGATTTTCAACTCCCTCCAAAGATTTTCTATGGGGTTGAGATCTGGAGACTGGCTAGGCCACTCCAGGACCTTGAAATGCTTCTTACGAAGCCACTCCTTCGTTGCCCGGGCGGTGTGTTTGGGATCATTGTCATGCTGAAAGACCCAGCCACGTTTCATCTTCAATGCCCTTGCTGATGGAAGGAGGTTTTTACTCAAAATACTCAAAGCATGATGTTTCCACCCCCATGCTTCACAGTAGGTATGGTGTTCTTTGGTTCATCTGACCATATGACATTCTCCCAATCCTCTTCTGGTTCATCCAAATGCTCTCTAGCAAACTTCAGACGGACCCGGACATGTACTGGCTTAAGCAGGGGGACACGTCTGGCACTGCAGGATTTGAGTCCCTGGCGGCGTAGTGTGTTACTGATGGTAGTCTTTGTTACTTTGGTCCCAGCTCTCTGCAGGTCATTCACTAGGTCCCCCCGTGTGGTTCTGGGATTTTTGCTCACCGTTCTTGTGATCATTTTGACCCCACGGGGTGAGATCTTGCGTGGAGCCCCAGATCGAGGGAGATTATCAGTGGTCTTGTATGTCTTCCATTTTCTAATAATTGCTCCCACAGTTGATTTCTTCACACCAAGCTGCTTACCTATTGCAGATTCAGTCTTCCCAGCCTGGTGCAGGTCTACAAGTTTGTTTCTGGTGTCCTTTGACAGCTCTTTGGTCTTGGCCATAGTGGAGTTTGGAGTCTGACTGTTTGAGGTTGTGGACAGGTGTCTTTTATACTGATAACGAGTTCAAACAGGTGCCATTAATACAGGTAACGAGTGGAGGACAGAGGAGCCTCTTAAAGAAGAAGTTACAGGTCTGTGAGAGCCAGAAATCTTGCTTTTTTGTAGGTGACCAAATACTTATTTTCCACCATAACCTGCAAATAAATTCTTTTCTCATTCTGTCTCTCATAGTTGAAGTGTACCCATGATGAAAATTACAGGCCTCTCTCATCTTTTTAAGTGGGAGAACTTGCACAATTGGTGGCTGACTAAATACTTTTTTGCCCCACTGTATACAATCAAACACAATTTCTTAAGGATGATGGTGCAAAAAAATAACAGTACACAAGACTACATAAAGTGCAAATACACAACTTATGAGATGAGAGCAGGACAATAAATACACAGAACATGGGCTATGAACAATACACTAATGGTAATAGTCAAATAATCAAAGTAATGTAAGGTTCAGAAAATATACTGAAAATACAGCAGTCAACATCGCTCTCAATGATTTTCATCTTGCTCTCCCTCAGTACGTCTCCCATCTGAATAAAGACAACTGTGGAGTTTAAATAAGGAATGACTGATGAACTTGACCAAGTTCATTTGGGTGTTACGGTCATACAGTCAATAAATATTCATGAAGTGTAGCTAGTGTGAGCTCCTTTGGTTTATGTCATCACTTTATTCCCTCATGTTGATTTGCTAGTCCAGTACAGAGAGCTAGCACAGACATTGAAATGAGCAACAAACTACAAAGAACTTCCTGCTGAGAGTCTGATAGAACTCTGTACATGTGTGTGTGTGTGTGTGTGTGTGTGTGTGTGTGTGTGTGTGTGTGTGTGTGTGTGTGTGTGTGTGTGTGTGTGGTCATGACCGACCATATGTGATAGGTGAGACAGAGGTAGAGAGGGTGAAAACCTTCAAATTCCCCCGGACTCCACCTGGTCTCACAACACTCAGCAGCTCCTGAGAAGATCCCAGCAGCGACTACTTCTTAAGAAGACTGAGGAAATTTGGCATGTCAACCAAGATCCTCAGCAACTTCTACCGTTGTACGGTTGAAAGTGTTGTGATCACCAGCTCAATCACAGTGTGGCACGGAAGCTGCGCTGTTCAGGACAGGAAAGCTCTCCAGCATTCATCTGTGGAGCGGCTTCCCATCACTTCAGGACACTTACAACACCAAGGTCATCGGGAGGGCCCATAACATCATCAGGGACAAAACATCCACAACACAACCTCTTCACACTTCTGCCGTCTGGGAGACGCTACAGGAGTGTGAGATCAAGGACAAAAAGTCTCACAAACAGCTTCTATTCACAAGCCATTAGCCTCCACAACACTTAACACCACTACCTCACACCCCATCACCCCCACTGACTGCTACCACACTACACACTGAACACCTTATTTAAGTCTTAATCTGTATATACTGTATCTTTTTATTTTTTATTGAATTTTTCATACATTTCTATAATTTGTATTATTTTTGTAAGGGAGAAACCTCTTGAATCTTGAATGTCATCATGACCACTTATTTATTTATCTTTAAACAAATCCTATAAAATACATTGTAAGAAAAAACATTCCAAGATCAACTGAACTTGTTAAAATGGCAGAACATTATTTCTGTCAAAAATTTGTGGATATTTTGTTTAAAATGTCATTCGCTAGCATGAGGATGGATGCGGCTTAAAACAGTACCGCAGCCAGCCACTAGAGGGGGTCAGAGACATTTAGGGTTCACTTTCAACCCCCTGCTGGGACACTCACCCTTATATACTACAGACATTAGTGTTTCTTTAACTTGTTTTTGTGTATTTATATATATATATATATATTCGTAATGTCCTGCGTTAATAATTGATGTACACGAATCAGAGTTCACTGCAGTTTTGGGCATTAGTGAAGTTGTGAGGTTAGAGGGAGTCGATAACAAAAAAGAATCAATTCCTTGTTAACGGACACTGAGTCAACTCCAGAGCGATGGAGTCGATTCAAACTGAAAAGATCTTAATATCAGTTTGCTTGATTTTGCATTCATTTCTACACTGTATACATACAAAACCTTAGGAACATCATGCGTTGTTGAGTCTGATCAGAATGGATGAAGAAAGCCATAACAGAGGTATTACTATATACTAATCTCATAATAATATTCAGTTACTGATCACTAACTGCTGAAAAAGACATTAACTGTATTGGTATTTTACCAATAGGAGAGGAATATACACTCACTGCCCACTTTAATAAGAACAACCTGCTCATTTATGCAGTTATCCACAATTATGTGACAGCAGCACAAAGCAAAAGATTTAACACTATGCCTCAATCATTTCTTAACATCTTTAATAAACTCTTTATCCAGTGGACAGTCCAGAGAACACAAAGTCCTCAAATATTTGTGTGTTAAAGCTGAAACACATTTGCTTTGCTATGTACTACATCCTGTTGGAACCAAATGTTAAAGGGCCGAATTAATGAACTCGAACCCTATGATGTTAATGTTTAGGTTATGAAAGCACAAAGTTCAATTCTGTAGAAGTCTTATTTGACCCCCCATGAGCTGCAGGAAATCTGGATGTAGAACATTATAAATTAAACAAGACAAAACAATAATAATAATAACAACAACAATAAATTATTAGTTATTATTACTATGTGTTCAGGGATGAGCAATGTTTCATGACAGAAAAAATCAGTAGCTGACTTGACCTGCTATGCTTCATGTTTTTTGAGAGAACACACATCTGAGCACTGTTTTAGCCAAACCATTTTATTGAAAGAGAGAGACTGGGTTGGAGAGCCATCTTTACAAGTTTGCAAGTGACTGATGGTGGATGTGTTTGCTTCTGTTCCTTTCACTCCAGATGAAAAGATCAGCGATCGACGTCGAGAGGTCCGTGGAGGGCGAGTCCAACCCCCCTCTCCCTTCCGCCAGTGGAGCATCTAGTGTACAGCTTAATGCTGCTTCCTCCTGAAGGAACAACCTGAGGATCAAACAGAGCAAAGATTTTCAAAATCCATGCAAATACCATTTCCACAGACCACATTTTTCTAAGTATTATTTCCTGGAAGCAGCATGTTCCTGTCCCCTAATGCTGTCTCACTGTGGATATCTATAAAACTGTATAATCTGATACTGACAGCTCTTTCGATCTTTTCCACTGTACTCAAACCGATTTGATGCTTGATCTAATGGAGTCATGTTTGGAACTGCTGCTCATATAACATCAGGGGGGCAGCAGAACACACTCGGAGAACATCGCCCTCCATCCCACGTCCACAGCTCTCACACACCAATGATTGGCTGTCTCTGAGATTGATAGAGAAGTGTTTACTCCATGTGATGGATGGCTGTGGCATCATCAGGGTATAAACTCATGATCTGTGGATGCCAGGGCAAACACTTTTCTGTTGCTCAGAAGCCGGTATATAACAAGCGAATAAACCTTGATTCCTTCACTTTAAGAAACAAATCAGTTACTTGAAGTGATTATGAAGGTTCTAACCAGATGAAGACATTTTAAAGAATTCAATAAGCTCTTAACACTACACCACAGTGATAAATTAGATCAAATCCACTATTTTTTTATTTAAACCCAAAATTCCAGGGCAGACGTGTATTCCATTTAAAGCTTGTAGCTGACTTGCTGTGAAATGCACACACTGCAGAAATCTTTTCTTCTACTGAAGCGCCATGTGTTGTACAAACTCAATACAGAGATCACAGAGCATTTTTAAACTAACCGATGAGGCCAGTGAATACAACGGTCAAAATTTACATTTAACTCAAATTTGTAGCGGTAACAAATATCCAGTGTTTTGACTCTGCTATTATCGGACTTAGGACATCCAAGATTCCTAGCAAAACTGAGTTTGAGGTCTTCTCTATCTGCACCATCAACATATGCAGGAGAGGGATGAAGTAGCTCAGTGGTTAAGGTGTTAAGCTACGGACCAGAAGGTTGAAAGTTTAAATCCCAGGACCACTAAAGCTGCCACTACTTTTATTTTTCAAGCAAGGCCCCTAACCCTTAATTGCTCAGTTGTAAAAATGAGAATGTTAATCGCTCTAAATAAGGCATCTGCCAAATGCTGTAAATGTAAATATTAGCAGAATCTGTTGCTCTGGGTCTGTTCAGTGAAGTATATTGATAGTACGAAATGCCAAAAAACTTGTTTCTGTTACTGACCCAAAGGTGCAATGTACCTCAATGTTATCTGTGCAGTGTAAGGAGCGGTTGAAGTAACATACCTTCTGTGAGACGTGCTTTGCCTCCAGTGGGTTGACACAGCACAGTGGAGCAACCAACACACAGCACTACTGTCTGAGCATGGCTGAAGACTGTGGTGATCTTATAGCATCCTGCCATAGAGACAAAGGTTTGTTGGTGTAGATGCAATACAGACACAGGTCATCCACCATCTCTGGTGATTACTGTACCTTTTAAATATCTATTGCAGATATTTATTAATGTTAAAGCATGTGTTTAAATTATGTCTAGATGTATACATTCTTGTAATCACATGACAACACTCCTCACGTATAATAAATGCGTACATCATCTCGACTCATCACTAAGCACACGGGATAGAGAGTATAATGTATAATGACCAGACACTGATCAGTGCTGATGTACCTGGACACTTGACATCCATGAAATAGGAATTGGGGCTCTGTACGAGACGCTTCTTCTTGTGCCTCCTTCTCTCCTCCTCAGGTGTGGGGTGCAACAAGTCTTTTGCGAGCTGTGGATATTCGAGGACTTTAATTAGCAAATTAAACACGATGTACCAAATCTATACAACTGTAACGGCTCAGCAGCAAGGTCCACATTCTGTCATGAAAGAGAAAGCCTCTTACATTTACCCGAGATTACTCTACAGTCTCTTCATGAATTGACGACACATCACTAGGGCACCTTGTTTTCAAGATACCGATATACTAAACCCTTACACTCTATCATAGGAGTAAAATTGTGTGTGAAAGCAAGAATGCGTCACACAACGTGAGAAGCTCGAAGGCGTCCTCCATGTTTTGTTCCATGCGCGCCGCCATCTTGTCAGTCGCAGCGTTTCAGCACGCTGGAAAACCATTGATACATCTAATTCATTTATAGCCTGAAGGAGGTAAAATACTCCGTTTTAACACCAATATGTGTCTGGTGACATGCTCCGGGAAACGGTTTTGTCACTGGGGACCTAATAAAGGCGAAAATAGCAGATATTTTGACTTGACTGGTTTCAAATACTCACTGGCATGTTGGCGAAGATTTAGCCGCTGCCGGAAAGGAAGTACACAGCGGAAGCAGGGAGATATTATTCACAGGACACGTGATCATTCCGGAAGTAGGACTTTGTAGGAGACCTTGAAGCGAGGACATGTTAGTAAGGTCCGTTACAGTTGAACGATATTATCTCAGAGTTTGATGAAAATGTATTCTAATTTGAGTTAGACACCTCTGTTTATACAGTAGATATAAAAGTCTAAAAACAGATCGTTTTCTACCTTTAATATTGCACACACTTTAATAATGGTGTACTAGGCCATCTCTGTGAGGTCAAAGTTTGACTGCCTGCATGCAGTAAGAGGTATGAATGTCTTACAGTAGGCTTATGATGGCCGTAATTGCATTATATGATGAAAAGTTAAGCTTGGGACGGTTACTTAGCCTGACAAGATAGTGTTGCTTTGATGTAATGAAAGTTAGCCATCGCAAATGGGACATAATTTTATTTCCATGAAGCCTAATTTTAGTGAGCCTACTCTTGAGAAGGGGACTAATGCTAAACTCATTGAACTCTCAATACTCAACTCCCATAAACCCTGCAGATTTTTGCCCTAACCGGAAAAACTATTAGCAAAACATTAAAACAAATAGGTTAGACATTAAGACTGAGACTGTGTTCTCACTACTTACTCGCACATAACTGTGGAGTTTTATAAGAAAAAGCTTATCTTCCTGCAGTAGAACAAGGAACATTTATTAACTTACTTAATGAGAAATGCAAACAAAAATGCAGATGTTAGGAGTATTCCTCCACCTTTCAGAAGAGTAGTTGTGTGTGTGTGTGTGTGTGTGTGTGTGTGTGTGTGAGTGTGAGAGAGAGAGAGAGAGAGAGAGAGAGAGAGAGAGAGAGAGAGAGAGAGAGAGAGAGAGAGAGAGAGAGAATTAGATTTTCTGGGGAAATAATTACTCAGACATTTTTATTTTTGTTATTTAATATTAAGGTTTTTTTCCAATACAAAGATATCCTTTTAAAAAATAATTGGATTAGGTAAAGGTTTGTGATACACCACTGGTTAACGTGTTCTGAGTTCCAGTGTGACCACTGGCTCTATTCCTGGTCGGAGTCTCGTCGCTTGGTGGTGCTCACTGATGCTGATGGATCATCACTGATGGATCTGTGTGGACAGCCTGTGACCAGGAGACAGTTGTGGACAGAGCCACTTGGGGACTATCACACCGTCACGGATCTGCCGTTACATCTGTCAGCTTCTTACAGCAAGGAATTAGTGTCTATGATGAACACTTAACCCTTGGTTGTTGTTGTAGATAGGTACATTGTTTACATTTATTGTCCAATGTCACCCAAATGAGGATGGGTTCCCTTCTGAGCCTCTCAAGGTTTCTTCCTCATATCATCTCAGGGAGTTTTCCTGGCCACCGTCACTGCAGGCTTGCTCATTAGGGATAAAACGGGGATAAAATAGTTTAATAATTTAATCTAAAAAAATCTTTTTTCTCCTTTTCTCTGTTTCTCCACTTTTGTAAAGCTGCTTTGAGATAAAGTCCAGCTTAACAGATTCAGGCTTCTCAGAAACAGAAACTGTCGAGTGCCTCCTTCAGTACAGCCTGAGCATCCTTGAGCATCGCGGGGGGAGGAGGGTTCCGGTCTTCTGTGTGTGTATTCTTGCTGACATACCCACACACCGTCCCACACTGCGGCTTGTCGTCTATCCAGAAGCCCTCGTACACCTGGCACTTGTCCATGTAGACAAATCGTCCGTGTCCATGCCTCTTCCCATCCTTCATGCTCCCCTCGTACCGGTTTCCGTTCTTGAGCAGCAGCACGCCCTGGCCGTGTGGTTTATCCCTGAGCCACTCTCCTTCATACACATCTCCGTTTTCGAAGTCCATCCTTCCCCATCCGCTCCTCATATTCGCCACCCACTCCCCCTCATAGCACGCGTGTGAGCTGTAGAATTTTTTGCCCAAGCCCTGCTTTTTCCCGTTTACCCAGGATCCTGAATAAACCTTTAAATACTGTTTAGTTGAGGGCTCCAGCTTGTACAGCTTCCCGAAACCGTCGCGCAAGTCCCGTTTCCATCCACCTTCGTACATGAATCCGGCTTTCTTCCACACCTGAGTTCCTCTACCATGTCTCAGGTGATCCTTCCACTCGCCGGTGTACAGATCTCCGTTAAGACTCCGGATGGTGTGGCACAAGCCGTTCCTCTGAGCCATTTTCTCCATTCTTTCACAGCGACACACCGTGATTCTTCGTTTACCAATTAAAGCCATTTTGCATCAGCGCTGAATATTTTCAACAGTCCTTCCTCCTCTGAAGTAGCTGTGTACTGACGTCAGAGCGTTCTGTTCTTCTCTTCTGGAACTCCCTTTGTGACTTCACCGGTTCCGTGACGTCGACTAATATATTAGTGCAGCTGGAGTTTCAGAGTCAAGTACTCTTAAAAGTAATATTTCCCATTGCACATGCGTAAAAATGCGATTATCTAATCATATTCAAGTCCAATACAATTTCAGGTCTCTGTTTTCAAAATGAATATCACTTTCAAAATAAAAAGTCTTCCCCCTTTTCCTTTGATGTCTTGCTGAGGATATCAGGGTATGTGCCATGGGACTTTAACAATTTAACAAAATCCATTTGAATGAATGAAATCTGACAATAATAACTGATCAATCTAGTCTGTTAAATCAATTAACTCAGCTCAACAATTAACATGCTGCTTATGTGAATTTCAAATGAATTATTGCAGAATATGACTGTTTGATATTGACTTTTTTTTTAAAAGTTCACCCAAAAAAAGCTTATTCAGCTGATTTGGTTTGTGGCAATAAGCTGTGTAAATAAATATTACTAATAATATAACAGCAGTAGCTCTTCTTACCTTCATTTTGTCAAAGTAGCTCTGAGAGGAGGTGTGAGACCCCTGCTATAGAAACTATTATCAACAGCCTTAAACTAACTAATAACATTACATTATATAAGTTTATTATGAATTACAATAGGTTTTATAATATAATATAATATAATATAATATAATATAATATAATATAATATAATATAATATAATATAATATGGGGGGGGCATGCATGGTAGGTTGATTGGCATCTCTAAATTGTCCGTAGTGTGTGATTGCGTGAGTGAATGAGAGTGTGTGTGTGTGTGCCCTGCGATGGGTTGGCACTCCGTCCAGGGTGTATCCTGCCTTGATGCCCAATGACGCCTGAGATAGGCACAGGCTCCCCGTGACCCAATAATAGATCGGATAAGCGGTAGACAATGAATGAATGAATAATATAATGTAATATAATATAATATAATTATATCATAATATATAATTATAATATAACTCTCCATTACCCTGAACAGTTGACCCCAAGTATTTAAACTCATCCACCTTCCTCACTTCTACTCCTTGCAACTGCACCATTCCACTGTGCTCCCTCTCATTCACCTGCATGTACTCTTTCTTGTCCCTGCTGACTTTCATTCCCCTCCTCTCCAGTGCAGACCTCCATCTCTCCAGGCTCATCTCAACCTCTTCTCTACTCTAACTACAGATCACAATGTCATCTGTGAACATCATGGTCCATGGGGGCTCCTGTGTGATTTCATCCGTCAACCTGTCCATCAGCATTGAAAACAAGAAAGGGCTAAGAGCTGATCCTTGGTGCAATCCTGCTTCCACCTTGATTCTGTCATTCATGTTTACTCAAGCTTTTTGCACTAACGGACTTATTCTTTTTATCTTCATTACAACAATTGTATTTATTTATGTTATTTTATTTTATTTTGTATTTGCACTGATCTTTTTTAACTACTCTGCATACCTTAAATTGCCCCCTGGGGATAAATAAAGTTTTTTTAATTGAATTGAATTCCTACCGCACACTTTACCGCTGTCACACCTTACCGCTGTCCTCATACATATCCTGCACCACCCTAACATCATTTTTAGCCACTCCTGACTTCCTCATACAATACCACAACTCCTCCCTTGGCACCCGGTTGTATGCTTTCTCCAAATCCACAAACACACAATGTAACTCCTTCTGACCTTCTCTATACTTCTCCATCAACATTCTTAAAGCAAACATAGCATCTGTACTGCTCTTCCTTGGCATGAAACTGTTCCATCTCCTCTGTTTCATCTCCTCTCTGAATTTCACAAAACAGTCTTCTTCCTTCAGCTTCCACCATCTGATCCAAGATCCAGTCTTTGTTCTCTTCCTCATCCTCACTTCTAAAGTCATCCTACAGACTACCATCCTGTGCTGTCTAGTTACACTCTCACCTGCCACCACCTTACAGTCTCTAATCACTTTCAGGTTACATCTCCTTCATAGGACATAGTCCACCTGTGTACACCTACCTCCACTCTTATATGTCACCCTTTGCTCCTCCTTCTTCTTAAAATATGTATTCACCACTGCCATTTCCATCCTCTTTGCAAAATCTACCACCATCTGTTTTTCCACATTCCTCTCCTTGATACCATTCCTACCCATCAGTTCCTCGTCACCTCTGTTCCCTTCACCATGTCCATTTAAGTCTGCTCTAATCACCACTCTTTCTTCCATGGGTACACTCTCTACTACTTCATCTAACACATTTCATAAATCTCTTTCTCCTCCTTCACACACCCCACTTGTGGGGCATATGCACTGATGACATTTACCAACACCCATTCAATTCCCAGCTTCACAATCATCACTCTGTCAGACACTCTCTTCACTTCTACTACACTCTTACGATACTCTTCCCTCAGGATTACTTCTACGTCGTTTCTCTTCCCATCTACACCAGGGTAAAACAGTTTAAAAGCACCTCCAATACTCCTGGCTTTACTCCCCTTCCACTTGGTCTCGTGTACACAGAGCATGTCTACCTTTCTCCGCTCCATCATATCCGTGAGCTCTCTCCCTTTACCAGTCATAGTGCCAACATTTAAAGTTCCAACTCTCACCTCCACACTCCTACCCTTTCTCCTCTCCCACTGCCTCTGGAAACGTCTTCCCCCTCTCCTTCTTCTCCTTCTCCCAGCAGTAGCGTAGTTTCCACCAGTACCCTGCTGGCCAACAGTACTGGTAGCGGTCGTTGGTAACCCAGGCCTCAACCAATCCGGTAGGGTAATCTGATTAATGAGCCGCATATTTGATTTGGCCCAGGTTTTACACCGGATACCCTTCCTGACGCAACCCTCCCCATCGAGCCGGGCTTTAGACCAGCACTAAGGACACACTGGCATGTGCAACCCCAGTGGCTGGGTTATAATATAATATAATATAATATACAAACCCGATTCCAAAAAAGTTGGGACACTGTACAAATTGTGAATAAAAACAGAATGCAATGATGTGGAAGTTTCAAATTTCAATATTTTATTGAGAATACAACATAGATGACATATCAAATGTTTAAACTGAGAAAATGGATCATTTTAAGGGAAAAATAAGTTGATTTTAAATTTCATGGCATCAACACATCTCAAAAAAGTTGGGACAAGGCCATGTTTCCCACTGTGTGGCATCCCCTCTTCTTTTTATAACAGTCTGCAAACGTCTGGGGACTGAGGAGACAAGTTGCTCAAGTTTAGGAATAGGAATGTTGTCCCATTCTTGTCTAATACAGGCTTCTAGTTGCTCAACTGTCTTAGGTCTTCTTTGTCGCATCTTCCTCTTTATGATGCGCCAAATGTTTTCTATCGGTGAAAGATCTGGACTGCAGGCTGGCCATTTCAGTACCCGGATCCTTCTTCTACGCAGCCATGATGTTGTAATTGATGCAGTATGTGGTCTGGCATTGTCATGTTGGAAAATGCAAGGTCTTCCCTGAAAGAGACGACGTCTGGATGGGAGCATATGTTGTTCTAGAACTTGGATATACCTTTCAGCATTGATGATGCCTTTCCAGATGTGTAAGCTGCCCATGCCACACGCACTCATGCAACCCCATACCATCAGAGATGCAGGCTTCTGAACTGAGCGCTGATAACAACTCGGGTTGTCCTTGTCCTCTTTAGTCCAGATGACATGGCGTTCCAGTTTTCCAAAAAGAACTTCAAATTTTGATTCGTCTGACCACAGAACAGTTTTCCACTTTGCCACGGTCCATTTTAAATGAGCCTTGGCCCAGAGAAAATGCCTGCGCTTCTGGATCATGTTTAGATATGGCTTCTTTTTTGACCTATAGAGTTTTAGCCGGCGACGGCGAATGGCCCGGTGGATTGTGTTCACCGACAATGTTTTCTGGAAGTATTCCTGAGCCCATGT
Source organism: Hemibagrus guttatus (assembly GCA_033459395.1). Classification (NCBI taxonomy): domain Eukaryota; kingdom Metazoa; phylum Chordata; class Actinopteri; order Siluriformes; family Bagridae; genus Hemibagrus; species Hemibagrus guttatus. The sequence continues at coordinate 9,570,704 of JAUCMX010000028.1, forward strand.
TGTGATTTCCATTACAGTAGCATTCCTGTATGTGATGCAGTGCCGTCTAAGGGCCCGAAGATCACGGGCATCCAGTATGGTTTTCCGGCCTTGACCCTTACGCACAGAGATTGTTCCAGATTCTCTGAATCTTTGGATGATATTATGCACTGTAGATGATGAGAACTTCAAACTCTTTGCAATTTTTCTCTGAGAAACTCCTTTCTGATATTGCTCCACTATTTTTGGCCGCAGCATTGGGGGAATTGGTGATCCTCTGCCCATCTTGACTTCTGAGAGACACTGCCACTCTGAGAGGCTCTTTTTATACCCAATCATGTTGCCAATTGACCTAATAAGTTGCAAATTGGTCCTCCAGCTGTTCCTTATATGTACATTTAACTTTTCCAGCCTCTTATTGCTACCTGTCCCAACTTTTTTGGAATGTGTAGCTCTCATGAAATCCAAAATGAGCCAATATTTGGCATGACATTTCAAAATGTCTCACATTCAACATTTGATATGTTATCTATATTCTATTCACATCATTCATTCTATTCACAATTTGTACAGTGTCACAACTTTTTTGGAATCAGGTTTGTAATATAATATAATATAATATAATATAATATAATAAATATACACTGACAAACATTTTATTAGCAATAGCTGGACACCTCCTCATTGATGTGGCAGCAGTGTAATGCATAAAATCATACAGGTACAGGACAACAGCTTCATGTAATGTTCACATCAACCATCAGATCTGAGGGAAAAGCTCAGTGATTTTGTCTGTAGCTTGATAGTTGGTGCCAGATAGGCTGATTTGAGTATTTCTAGTAGTACACAGTTTATGATCAGCTGTTCTCTGGAAAGATCACTTCAGGTGCAGCCAAAAACAGAAAGCTGAGGCTGCAGTGGGCAGTAACTCACCAACCTGGACATTTGAAGACTGGAAAAACATTTTATTGTGATGCATGAATAAGATTTGTTAGAATCAGTACAGTTGTTGTCCTGTGGAAGCTTATAGTTTGTGGAGTCCATAGGTTTTTAAAGTGATTTTATGGACTTGTCCAGATTGATAGCGAATGCTTATTTCTTTGGTCAGCTCTTCTGAGCATGGCACTAGATGCTAGACTCATAAGAAGAATACCTGTTTTTTTGTTTGTTTGTTTGTTTTTTCTCCATTAGTTATGTTTGCACCTCCATAACATATCAGTTAAGGTCTTTAGTTTCACAGGTTAACTTGATTATCATTGACACACCTGAGTCTGCTTTACCTTAATGCAAGTGATAAAAGTAAAGCGTCATTTATTTTTGCAATTTCTGTAATCACTATCCACTTTATTGGGAATATCTGTATAGACCTGCGATCATGTGGCATGTTTTCTGCTCACCACCATTGCAAACAGTAATTATATGAGTCATTTTAGGCTTCTACATCCACAGAAGAGATGCTTACTCAATTTTTGCACCGTTCTGGGTAAACTCTAGAGACTGTTGTGTGTGAAAATCTCAGGAGATTAGCAGTTTGTAACATACTCAAACCAGCCCATCTGGAACCAACAACCCTGTCATTCAGCATTTAGGGAAAAATAGATGAGGAGTATAATCTCATTAACATTCATTACACTTTTTAATTGTGCCTTTTTAATCAGTGGAGATGGCCTATTATTGATGTTATGGATCAAAGAAATGGTCTGAAAAATATCAGCTACAATGGAGATCCAATCTAGGAGGTGTGTCATTCTGTGTGTAAACACCTGATATAACTGCATGAATCTATAGCATGAGATAGAAGGAAAAAAGCCCCAGCATTGCTCCTTTATACCATCGTGTACGTTCTTCTTTTCGATGGTGATGCTGTTGAGCATGCAGTTCCACAAAATTCAATTCATTTCAATTCAATTTTATTTGTATAGCACTTTTAACAATGGACATTTTCTCAAAGCAGCTTTACAGAACATAAGAAACATAGTACAAAAGTCCTAGAAGTTAGACAAAATCATCCCTAGTGAGCAAGCCTGAGGTGACTGTGACAAGGAAAAACTCCCTTAGATGATATGAGGAAGAAATCTTTAGAGGAACAAGACTCAAAAGGTAACCCATCCTCATTTGGGTGACACCAGAGAGTGTGATTATCTACATTGTCCTTTCTGCAGTCATGTACAGTCAGATGGAGTTGTGTGATGTAGATACAGTATATGTAGAATGTTAGTGTGTATTAATTAGGAGGTTGTTGTCATCACCAAAGTCCACATAGGGTTGGCATCGTTGCTTTGAATACCCAAATCCTCATGAAGCAGAAAGCGCCAGGAGCTGGTGCATCTCTGGATGCCTCAGGATCCTCACAGGGTTGGCCTCTTCTCATTGAAGGTCTACTGGAGCTGGCACAATCTCTACCATGGGTAGATGGGTAGAAAAAGGGAAACAAGTGGAAAGGAATTAGCGTAGATGTTGTTCATAATATTAGCAAGCACTAGATGATAATGTGCATTTAATCAGATGTACTGGAGCACAAGGTTATGGGATGTATTAGGTGTATGCCTGGCTGAAGAGATATGTCTTTAATCTACGTTTAAACTGGGAGACTGTATCTGAGCCCCGAACACTGTCAGGAAGACTGTTCCATAGTTTAGGAGATGAATATGAAAACACTCTACCTCGTTTTGTAAACTTTGATATTATGGGAAATACCAGAAGTCCGGAGTTTTGTGATCTTAAGCAGCGTGATGGTTTGTAGCGTGTTAGAAGACTGGCTAGATACGTGGGAGCTAAACCATTTACAGCCTTGTACGTAAGTAATGCTAGTTTATAATTAATTCTAAACTCAACAGGTAGCCAGTGCAGGGATGATAATATTGGGGTTCATTCATTCATTCATTGTCTACCGCTTATCTGATCTATTCTCGGGTCACGGGGTGCCTGTGCCTATCTCAGGCGTCATTGGGCATCAAGGCAGGATACACCCTTGACGGAGTGCCAACCCATCGCAGGGCACACACACACTCTCATTCACTCACACAATCACACACTACGGACAATTTAGAGATGCCAATCAACCTACAATGCATGTCTTTGGACCGCGGGAGGAAACCGGAGTACCCGGAGGAAACCCCCGAGGCACGGGGAGAACATGCAAACTCCACACACACACACGGCAGAGGCGGGAATCGAACCCCCAACCCTGGAGGTTTGAGGCAAACCACCAAGCCACCGTGCCCCCATCAATATTGGGGTTATATGGTCATATTTCCTTGAGCTAGTAAGGACTCTGGCAGCTGCATTCTGGACTAACTGTAGCTTGTTTATTGAAGATGCAGGACAAACACCTAGTAATGCATTACAATAGTCCAGTCTGGAGGTCATGAATGCATGAACTAGCTTTTCTGCATCAGATACAGATAAAATGTTCCTAAGCTTGACAATATTTCTGAGGTGGAAGAAGGCTGTTTTTGTAATGTCGGAAATATGATTGTCACAGGACAAGTTGTTGTCTAATACTACGCCCAGGTCTTTCACTGTAGAGCTATTAGTAATAGAACATCCTTCTAAGTACAGGTTGAATTGTGAGAGCTTTTGTGTACTGGTTTTTGATCAATCAGTAATAAATCTGTCTTATCAGGATTTAGTAATAGAAAATTATCAGTCATCCAATCTTTAATATCTTTAACACACTCTGTTAATCTAGACAGTTTAGATATTTCATCTGGTTTTGATGAGATATATAACTGTGTATCGTCAGCGTAACAATGGAAACTAATACCATGCCTTCTAATGATGTTGCCTAAGGGAAGCATGTATGGTATCGATCAGACAGGTAGGATCTGAACCATTTTAATGCCTGTCCCTGAATACCTATGTGATTTTGTAAGCGATCTACGAGAATGTCATGATCTATAGTGTCGAATACAGCACTAAGATCAAGTAAGAGAGTTTATGTTTCTTTATAATATTGAGATGCAGCCTTGGTCCGAAGCTAAAAACAAGTCATTTGTGATTTTAACTAGTGCAGTTTCTGTACTATGATGGGGCCTGAAACCTGACTGAAATTCTTCAAGGATATTGTTTTCCTGTAAGAAGGAGCATAATTGAGCAGACAACCGTTTCTAATATTTTACATATACATGGAAGGTTTGAAATCAGTCTGTAATTTGACTATTCTTTAGGGTCTAGTTTATGTTTCTTAATAAGAGGCTTAATAACTGCCAACCTGAGAGGTTTAGGGACGTGACCGAAGAATATGAAAAAATAAATTATGGAAATGAGGCAAGCAACACAGACAGCAACTAGCACGTTCAAATAAAAATCCAAATGTCACAAAGACACACCTTACACAGCAGAACAGTACAGCATTTTGACTCTCTGTGTCATAAAAATATGATTTAACTGTATAGATAGATAGATAGATAGATAGATAGATAGATAGATAGATAGATAGATAGATAGATAGATAGATAGATAGATAGATACACTTTGCAACAATCACAGCCCTTTGGAATTTTAAATGAGGAAATTCTTCTTGAAGCTCCTCCTACTAGAATAGGCTTGATGGACATGTTTTATGAACCAGGGCTCGTATTCTTAAAGCTTAAAGAATCATCTCAGAGAGCTCCTAATTTAGTTTAAACATTTCTAACTAGGAGTCTTAGTTCAAGAGTGATTCAGCACCAACCAGAGCAACTTTGAGCAAAGAAAAGACAAAAACTTTTATCTTAGCGAGGAGGCGGGGCTGAGCCCATTGCTAGGTATGACACATTCTTTTGAATGTGTCATAGCACTTTTAGGTAGGGTTTATCATAAGCCTTCACTTTGAAATATCTTAATGTAGTGACTGCTTTCATTTCTGGTGCTATGGCATTTTTGCGCTGTGTCGGAGATGTTAGCGTAGCTCTAATCAAACATAATCCCTGCACGATCTATTCTGTAGTGTCTTATTAACTCGCTGTCATTATTAAATATTATCTGCAACACATTTCTTCTCCCTCTTCACCTTTCAGCCATTTTTTCATCTGCTAAAGAAACTCTTAAACCGTTTAAAAATCCTCCTCCCTACTCCTAACACTTTTTAACCTTAAGAGCTCTTTTAAGGGTTATGATGCTTTGTGAATAACTTTTACTTTTACTAGTATCTTTCTCATTAGTTTTAAGGGGAAACTCCCACATTTCTAAGAATTTTCTTCGAGATTTGTCAATAGGAACAACTCTTTTAACTAAGGATTTTCATGAATACGGGCTTAGACATTCAAGCTGCTCCCACAACAGCTCAATAGGGTTAAGATATGGTAACTCCTCTCAAAATGCCTGACAACTGTGCAGGGCAGTTCATTACAGACAGAATACCAGCGTCTTCTTGTAATAGTTCTTGCAAGGTTTATGGCTGTGTTTTAGGTTTTGGCCTATTGTAGGAGGAAATTGGCGTTAATCAAGCATCATACACAGGGTATAGCATGGCATTACAAAATGGTGTGATAGCCTTCCTTGATCAAGATCACTTCATTTAGAAATCTTCCACGTTATCACCCCCAAAATCATCACCAAACCAAATGATGCCGAGCACTCCTCCAGCATCTGTTCATTTTTTCTGTCTCTCACAAATGTTCTTCTTTGTGTTCCAAAAACATCAATATTTGTCTGTACTTAACACTTCCTCTGTCCAGTGTCTGTGTCTAACTATTGTTCAGTCTCTGATGTGGCTTTTTATTTAGAAGGCCAGCATCTTGGATTCGTGTCTTGATTGTTGACATTGAGACTGGTGTTCTGGGTTCCTTTAAATGAAGCGTTGGTCCACGTGGGCGGCCTGAAGATACATGAGACTGCTGTGGATAGTAGCACTGGAGACCATGGTGGCGGCTTTGCACTGCTGTTACCGCAGTCAGTTTTGCACTTGGGTCTCTATAATTGAAAATGTAATAGCTTCAGCAGGAAGGAATTTATATTAAATCTATAATGACTTCAGAAATCACACTGATGCTCATACAGTCACTCAAAAGCTCCTGGTTACACAATCCCACTTGACTATATATACAGTTGTAATGATTTAAAATATTACTCTCAGGTGTCACCCAGGTGAAGATGAGGTTCCCTTTTGAGTCTGCTTCCTCATATTTTCTTCCTCATATCATCTCAGAGAGTTTTTCCTCACTACAGTTGCCTCTGACTTGCTTAAACATAATTTTTATTCTGAATTTTTATATATCTGCTTTTGAAACACAGGAGTGATGGTTGCTGAAAATAACCTTATTTACGCTGAGACATTCCATTACAAATCAGTCATTTACAGCTATACTCACTCTCCACTTTAATAGGAACCTGTAGATAACTGCTAATTTATGCAGTCATGCAATCAACTAATCACATGTGCATATAATCCTGCAGTTACACACCACATGACTTTAACCATGACATGGTTGTTTGTACCAGATGGGCTGGTTTGAGTATTTCAGAAACTGTTGATCTTCTGTGATTTTCACACAGAAGCATCTCTAGAGTTTATATAGAGGATGGTGAGAAAAACAGAGACACTTTTGTGGGTGGAAACTGCTTGTTGATAAGAGAGATCAGATGTAAATGGCTAGATTTGTTTGAGCTGCCAGGAAGTCTGTAGTAACTTCAATACTCACTCCTAACACCTGTGGTGAGCAGAAAAGCATCTCAGCATGCACAAAACTTTAAACCTTGAGGTGGATGAGCTTACAACAGCAGAAGACTGTATCAGGTTCCACTCCTGTCAGCCAAGAACAGGAGTCTGAGGCTTTAATGGACACTAACTCACAGAAACTGGACAGCTGAAGAGAGAGAAAAAATAACCTGTATTCACTCTCCTACTTTGGGTGAGTCTGTGCCCACAGCAGCCTCAGACTCCTGTTCTTGTTCTGGCCTCATTAACAAGGTGTTTCATCCTGAAAACCTCTGCTCACTGGATACTCTGTAAAACACTAAAGACTGTTCTGATATTCATAGGAGCAGATTCTGAAATATTTAAACCAGCTGCTCTGGCCGCTCTAACCATTCTGATATATGAGGTAGACGTCAACTGATGTTCTTGACCTGTCTCTGAATGATTATATTATTGTCCTGCTAACACGTGATTGGCTGTTTGAATAATTGCATGAATGATATTGTGGCTATAAAAATTGTTAGTGAAATTTGGCAACTTTATATTGATATTTACTTATGGTCTGTTTAGCAGGACATAATGTAATATAGCTAATGTCAGCTTTAGGCCGTGGTACTTGTTTAGTTAGAAAAGCTTGAAACTAAAATGTTAATGTACAATATATTATTCTACATCATGATGTATCTGAGCAAGGAAGAATAAATCCAATGAATTCTACTCTCAGGAATTTGTTTATTGAGACACTGGGGACATATTGAACAATTTCTTCTAATAAAAGAATAAATGAGTGAATAAAAAAACATAATATTATTCATTTGTGTAAGCCAGTTAGGCTTACACAGGGTGGCTTACACAGTTAAGCTAACTGACAGGATGTCCCATGGATAGTGATCGCATTATAGTGATTGTATACAGTTATACACTTATCAGGCATAACATTACGACCACCTGCCTAATATTGTGTCTGCCCCCCTTTTGCTGACACAACAGCCCTGACCCATTGAGGTATGGACTCCACTAGATCCCTGAAGGTGTGCTGTGGGATCTGGCATCAAGATGTTACCAGCAGATCCTTGGATAGTACTTGTTTGTCCAGCACACCCCACAGATGGTGGATTGGATTGAGATTTGGGGAAGCCAGAGGACGCCAAGTCAACACCTCAAACTGGTTGTTGTGGTCATCAAACCATTCCTGAACCAGTTTTGATTTGTGGCATGCCACATTATCCTGCTGAAAGAGGCCACAGCCATCAGGGAATAGTGTTTCCATGAAAAGGTGTACATGGTCTGCAGCAATGCTTAGGTCGGTGCTACGTGTCACAGTAACATCCACATGGACAGCAGGACCCAAGATTTCCCAGCAGAACATTGCCCAAAGCATGACACTGCCTCTGCCAGCTCGCCTTCTTCCCATAGTGCATCCTGGTACCATGTGTTTCCCAGGTAAGAGACGCACACGCACCCGGCCATCCACATGATGTAAAAGAAAATGTGATTCATCAGACCAGGCCACCTTCTTCCATTGCTCCGTGGTCCAGTTCTGATGCTCATGTACCCATTGCTGGCGCTTTGACCTGTGCAGAGGGATCAACATGGGCACCCTGACCGTTCTGTGGCTATGCGGCCCCGTACACAACAAACTGTGATGCACTGTGTATTCTGACACCTTTCTATCAGAACCAGCATTAACTTCTTCAGCAAGTGAAGGAAGAGAAGAGTCTGGAGAAGGAAAGGAAGGGCCCATGATCCACCATGCACCACATCATCTGGTAAACATGGTAGAGGGAATGTTATGACATAAGCAGGTATGACTGCCAGTGGACCTGCATCACTGGTGGTTACTGATGATGTGAACGTTTGTAGAAACAACAGGATGAACTCTGAAATGTATATTCACTTCATTTAAAATCCACACTAGTGGTGTAAAGATGAAAATTGTGTCCCTGTCCAAATACTTATGATTGTATAAGCTTTTTCACTGCGATGGTAAATACAGTATTTCAGAGTGCAGAGTAACAAAAATGCATGGAATCCTATGAAGAGCTGACCAAATCAACCAGTAAATACACTTCATCTGATTACAACTAGACAAGAAATTCTTCAGAAAGTTTTGTTTTTAATGTAGATATTAAAATAAAAGATCATAAATAATAAGCACAACATTCACAGTACTATAAACAACATGCAAAGTGTTTTGTAATGATGCAATGAAAAAAGGTTAAATCACTGTTTAAATGCAAAGTACACTTTATGACTGCTTTCTCCTCAGCTCGCATTTTCTAAACACACTTTCCTCTCAGCAGAAATATGCGGTGAAAGAGAACAGTCTGAATTTTCTTCTTATGCAAAGACGTGTGGAACAGTGAGAACATTTTGGAAAACTCTTACAAGCAGAACATATTCTTCTTTTTATCAAAAGAAACCGACACCAAATTTCATCGGCACTTTTTCTTTCGTCTTCTGCAGTGTGTATCCAGTCTTTCGCCAACTGCTGTCCTTCACTCGGGTTTGGTCATTGGCAGGGGACGGCGGAAGAGCAGGATGTGCGGTTCTGGTGGGAGGAACACAGGGCAAGAATACACAGATTTTAGTAAGATTCCACGTTCAAGTTGAGACTCAGATCCACATGCTAGCATCTTCGCAGAACAGACCTGAATGAACAGCACCACACAGCTATGGATAGGACACAAATGAACAAAAGATTTTGACTCATGTCTGTTAAAAAACAGTCCTATTTCACTGGATGTCCAGATGAGAATTTCTGATGTGATGCATCTTTGGGAAATTTATAACAATTAGAAGTGTCTTCTGAGCTTCACCAGCATTGAGGTTCACTGTAAGTCTACAATGTCACTGTGACCAGAGACTGCAGTTTATTAAGTCACAAAATCTTAAATGAACAGAACCAGGCCAACAATCTAGAAGTTTAACTATTGCTTTAATGCTGCATTCAACTAACTCATACGTTCTGACCTCAAACTGCGGGAAAACCTAAGAAAACACCTCGTCAACTCTGGAACTCAGGATGGTCTCCTAAATACTGTATATGCACAGACGTATTAGCTTTATATCAGTTAACATACAGACACACTCATATATTCATTACTCATCACAGATGACAAAACCTGAACCTGGAGGCATCTTTGTTCCCATCAATGACTGATCACCATGGTTCTCCATGACCGGTCACTGATCACCATGGTTCTCCATGACCGGTCACTGATCACCATGGTTCTCCATGACCGGTCACTGATCACCATGGTTCTCCATGACCGGTCACTGATCACCATGGTTCTCCATGACCGGTCACTAATCACCATGGTTTTGTTCCAACCTCCCACTTAGTGCTTCATCAATTTTAAACTCTAATCTCTATGATATTTCTCAAGTAATTAAAGTTATTCAATCAGTAAGCATTTTGATTATATCTCCATTGCTCCCGACAACCAATTACATCAATCACTGACCACCAAGCACATATCACCAGTCTTCCCAACAACCGATCACCACTGTGCGTCTCACCCCTGAGCTTTACGAGTAATATAATCAGATTTTTTCCATCATTTCCTTTATGTCTTATTTCTGGTCTCCTCACAACCACAGCTTCCTTTCATCTGTGTTCATGATAGATAGTATAGTATTCACATACACACTACCCACACACTTCTTCATATTTTTCGTTTGATATGCAGATTATCATAATGAATAAATTTATATGCTAATGAGGGTGTGACGTCATCCAGCGACTTCCAGAGCGAGTTTCAGCTACATTTATCTCAAAAGAACTGGTTGGATTTATTTTTAGTGGGAGAAGACACAATCCGACATCTCTCTCTCTCTCTCTCTCTCTCTCACACACATATACACACACATATACACACACCTGGCTGATGGATCATGTAATGTACCCAGCCCTGGCTCTGTTGAACGCCCAGGTTGCGCCACTCGCTCTCCGACATCAGGTGTGTTTTAGGTACACGTTTAGCTATGTCCTTGGGTAGCATGACGTGCCTAAAAAACAAAAACAACAACAAAACAAAAAGTCATTACAGAGCACTGACTTCTTCCAAAAATGACCTAACTCGTCGTCAATAATAAATAACCAACCTGTACTCAAATTTTTCGTCGTCGTATTTGTCCGAGTAATAGATCTGTTTGTGTGACATGGCGTGGCAGATAATTTACCTAAAACAACACGAAATAAATACACTGTTAGTCAAATAAACCATATAAGCAGTCGGTCACGACATGATATATTTTCCATATATTAGTAATATCTAACTTTATTTTCAGATAAAGATCAGTTTTAGTCAGGATCATCAGGATCAGTAACAGAAACAATAAAAATGTGCTTCCATTCAGAGACATTGAGGAGTTTTTCCCTTGTTTTAACCTATTTAGCTACGATATAAACCATCATTCCTAAACCAAACGTATAAAAACAAGCTTTAAATACATACCTTGTTTATTCCCAACAACTATACACCGCAGACTTTAGTATTTAGCTAAAGTTGTAGCAAGTAAACTCCGCTGTTTCTCTAACGTTCTTCTGAACTGCTGACAAAATTCCCTCTCAGAACTCACAGCCCCGCCGCCCAGCGTTCAAATCAGCAAGCCGCCTTCTCATTGGTCAATGCACAACCGTTGTCTGCAGATGCCTCTAAAATCTATTCTCATTGGCTAAGACGCTTTCCTCAGTCTTCCGGTGCCTCGCAAATGTTCATAAAGATGGCATGAAATGATTCACATTTTAAAAACAAATACATAATATTGTTTAATTTGAATGTCTCTATTAAATAACCGTTCTACAAATTTCGGGGAGTTACGGAAAGGAGGTTTATCTATCCCTGGAAGTGTTCGGGAAAACTCGGTGCTTTCCGCCCCAGGAACCGAGAGTAAAGCTGGTCAGTTACTATGGCAACGCAACGCAGCCTGCTCGGTTGTTTTTAGGGATTTGTTAGCATTGTTTTCGATATAATGTACATGAACAAAAAAGCTAATAAAAAATGTAGAAAAACAGGGCATCCAGTATTAAAGACATCAATATTACAGTCAATGGGATCAACATTATGCAAATTTCACTAGAGATGCAAACAATGTATTAAGTTTATACTTATACTTATATGAATATAACACTATGTGATGTGTTGATGTTCTCTTGTAGCAGATTTCTCAAAAAGACAATGAGTCGAAACACAACATTATCTCAAGAAGAATATAATTAAAAGCTCTTGTTACAGTGGTTGCAGTTCTTTGTCTTAATTATAAATAATGTTTATTTACTATAAGGTTAAGACTTGTAAACAACTCAGATCTGACATGGACCTCATTCAAATGATTCAACAGTGACTTTTAGGTTCATATAAATGATTTAAACCATTCAATACAACTGCAGGGAAGCTACAGAACATGGGCTCTGGATGTTTATGAGGATTTCTCAGGTCGTGGCAGAGCAGGGACTCTTGAATGATTTGAGCACCATCTTAGATTTTGTCACAAAGGTTTTTTCACGACTCCTCCTACAAATGATGTTCAACCAAAACCCAATATGGCATAAAACATCTTCAAACCAACCAGGACAAAATTGATCAACAAAAAAAATACTCCAAATATTTGGCCCGTAATCTTGGTAGGCATCTTCAGGACCATGCCATGGAACAAAGCAGCAAATTTCATAACAGCACCACTTACTGGTCAAAACTTACAATAACACGCCTACAATGCTTCCATCTAAGTGCCATTTTTTGCTACTCCTCCAAAGTTTTATCTTGACCTTCAACTGTCTACTGTCTGTGTTATTATACAGACATCACATGACTGACAGGGTTAATATCAAATAACGTTTTTACTGATAGATTTAAAAACACAATATAAGACAGATACATGGTGCAGATGCTTTGCACAAAGTGGGGAAAAAAGGCCCAGACTGTTTATATAAGCTTGAAAACCCCTGTTCTAGACCTTTACTCAGAGAGTCAGAGAATCCCACCAATGTCTGTGGTCAAAACATACACATCATGAGTGATATTACAAATCATCCTCACTCCCTTTGCCTAAAGTTACAGCTCTGCTTTCCTGTAATTACTTAGGCAGTAAGTGTAGCATGCATATGAATGTGTGGCTCACAGAGTCTGATGATGATGACAATCATCATCATTATTATTAGTAGTAGTAGTAGTATTGATGTTGATGATGATGTTACTATTTTTTTTTTGTTTTTTGAACATAATATTATATAATAAATACTACCATTGGTTCATATTTATTACATATATTATTGTTTATTAACATTGTCATTACTATATGTAATTGCTATTAGTTATTACATTTATAATTAGATGATATTGTATGATTATAATTATATTGTATTTGGTACAGTTGTACCAATTGTGTTTCACTCCCAAAGAGAACCTCAACATCTTCAGCTCTGCTACCTCTAGCTCTGACTCCTGTCTCTTCCTCAGTGACACTGTCTCTAAACCATACAGCATGGCCGCTCTCACCACTGTCCTGTACACCTTCCCCTTGATTCTCGCTGATATTTTCCTATCACACAGAACTCCCGACACCTTTCTCCACCCATTCCAACCTGCCTGCACTCGCTTCTTTACCTCTTTCCCACACTCTCCATTACTCTGGACTGTTGACTCCAAGTACTTAAACTCCTGTACCTTCTTCACCTCTTCACCCTGTAGCCTTACTGTTCCATTTCCCTCCCTTTCATTCACACACATGTACTCAGTCTTACTACGACTGACTTTCATTCCTCTTCTCTCCAGCGCAAACCTCCACCTCTCCAGGTTTTCCTCCACCTGCTCCCTGCTCTCACTACAGATCACAATGTCATCTGCAAACATCATTGTCCAAGGAGACTCCTGTCTGACCTCCTCTGACAACTGGTCCATCACTATAGCAAACAGGAAGGGGCTCAGAGCCGATCCCTGATGCAGTCCCACCTCCACATTGAACTCCTCTGTCTGACCTACAGCACACCTCACCACTGTCCTGCTCCTCTCATACATGTCCTGCACCACTCTGACATACTTCTCTGCTACTCCTGACTTCCTCATACAGTACCACAGCTCTTCTCTTAGCACCCTGTCATACGCTTTCTCCAAGTCTACAAACACACAGTGTAACTCCCTCTGACCATCCCTATACTTCTCCATCAAAATTCTCAGAGCAAAAATTGCATCTGTTGTGCTCTTTCTGGGCATGAAGCCATACTGCTGCTCACAAATTTCCACAACCTTCCTTAACCTAGCTTCCACTACTCTTTCCCATACCTTCATTGTATGGCTCATCAACTTTATCCCCCTATAGTTACTGCAACTCTGCACGTCACCCTTATTCTTAAAGAAAATAACGTTTTTACTGATAGATTTAAAAACACAATATAAGACAGATACATGGTGCAGATGCTTGCACAAAGTGGGGAAAAAAGGCCCAGACTGTTTATATAAGCTTGAAAACCCCTGTTCTAGACCTTTACTCAGAGAGTAAGAGAATCCCACCAATGTCTGTGGTCAAAACATACACATCATGAGTGATATTACAAATCATCCTCACTCCCTTTGCCTAAAGTTACAGCTCTGCTTTCCTGTAATTACTTAGGCAGTAAGTGTAGCATGCATATGAATGTGTGGCTCACAGAGTCTGGATGATGATGACAATCATCATCATTATTATTATTAGTAGTAGTAGTATTGATGTTGATGATGATGTTACTATTTTTTTTTGTTTTTTGAACATAATATTATATAATAAATACTACCATTGGTTCATATTTATTACATATATTATTGTTTATTAACATTGTCATTACTATATGTAATTGCTATTAGTTATTACATTTATAATTAGATGATATTGTATGATTATAATTATATTGTATTTGGTACAGTTGTACCATTGTGTTTATACACCATGCATTATTTTTATATAAGGATAGTAATGTATTGTGCTATGTGTGTGTGTGTGTGTGTGTGTGTGTGTGTGTGTGTGTGTGTTGTGTGTGTGTGTGTATACGTGTATACCACACTGTAAACGCTATTGAGCAGACTTTAAGCTTTGCTCTTGCATTTTGAGACACTTTAGATAAAAACCAGAAAAATCATTGTAAATTCAGATAATCGATAGTGATCTGTGTGGATATGTTAATACTACAGGAATAAGGGTGTAATTATTTTTGCTAGACAAGTCTGTGTGATAACATTGAGCTGGCCTGGACAGAATATCCAAACTCAATTCTATCTAATTCAGATCTTTTAAGCTGAACTGTTCACTCAGTTATATTAGCTCTATAAATGCTCTTGATATTAAAACAGCGTTATTAGACGAGTGGAGACGTTTCAATTCAACAAATAGCCTTTGGTTCATACGATAGTGATTAATATATTTAAAAAAAAGAAAAAAGGCAAGTAATTATAGTACGCGCGTAAAAGCCTGATCCAAATACCCAATTTCCTGAGAGATATTGATTATCTGAGCTCACTTTGTACAGCACAACATTACAAGCCACGGCAGGGAAGGCCGTGTGGGAGATCCTGGAAGGGAACAAGAATCACAAATTCATCACCTGTAGGTGGAAACCTATTATCAGTGGAGAAATATTGCGCCGTGAGATTTTTTAATAGTAGTTATAATTCCAGTTGTCAAATGTAACATACAAAATGATATTTATCAATTGTTTTTACAACCCAAAAATTGTGATCTGTCCGGACCTGGCCGTAACCGACTGATGACGGGGAAGTTAAGGCGCTTCAACTGGAGTGAGGATAGTCGGGAATCTCAGATAATCAGGTAAACAAATGCTTGCTTGTTGGCAGTAAAACTCACGACGAGCAGCCTTTTTCCTTACAAATGAGAGATTTCACTAACGTGTATCACGTTGTTTGCTTTGAAATCAACGCAACGGCAGTTCCACGAAAGAAAAGTCTTGCATTTTCCACCGCAGTGGCCTGCGTTTAAATGACCCTTCGCTGGCCAGGCGAGCTTCATGAGCCGTCATGGAGGAGCCTAAAATAAACTGTAGCAGCACCGAGCTAGCTGGCTAGCTTAGCTTAGCTACGCAGCGCTAGGCCAGTGCGTGCTTCAGATGATTAAAATAGCCGACTAGCTAAAATACTTAATGTAAGAAGACGCTTTATTGAGGGTTTAATTACAACCTTTGCTGGTGGTGAATAAAGCAGCGTGTGCTTGAGATGCCTCATATACGCAGTTAGCATAAGAATCCGCTAGCAGTAAGCGCTCCGTGCTGTGCTGCACAATTACTCCGTGCGTGTACATATTCACCATCAACAAACACTCTCATTGTAAATATATATACATATATATATTTAATTACTCGAAAGTTTAGAGGGTTTTCATGAGCTATAGCATCCCATATTACAAATAAATAATATAAATATAATCAGACAGAGTGCCTTTCTCTGGTTAGCTGCTTTGTGTTGCACCAGATTGACGCCGTAGCCAGCTAGCTGCCTGGAGCTCAGGGTAGAAACACAGCGCTCCCACTTTACTAGCCTCAGTCATTGCTAGATAGGATCCAGGATGCTTTGGAAAAGTATAAGATATTGCATTTTGTGCATCTGTGGAAATAAAATAATTTTGTAAACAGCCTGAATACTAACAGAGACACGGCTCTAACCAGAGCAGGTCCATATCACTGCAAAGCCATTTAATAAATATATCATTTTAATAACACGAGTACCTCAGAGGAATTGGCTAGAATCACCAATTTATTGTATTTTATATTATATAAGTGTTTTCCTTCTTTATGAAATGAAAAGTGAATTCAGAGTTTGATAGCAGAACTCAGCTTGATTCAAATAAGAGTGTAATGATTATTATTATTTAAATAGGAATATTTATATACATCACGTGTTTTCATCAACAGTAATGAGAGCCCAGTGTTATGTTGCAGTAACATCACCTGTAATGTTTTTGTGTCAATGCTCTTTAGATTCGAGTCCACTGTCCTGGCATGGGGGACATGAAGACCCCCGATTTTGATGACTTGTTGGCAGCATTTGATATTCCTGATATCGATGCCAAAGAGGCCATTCAGTCAGCACCAGAAGAGGTGGAGGGACACCAGGGATCAAGCAGTGGGTCCATCACAAAATCAGGCGAGAGTGGAGTTGGCACTAGTTCCACCCTCAGAGCCCCCAGCCCAGCCACCGATTCACAGAGCGACCCCTCTATTGTTAGTGTTATTGTAAAGAATCGGGTGCGTAGTGAAGCCTTTGAAGGTGGTGATGTACCAGTGTCGGAACCACTCAACCATAATGGATTTGTGTCCTCAGGTGGGGCAGGTCATCTGTCTCAGTCCCGAAACCAGCCAAATGGGGAGCAGTGGCCTCTGTGTGGCTCCAAAGTGACTCCGGACTCCACGGGGTCAGTGCTTGGATGTGCTAACACCTCCAAACAGAGTAGCAACATCTTCAACAAGCTAAAGCCTCTGATGGCACAGGGGACTGGAGACCCTGTTGGTAGGGCCAGAAGGATGCAGATGCTGCAGCAACAGCAGCACACACAGCAGGAAATAGGATTAGAGGGAGCCGACAAGACGAAGAGCACCGCCGTTCCTGGGGGCACGAGCGGAGGGGCTTCTCCTTTTTTCCCCGCTCCCAAACCATACCTCCCAAATTCTTCCACTGTTCCTTCTTCGTCGCCTTCATCAGCCTCTCCTTCGATTGGGTCCCGTGTCTCAGGGGCTGTTGCCTCTTCACCACTTGCTACGAGTTTGACAGAACCATTTAATGGTACTCCGCGCCACAGTTCATCAGAATTTAGGCGTATGGACTCAGAGGAGGAAGATTCAGACCCGGATTCTGGGGGGTCGCTGGTCATTCAAGAAAGTCCCGGCTCTCCCACCTCTCCAAAACGCTCACGTAGACTTAAGTCTCCTGCAGAGAGTTCAGAGTCCCCATCACTTCCATGCTCTGCACCCATGTCTTCAGCTGCTTATCCCAAACCAGGGGACATCCCCTTGGCTTCACCTGCTTCCCCTCAGGTACAGAACTGGCTTTCTTCACCTGTTCAGACAGGGAATGTTAAGAGTCCACCACCAGAAGAGCGAAATCCAGGACATGTCATTGAGGAACGTGACTCACCAGAAAGTCCAGAGCCTGAGATGCCCAAAGTATCAGTAACAGCTTCCAAAAAGTCTTCCAGCCCAGCACTGATTGCTTCTTCCCCACCTGCAGGCCTCCGAGAACCTAAAGAGGAAGAAGAGGAGATGGAGGTGGCCAAACCAGTAAATGAGGAGAATGGGAATACAACTAATTTAGGTCAGGACAATGGAGAAAAAGATGAAGAAAAAATGGAGGTAGAAGACGAAAACATGTCTACCCAGTGCCTCGCTATCCCTAATAGCAGCGGAGGCACTGCAGCCGAAGGTACTGGAACCTCCAGACCTCTTAAAGTCAGAATAAAGACCATTAAAACCTCCACAGGAAGCATCACTCGAACAGTTACCCATGTGGCAGGCAAAGGAGCTGCGGGTAAAGGCACAGATGGTGCAAAAGTGCAACCAGAAGGACAGACAGTCAGTTCTAACAAAAGAGCTGAACCCACTGGTCGAATGGTTAAAGGTTCCACGCTGTCTGTGTGCACTTTAGAAGCGAGCAGTGCCATGCTAGCTGCAGCAAGTAAAGCTCAAAACAAAAGCTCTGTGTCCTCTGACAAGACCAAGGTCTCTGCAACAGCTGTCAGCATTACGAAAGCTGCCAACCTGCCGGTGACACCTACAGTGAGTGGCATTAGTGTGCGTGCCACTTCTGGGAGGGCGACTAATGGAGGCACGCCTAATGTTCACATTCCTTGCAAGCCAGCCTCTATTGTCAACAGCACAGGGGCCGTTATTTCTCGAAGCCAGTCAAGCTTAGTCGAAGCTTTCAACAAGATCCTGAACAGTAAGAACCTGCTGCCGAGCTACCGCCCTGATCTCTCCACCCCACCTCCACCTGAGTGGGGTCTCCCCATGCCTGCAACAGGTTACCGCTGCCTGGAGTGTGGGGATGCCTTTGCTCTGGAGCGCAGTCTTGCACGTCACTACGACAGGCGCTCCCTAAGAATCGAGGTGACCTGTAACCACTGCGCAAAGCGCCTGGCCTTCTTTAATAAGTGCAGTCTGCTGCTGCATGCTCGGGAGCATAAAGAGAGAGGACTGGTTATGCAGTGCTCACACCTGGTCATGAGACCAGTTACTGTGGAGCAAATGATTGGTCAGCAGGATACCACACCAATTGGTATGTAATCTGTTTTCACTGTACACTGTATCTTATGGAATAAACATTATTAATTTTTACAGTTAATAACATCAAAAACTTCTGTTTCTAGGCGTGCTCTCGCCTCCACTCTCTTCTCCTGCTTTGTCAACTCCTTCTAACCAATCAGGAACACCCTCGATCCCTTCCACCCCAAGTCCACTAAAAGAGTCACCCTCACAAGGCCCGGTTGCTTCCCAGACCAGTCCGGCTCGCCGCGGGCCTCAGAGTCCTCATGTCCTAATGCCTCTGCCCTGCAAGAAGGGTGAGGTTCTTCAGTACAACAATTTCAAATGCCCTGAATGCCAGACTCAGTTTGTAGGCAAGGCTGAGCTAGTCGCCCACTTCCAGCAAATCAGAGCTACCCCTAATTCAGTGAGTAGCACCTTTTTTTTTTACACTTTTTTATATTTTACTGTAACTGACACACACAACGCATGCTCCTATGAACTACTGAACACGGCAGTTGAAATGAATTATATTGCCGCTACGCAGTGTAAAAGTTGAAGGTCAATGATATACAGATGTTAATGCTCCCTCTCCTTTTCTCAGACCTGCATGCTCTGCTCTCCACCAATGATGCTGCCTAATGGGTGCAGTGTTTCAGCTCACCAGCGAATCCATAAGCACCGAGCTCCACATGTGTGTCCAGAATGTGGTGGGATTGCCCGTCAGGCTAGTTTTAAGACTCATCTGGAGGAGGCCTGTCTTCACTTTGCCAGACGCATCGGCTACAGGTCTTAGCGTCGGTCTATAATGTTTACAAATACAAAAAAAAGGAAACATAATATGATTTTAAAGAAGCACTGTCGTGTCTAGGGTTAGCTTAACAGACAGGGTGTGTTACAGGGCTGCAAATAAGAGTTGATTAGATTTTAGAATTTTGGAAAATGCATCACATACAATCACTCAAGAGATTTGTTTCTGTTTCTGTAGATGCTCCAGCTGTCAGGTGGTGTTTGGTGGCCTGAACTCCATCAAATCTCACATTCAGACTGCTCACTGCGAAGTGTTCCACAAGTGTCCACATTGCCCAATGGCCTTCAAATCAGCCCCCAGTGCCCAGGGTCACATCAGCACCCAGCACCCCACCCTCAGTGCTGCTCAGGCCAAGTAGGTTCCAGATGTTCTCTAAAGCTTCATCTGTCTTTAGAATTAAAACAAGTATCACCTGTTAATATATTAACATTTGTGTTAGAATAATATGTAATCAATAAACTCCAGCACTGAGCTTTCAAAGCAAGACACATTTCTTGTTGTATTTATCAGAACTCTGAGGAAGTATTTCTTGCCAGTGTAATTTGGGCTTTTTTATATAATGTTTTTTTGGCCTTTTTATATAATGTTAATAAACTATTATTTATCATGTTATATTTATTATATGTATTTCTCATTTTAAGTTGGTTATCCCTGTGTGACACCTAATTGTGTTTCATGATTCTGTACTTCCATGTAGGATGATCTACAAGTGTGTTATGTGCGACACAGTCTTTACCCAGAAACCTTTGCTCTATATGCATTTTGACACTCATCTGGCCAAGCAGAAAGTGCACGTTTTTAAGTGTCCAGACTGCACCAAGTTATACGCTCAGAAGGGATCTATGATGGAACACATCAAGGTTAGTTTCTGTAATGAAACTAGATTGAGTATTCATTATACCTTTAAGGTAACAATAAATACTGTCCTCTTGCCTTTTTGTGTTGCCCATTCTTTGCTTTTCCTCAAAAGAATGCGGTGTCAATAAAGGCATACAGTAATGTCTTGGTTCGGCCTTTACTGGGTAGCTGCGGTGTTACCTCATGCAAAGCTCTGTACCAGGCACATGCACTGAATCGTTTGTGAGCCGGTGTGTAAGTCATGCTCACAGCCTTAAACTCGCCTTTGACTTTCGTCTCCATACAGACTGCTCATAGAGGCCTGGCAGGCAAAGCAGAGGCTCCGCCGAGTGCCTCGTCTCCTGTCTCAGCCTCGAGTGCAAACCCCACATCAAGAAAGCAAGGACAAGGTGAGGGGGAGGAAGAAGAGAAAGAAGAGGAAGGAGGTGAAAGAGAAAATGAAGAAGAGGAGGAAGAAGACAATGATGAGGAAGACCAGCCCAGTTCCCCAGACAGTGGGAGCAGCATGGAGTGGAGATGCAGGGAGTGTAAGACACGATACACTGAGAGAGATGATTACATTGACCACATGAAGAATGAGCATGGCACGGTAAATGCACCAATTCATTATTTATTCATTACTTTGTTTGTTTACTTGCTGCTACATCTCATAACCACATAACAATAATTAATGTAACCATAAAGGTAAAAATCTACATCTGATAGGACATCTGATGTGATACTTCTGTAAAGCTGCTTTCAGACAATGTCCATTGTTAAAAGCACTATACAAATTGAAATAAATTGAATTGAAATTGAAATGGGAGTAAAATAATCAAGAGAAACGTAAAATTAAAGTATGTTTCTCTGTTTCTGCAGTCGATAAAGAAGTTTCCATGTCGGATGTGTGAGCGCTCCTTTAGCTCGGCCAACAGCCTGCGGCGCCATGTCAGGGTCATTCATGAGGGTGTCAAGAGAGTCTTCCAATGCCAGTGAGTTCACCGTCTTTTACTTTTCGTTTCAGATAAACACTTACAGCGTAATTACAAGCTGGTCTAAATCCTCATGCCAGAAACTTACAGGAACTTTGTGATGCTACGAGATGGTCCAAGGTTTGTTTTTTTCCGTTTCAGATACTGTTCAGAAGGCAAGCGAACCTTCAGCAGTCGCCTGATATTAGAGAAACACATCCGGGTCAGACACGGCATCCGAACTAGAACGACCATAGAGAAGCGGGTAAGGAAAAATATTTTAGGTTCTCAATCATCTTCACAGTTCTGCTGCTGCTCCAAGAGCTGAAGTACAGTCTTTACTCAGTTGGGAAAAGAGGCATTTTTTCCGGACACTTCTTTCCGTAATGCAGTGTCATAATTTGGATTAGATTCACGTTTTATGTTAAAGTGCTTAGGTTTAGCATCTGATCAGTAAGTTGCAGTACAGCACAGTCAGATTTGTCGCCTTGATCCTGGCATGTTTTATGCCATATGCCTTGATTTCTCTTAGTGTACCATTAATTTACATGTTGTATGATAATACATAGAGTATTGTGTATTGTCAGAATACCACAAACACAAGAAAGCGCTCAGCACCAGGAGAAGGAGCAGGAAGCTCCTCTGAGGTTGACTATGAGGGCGGAGCTTCCTCAGTCGGAGCAGGGGCCGATGTGCCAGATACCGGAGGGGACGAGACAACGAGCCAGGCCAAACGAACGCGCTCATGTGATAAGGAAGAGGAAGCAGAAGAGGAGGAGGGAGGTTTTCGCTGTGCGCCATGTGGCTTCAGCACGCTAGACCGGGGCGAGTTCCAGCAGCACATTCTGAAGCACCGTGACAGCGAGTCAGCATCACAGCAGTGTGTGCAGTGCGGGGCCTGCTTTGCCTCGGCTGCCTCGCTAAGCCGTCACCGCTTCATCACACACAAATTAAGGCAAGATCAACAGGACAGCAGCCATACATCACACACATCCAAACCTGGAGAGGAGGATAAGGGTGAAGAGGAGGGCGAGGGGAGCATGAGCTGCAGGGTGTGCGGACGCCACTTTGACAAGGTCTCGGACCTTAACACGCACTTCCGCACGCACGGCATGGCCTTCATCAGCGCACACAAGACAGATAAGGTTGTGTGAGGAGACAGGTACTGAGAACTCTGAGGAATGCAGTAGAAAAGGAAGGTGAACAGCTCTGATGCCCCGCTTCACAGCATTCATCTTCACATGTTATATTTTACTGCTCAAACAGTTAAACAGACACTTAACAGCTGCTGAAAATCAAACATTTTTAACGGCAATTAAAAAGTGTGATAAAGACACTAATACAGTAAAAGTCAGCCATCTTTGCAGTCAGTCTAATAATTTTATTCAGGAAAAGAGCAAAAGTTGAACTTGGTTGAATCAGTAACATGATTCTGGGAACGAAATGTGAGGAAAACAAATGCTATAAAAATCAGATTTCGTAATCCCTTCCTCAGAAATATGACTCTTACACTGACCAATTCACACCAAAGCTCACAGCCAGACCAATCCTTCACTCTCTTTCATCATTATTATTACAATTATTAATCCAGAGCGTACGTTCACGCAGGGTCACAGAGGTGTTCACCGCTTTGAGATCAGTCGGTGCTCGCATGCAGCACGGTTTGGGCTCCAGAACCGGACCTGGAGCTCAGATTCCCAAACAGAGCATTAAAAGTTACATAAGGGTGCTAATGAAGCCTTTTTCCTGTTTGTATAAAAACACTGAGCTGTAGTAATGATAATGTATCAGCATTGTATTATTGATATTTATTTATATGAATTGTTCGTACTGATTGTGAGTCTTTTTTTTTTTTTCTTTTTTTTTTTATTGCGAGACAAATTGTGAAAGTGAAAATTACGGTTGTTGATGTCAAAAACCTGAGGATCCTGTGGATTTGTCAAGAAGAGCTCCTGAGGGTAAGATTTGTAAATGGTTTAATAGTCACACACTCAATAGTTTCACTCCGCAGGTTCTCACCAAGACAACCGAGACGTGTAGAAATATGGAGCCTGTATAAAGTTTGCTCGGGTTTTGTTTAGAAAACGTGAATAAGTTCAGTCTTTTGTATCTGTATTTTTTTTTCTTAGCTGATTTCAGATACCCCTAATGTAAAAATCTCATTTATGCCTGAGGACCTGGGTGTATTTTTTATGAATTTATTGTAATTAAAAGCAGACGTTGAGTGTAATGGATCGCAGAAACATTACACACCGATACAAATACCACGTTTTTTTTTCCTTAACTGTAGTCTTTTTTCTATCAAAAGTGTCTATGCTTGTTAAATGCCATGTTTCTTATAAATGCATTATTGTTTATAGTGTGATCTTGTGAGACATCTGAATGTGAGAGTGTCTAAGTTTAGTTACATGTCCTTTACATAAGGTTGAATATCCATCACCTGGTGAACTTGCGTCTGCCTGCTTCACTGCCATACAGTGTGCGTCGTTCTACTTTATTGTTTCTAAATAAAGTGGTCAATTGTTACAGTATAGCTATTGTCCTTGTTTAATCAGAGCTACTTCACAAATGAATAGACACTGGATGTTAATACAGTGAATGCCATCGAAGTGCTTTATAACAAATGAACATGCTCAATCATGGGTCAGACATCGTCCCTTACTGTGTGACAAAATAAACACTATTTACATTAACCACTCCAATACCCATGTGCTGAATTTGGTCATCTTTCTTGCTCAGGTACCATGTGAGTGGAGCTAATGGACCGTTGATTTAGCACACAATCTTTAAGCATCCAATAGAATCTTAAGGTTTTGCAATTTAATGTTTAGCTTCCTGCGGTTGTCACATCTAAGAAACTTTAGTAAAAGAAAATTAGCCATCATGCAGCACAAACCCTGAGGGACTCCTTATTCACTTCATTTGTGCCTTACAAAAGATACCGATATTAAACGTGGCTAGGACTGGATTATTTGGCGATTTCTTTTGTGTCCACTAAAGTCACCACCTTCAGAGAAGCCACAGCAATCATCTGGCTGGAATTGCTTTACATTTCTGGCATTTGGTAGCCACCCTTATCCAGAGAGACTTGCATTTTATACAACTGAGTAATTGAAAGTTCAGGGCTTTGCTCAAGGGCCCAGCAGTGGTAGGTTTTGGTGGACCGGAGCTTTAAACTCACAACCTTCCAATCAGTATTCCAACACATTAACCACTAAGCTACCACATCCCTCCTAGTCAGAATATTACTGTGTGTTCATGTTCCTGACTTATCAAACCATGTTGGTTAGTTGGATGTTATGGATGATCAGCATACACACACACACACACACACACACAAGTATAAAGATAATCAGCGTCTCTGAAACGATAAGAAAAAGATAAATAATTGAGGCGCAATTATTTATTCATTTGTTTATTGATTAAGAAATACTATTCATCCATTTATAATTAATGTTGGCGGAAATATTCCACAAATCTGAGGATTTTCATTTGGATAGAACTGCCTTTTTTTCCACAAATAAAATCTTACAGAAAGCTTCACGATGTCAGTAAATGTTCTCTTTGTTTGATTCGAACATCTGCTGAACAAGTGAATGAGCTTTTAGTACAGAAACAATAACGTCACAATAACGAGTGCATTATTATAATCCTGTGCCTTGAGGTCAGAATCAAAATAATAAAAGTGCTGTTTTATTATTAGCCTTAAAATTGTTAGCTGTCAGTAAGAACAGAGCTACAGCTAGGGATGTGAGTGAGTGTTCCTGTTTGTACATCGAAACAAGCCAATAAACCCATTGCAAATAAACCCCTGGACCTGGATTCATGAAAATTCTTAGTGTAAAGAGTTTTTCCTAGTGACAAAACTGGAATAATGTAGGCGTTTCCCCTTAAAATGAAAGTGAAGATCCTATTAAAGCTATTAGATGTTAATCATAGCCTATTCATTTTAATACCATTTTAAAAAATAGTAGTATTGATTAAAAAGTCTGTAAGGAATATTTACCTGAGTGATGGATATTTAAGTATGGATTGATATAAAAGATTTATAAGCAGCTTTTTCAGTATTTCAGGGTGGAGGGAAGCTCACGTGGTTCTGCTCCTGAGTCACTTTGAGCTCATCGGGTTTATCGGACTCTTTCTGTGATGCATCCAGTTCCAGGTCCTGCAGGTTATCGACTGTTTTGGTCACTTCCTGTTCAGGATGATGAACAGCAATCAGCAGCTCATAAATCAAAGATCCGATGAGGCCGCCAACACACGTGGCCACCACGGGGATCCACCACCAGCCAGCTCCGGCTCTGTCCAGGAGAAAAGACCCTCTTATTCATGGGGTACAAGCAGATGTAACCTTTTCACCTGATGATGTTTTACTCGCAAGATAAAATCGAATGTAAAAATCCACTCATACAAGCTGCATTGTTCTTGTGAACATGAAAAATAATTCACTAACAAAATCATAGTTATTGAATTCATTTTGTTCAGGTAATTTTGACTGCAAATTAAATATAGAATGCAAAAACTGTTCACATGATCCCTAATTCGCATTTTTTATTTTGATAATTGATTACTTATCAAAAATACAGCAGGTTTGCCTCACACCTCCAGGGTCAAGGGTTCAATTTCCACCTCCTCCATGTGTGAGAGTGTGTGTGTGTGTGTGTGTGTGTATCAGGCTGACCTGAACACCTCATCGCCCCAGCCGGCAATACAGGTGAAGACCCGAGGGCCGAGGTCTCGTGCTGGGTTGATGGCGTATCCGCTGTTTGAACCCATGGAGACTCCAATGACCAGAACCACTGCTCCCACCAGCACAGGTTCTAGACCAGGAGGGGCAGGAAAGTTACGTCCATCACCCAGAGCCAAAACACACACCATCAGGGCCGCTGTACCAATCACCTGAGAAGGAAGCTCAGTGTCATGAAAATCTGTATTTTAATACTGACTGATGGGAAATTTATACAAGAGTTCAATAGAACGTTTGAGGAATCAGTTCACTGTTAATATTAATAGATAATAATCAATAATGTAAGTAATTACCAACCCTATGGCATGATGCTAGAATTCGAGAAAATAGAGAAAGAATTATAGAAGGCTAGAAAGAATTATATAAATGAATAAATCATTTTAACAGTGTCCTACTGAATCAGGAATGTTATTTGAAGATTTCACCTGGTCTACTACTCCTCCCCATACGCTCAGGTACTCTGCAGGGTAAGTGGAGAATATTCCTGCGGTGCCCGTGGGACCGCTCACTGTCAGGTGGCCACCACTGTAATGGATTATGGCATCTGGAAACAGACACAGAGACAAAGACACTCGCACATGACACACCACCACACCGTATATAGTTAAATGATGAACTCTAAAGCAACTGTAAGCCTTTTCCTCTCACCAAAATACTGCAACGCAACAGTGGCTGCAGCCAGAAAAGCACCGAACACCTGTGAAATGATGTAGAACGGCAGCCGAGTCCAGGGGAACCTGCCTAGGAAACACAGGCTGAGAGACACGGCGGGGTTTAGGTGAGCTCCTAATGCAGAGAGAAGATGGGCAGAGAGGATGATCACGTCACCAAACCTGTTCCTCTAGTAACCTGGCTGATTTGTATTAATACCTTTAGTCTTATTTACAGATAAGGTTACAACAGTAATAATGGATCTAAGAGTACAAACATTTTATACAATAAAACTGACCATATGGCCAAATACAGTCCCCTCCGAAAGTGTTGGAACAGCACGGCCGATTCTATTATTTTTGCTTTACAATGAAGACATTAAGGTTTGAGCTCAAAATTTCGGGTTTCATTTTAATGATGTTTGTATTGTATGTGCTAAACAAACACATGGCACCTTCTGTTAAATCCATCCATTTTTCAAGTGATCACAATATTGGAACATGTGACTGACAGATCTTTCTTATTGAAGAAAATCAAATCGAAAAGAAAATCAGTCAGAGCCATTGAACAAAATAAATGTGTGGAACGGCTGAAGGATGAGGCATAAACAATACAACAAGTGGAGTGTCCTGAAAAAGAAAGAAACTACTAGTGCACTAATAACCGGACACCGAACAGGTCAGGCAAGGAAACAAGGTCAGCTGATGGCAGAAACTTTCAGTTTATTTCTGTTAATGTATTGAGAATATCTACATACTTAAGATGGCTTACAGCTGAAGATCTCTCTGGAGAAGTTCAGGAGAAGATCGTACAATCTGCATTTATTATTAAATATTTATTTTATATAAAAAAGGGCAAACATTATAAGAATTATCATTGAAATGGCTTTAGGAATCTAAAATAATAACTTGATTGACGTCTCCATTTTATCTCATATGGAATTATCTAAACTTATTTGATCCTCATCCTGTTTTATAAAAGAAAAAAAAGACAAATGTCCTCCTTATCTTTACATTTATAATGGAAACTTTTGAAACACTTAATGAAAACTGACATCAGGTATCACATGATATGCTTACATTTCGCTAATCATCAGCATCATCCACATCAGACCCTGTCTCATCCCCTGAGGTAAAAATAACACCAGCTTCATCGGGTTTGGTGAGGAAATAATCATTGATGATAGATTGATGAGATTTCCCACATTGTTCTTATAACATTCAAACCTTTGGCATCTTTATTCACTGTTTTCTGTACAGAGCATGTAAGCACTCTGTTTTGATGATGATGATGATGATGATGATGATGAGTCAGCTCAGGAGCATTTACAGCACATGGAGACAGATTTTTTTTCCAGATCAGATTTCACAGTTAGTCACTGCAGAAAGAAAATAAACTACTGAGGTTTTACCTTCATGCAGACTGACTGACTGATAAATTGATGATTTGTGTGCGAATTAAATAAATATTTCCAGGTCGTTTTGGTGGAATGTATTCAGAGGGGTCATATTATAGGCAGAGAAACTAAAATTTGTTTAAAAATATATTTAGTCATGGGTTCTCTGAATGTGATCTGGCCAGGTCCTGCTGCAGCAGAGCATCCCCAAACCAGAACACTTCCACCTCCATGGTCCATAGTTGGTGTGAGGTTCATTTGCTGAAATGCTGTATTTGGTTTACTCCAAACATGCCCTGTTATGGTGTCCAGATAATTCAGTTTTAGACTCATCTGTCCAAAGCACATTATTCAGGAAGTCTTGGCCTTTGTCTCTGTGTTCTTCAGTCTTGCCCTCATGTTTTTTTAGACAGCAAAGGTTTCCTTCTCGCACACATCCCATAATAATTAAATTTGTGTAGTCTCTTTCTGATTGGAGATTCATGCACTTGGGCATAAACTGGAGCAAAAACTTGCTGTAGGTCCCATGATGATATTTTAGAGTTTTTGGAGACGTCTTTAAGCATCTTGCGGTCTGCTCTCGGGGTGAATTTGCTTGGACGGCCTGACCCGGCCATGTGGTCAGTTGTTTTAAATGTTCTCCACTTGAAAATGATTTTCTGGACAGTGGAATGTCTGGTTACAAATCCTTTTGAGATCTTATTATATTCCTTACCAGACTCATAAGCATCAACAATCCTCTTTCTGAAGGCCTCAGAGAGCTCTTTGGATCTCACCATGGCGATACCTCTCACTTCAACAATTAAGAGCAAACCAAGCTATAAGCCTCCTTCAGAATGCTCTGGAACAATCTTCTAATCATTTGCACCTGATGTGATACACCTGCAGGTCATTTTTATCCATTTTAAGTACAAATAAATGTGTCCTTACTTTTTTCTCACAAGAAATTTTGGAACTTTTACAGATTTTACAGAAGCTTACAGACTTTTCTTTGGTTTTATTTGTTTAGTTATATTACTTGAATCTTTCAATATTGTTAAAATGAAGATCAAATGCCCGTATGTTTAGCTATGTTAAAAAAAATACAGGCTTTCATGGGGCATCCTAATTTTTTCATGTGACATATATATATATATATATATATATACAGTCAAGCCCGAAATTGTTCATACCCCTGGCAAATTCTGACTTAAAGTTACTTTTAATCAACCAGCAAGTTTTTTTTTGACTGGAAATGACACGGGCTTCTCCCCAAAGATAATAAGACAATGTACAAGAGGCATGATTGTGGAAAAAAATATTTCTCAGCTTTTGTTTACATTTCAACAAAAAGTGGCATGTCCAAAATTATTCATACCCTTCTCAATAATCAATAGAAAAGCCTTTATTGGCTATTACAGCAATCAAACGCTTCCTATAATTGCTGACCAGCTTTTTGCATGGCTCCACTGGTATTTTTGCCCATTCACATATATATATATATATATAAAAGTATATATTTATGTGTGTGTGCATATGTTGTGTCTTGTTACTGACTAAGTTGATGTAACACAAGAATTAAAGTCTATCAATAAAGTATATCTATCTATCTATCTATCTATCTATCTATCTATCTATCTATCTATCTATCTATCTATCTATCTATCTATCTATCTATCTATCTATCTATGTCATGACCATCTTTTGGCTTCTGTTCAGGTCTGAACCTCGATGAGAATGTGCTAACGTTTTAATATTTTGCGTATTGTTATTTTGCACATAAAAACAAGCGTAAAAAGATCTTTCTATTTCAAACGTTCAGCCGTAGTTTTACTTCCACACAGAATTCCAGCAGAGCTGCTGCTTCCAGAAAAGCTGGTGTCAGTATATCAGAAAACAATCATCTCCTGGGTTTAACAAAAAAAACATCAGCTTCCTCTGCTATTAGCCAAGAACAGGAATCTGAGGCAATAGTAAAAGGAAGGAAATAAAGTTTGGAAAGAAGGTGCAAAGGAAAGAAAAAAGAAAGGAAGAAAGGAAGACAGGAAGGAAGTTTAAGAGAAAGATGGAAAAACTGTCCAAGGAGTTTACTAGAAACATGATTGGGTGATGTTTTTTTTTCCACAGGACATGAGGTCCAATAACCTACATGATCACACTTCCATGCACACTTACCTGATACTCCTTTAGAAACATAGACACCAAATGTAGTCCCCAAAGCAAATCCAAGATTGATGGATAAATATTCTCCTTTGCTGTTTTTGGAAGTTGTGACCTGAGCGACTGAGCCGCAGCCAAAGAGCTACACAGTGTGAAGACAGCAGGGGAATAAAAGTATAAAAATCTGAACTAAAATATAGAAATACCTGATCAGAGACATGTTATAAAAATAATTATTTCATCTATTAATAGAGAGAGTAAAAAAGTGAAATAAAAATCTAAGAGGAGCATGAAAAGGGCTTTTATGTGTCTGTTACCATGTTTGATTCTAAAAACTGAGAGAAATAATAATATACAGACTAATTAAAAGGAAAAAATTGTGACTTTTTCTTTGAAGGACATTTTTGTTGGCATGGATCAGTTCCTGAGAAATCAATACAAAGTTTCTCTGAATGATTATTGTATGATGAAAAGTTTCCAGTGGGCGTGGTCTCTTCCAGGGTGACTCCGCCCCATCCACATGAGAGCTCACTAGTTTGTTAAAAGTGAAAACAATGTCAGCTCCGCTTGCTTCTATTAGACATATTAGGATTTATTTAATGCTCTAATACTGCTGTGATGATTCAGCATTAAATTAGAAGAGTTCTGTACAGATTTACGGGTCAATAATCTTTTCTGTTTTGCTCTTCACACTCATCATGCTGTAGAGTTCAAAGTCCTGCAGTAACCAGTCTCTACATGACCACATTTTCACTTCATAACTAAATCTCAAAGCAGACGGTGTAAGACTGAGAGCTGAGAATCAGCAGGTTAGTGAGAGAACGTGAAATTGTCCTTCTCTCAGTCACACAAGAAGACATTTAATTAAAAAAGTCATTTAAATAAAAAGAGAAAAATGTCTCAGAAGGTAAAAAATGTGTGCAAGGAAAACTAAAGTATCTAAGAAATGAACAAAGAGACTTACGATCAAAATGTAGACTCCAAGAAACTCCGCAAAACATTCTCTAAGCAGACGACTGCTGATCTGACATTTCTTCAGCACTCGCTCCATGTTTCATGAGACGTTTAGGTTCATGTTTCTCTGGAGTAGAAACTCGGTGCAGATAAAACCAGCCTGATCAGCACTTACTAACTTATTACCAAAAAACTCTTTCAAATGAACCGTGCAATTCTAAGCTGTGTGTGTGTGTGTGTGTGTGTGTGTGTGTGGTACCACAAACCAAATTGCATGCAATAACAATTTCACGCCATAAAATGACAAGTTGTGCTTTATATTCTGTCTAATGAGCACTACAGATGAAGCCTAGATAACATCCATCCCTCCCTCTCTCTCTCTCCATCCACCCATCTGTCCATTCTCAGAGTCAGGAGGAACGTGGAGTCCCAGGGGCATGAGGAGGGGGATACACTGGACAGGGCGCCAACACACCGCAGAGCACACACACTCACATTCACACATTTTGGATCATTTAGAAAAGCCAATCAGCCATAAATATGCCTTTAGACTGGGAGAGGAAACCGGAGAACACAAAGGAAACCCCTGAAACTCAGGGAGAGTATGCAAACTCTACATACACATGCACACACACACACACGATGGAGATGGGAATCAATGGGACGTACAAAGCCAGATAAAGATTAAATAAACTTGAACATAATCTGCATTATCAGTGTGTGTGTGTTAAATTTTTATTGAGTCATATTAAAATAATAAAGTAAAGCACTTGAGAGACAGAGAGAGAGAGAGAGAGAGAGAGAGAGAGAGAGAGAGAGAGAGAGAGAGAGAGAGAGAGAGAGAGAGAGAGAGAGAGAGAGACTGACTTTTGAGGGTCGTTTATTTAAACCAATTATTTGTTCACTTTAGTCGCTTTTTACACATTCACATGGGAAAGTGAATAAATAAATAGATATATAAGTAAACAAACAAACAAATAAATAAATAAATAAATAATAAAATATATAGTTCATAAAGATAAATAATTAAATAAACACTTAAAACATACAGGAAGTTCATGTGAACTCTGGTGCAAACAACAGTTGATCATGTAAACAGTGCACACAGCTCCCCCATAACCCCACATCATCTGGACCTGTTCAAGGTCACTCACACTTTCATAAAAGTTGAAATCCACAAAGATCCTTGTCTTTACCAGTCTCTGAAAAATGGCCATTACATCATGTGTGTTCTGTGTCACTGTGTTTTTTCTGCTGCTGTAGATGGCCATCTTCGCCTGGCCCAGAATAAAATTGATCAGCTGACCCTTGAACCTTTCTCTTCTGGTGTATTTAAAACCAAAAAAACGTAAAAACCGTGTTAAAGCACTCAAAAACACTCGCTAAAACTCTAAAAAGCCTAAAACAGTTCATAAAAGCATGAAACACTGTTTCTCTCTGCAAACAAAAAGGACACTCGTGTGTGACCTCTGGGTTTAAAATGCAGATAAAAGCATTTACAGAGACAATGCCATGCAGTATTGTCCACTGCAGGTCACCTGTTCTTTTAGTTAACGGTGGTTTGTACAATGTTCGCCACTCTGGCTTTACCTCATCATTCAGCCCAAGGACGCTGCGCCAGGGCGTGTCTACCCTCTCGTTTAACCATATCTTGTTATACACCTTGATACACAGTTTGTAGAGACTCTTGCCAGAGGCTGTGTTAAGCCCCATAGCAGTTCTTTCCCCATCTCCCAGAAGGGGACCCGAGACCTCTGACAGATTGGGTACAAGAACAAGAACTGGACTGGGCTCACCCTCCACAGGACTGACCACCCCGGCACAGTAGTCCCTGAGCTGTAGGCGCTCCTCTGATGTGAGTGCTGACCTCCACCTCTGTAAAAGCTGTGCAACAACAGTTCAAAGTGAATGACTTGCTCCATTACCTTCCCCAGTCTTGTTGCTAATGCTTTTGAGAGCACCTTGCAGTCTGTGCAGAGTAAGGAGACAGTTCTGTTGTGTTGTGTATTTGTCAGGAGATGGCGCTATAGTCCACATGTTGTTACCTATAAAATGTGTAGAGTAAGAATGGAATGTGGTTGCACCTGCTGTCAATCATGTAATCACCTGGCACTGTTGGCTTGCTTGTTCTGCTTGTGGATTGAATAAATCTTTAAGAATTGGGAACTTTTTTGTCCTTATACTTACCTGGATTTAAACATAACAAATTGGTGACGAGGGTGTTGCTGTCCTGTATGAAACATGTCTGCGGTTGCTTCTTTTCCTACGCCATTCTTACCATGTCCGGGTGAGCCGTTTTTATACTTTTTGACGTCTGGTTAAAGATGTTTGAGAACTATTTACTCGTCGTAAATGCATCAGGAGATGATTGGCCAGTTGCAAGAAAGCGAGCTTTGTTTCTTCATTGCCTGGGAACAGAAGGTCAGAGGTTGTTTTGTCCTTTACAGGCTTTGAAACTGCACTTCATTCCTCGACGTAACGTTGTTGCTGAGCGTCATGCATTCAGAAAACGAATTCAAGCATCAGGGGAAACAATTCTGCAGTATGTTGCTTCTCTTCGGGACTTGGCAACCACCTGTGAGTTTGCATCTAATAATGATGAAATGTTGCGAGATCAATTAGTGGAGAATGTAAAGTCATCGTATTAGAGAACGTCTGCTATTGGATTACTGTTGCTACACAAATGGAGGCTGCTGGTGAACAAGCTAAACTTTTTTTCAAATCAGAATTCAGTACCTGTTCAAGCAATACAAGCAACTGGTGTGCCTGCTGTTGATGGTTACAAAAAACAATTACCTTTGAAACCTCTGTCTGTGCCTTCAAAGTCGTCTGCTACTTCCTTGACTCGTGCATGTTATCGCTGTGGATCTACCAGGCATCTTGCAAATGATTCCAGATGTCCTGCAGTTTCTGTAAAGTGTAATAATTGTCAAAAGTGGGGACATTTTTCCAGAGTGTGTCGTTCACAGCAAATACGTTCTGTACATGAGATTGCATTGCCTGAGCTTCAGATTCTTTACATGCATGATTCAGTATCTAATAAGATAAAGTGCATTGCTACTATCATGACTGCATCAGCCTCTGTACCTGTGGAGTTGATTGTGGATTCTGGATTGTTTCTATTCTGCCAAAATCTGTGTATGTAAAACACTTTAAACAAGACTCCTTGCTGCCTCCTTCTGTTAAATTGGTGACGTATTCACGAGATCCAATACCAGTGCTTGGCTGTCTACCTGTTACTGTTACCAGAGATGATATGACCTGTAATACATCAATCTTTATAGTTGAATGTGGCACAGCTCTTCTTGGAATGGATTTGATAAATGGATTGCATCTCAAGTTTGAAGGCTCTTCTTCTATTCTTCCAGGACCTGTGCAGTCTTCAGTCCCTGTAATGCGACTTTCTGCTTCTGTGCCTGATGGTAAGCTAGGATGTGCAAAAGGCTTTGTGCATAAGGTAAAAATTTCTCCAGATGTGAAACCTGTTCGTCAAAAACTCAGAAGGTTACCATTATCTGTTCGATATGCTGTCAGTGATGAACTTCAACGCCTTCTTGACTTGGGTGTTATTGAACGAGTGGATGCATCGCAGTGGATTTCTCCAATTGTAGTTGTTCAGAAGAAGAATGGTGGCATTCGCATGTGCGTAGACCTGCGAGAACCAAACAAAGCTGTTGTTGCGGACTGTTATCCGTTGCCCCATATTGAGGAGATGATGTCTACGCTGTGTGGAGCAACTGTCTTTTCTACGATTGATTTAGAGAATGCTTACTTCCAGCTTTTGTTACATGAAGAAAGTCGTGATCTGACTGCATTTATTACCCATGAAGGGCTATTCAGATTTTGTCGAGTACCTTATGGCCTTGCCTCAGCTCCGTCTGCATTTCAGAAAATGCTAGCAACTGTACTGCAAGGGTTGCCAAATGTGGCTAATTATCTGGATGATGTCATTGTCTGGGGACGCACAAAAAGTGAACATGACCACATGCTCAAAGTGGTTATTCAGCGTATACATGATGCAGGCTTACAGTTGAATGATTCATAGTGTCACTTTAACAAAAGCAGTTTGTGCTTTCTTGGTCATGCTGTATCTGCACAGGGTATTTACCCAGATAAGGATCATCTTAGTACAATGCTTCATGCTCCTGTTCCTAATGATGCACATCAGCTCCGTTCCCTTCTTGGATTGTTGTCATGGTACAATAAATTCATTCCAAATTTTGCCACAGTAGTAGAACCGTTGCGTGCTTGCATCAGACAAGGTTCTGAGTTCAGTTGGTCAGATGAAGCTCAGAAGAGTTTCAGTACTGTAAAGGAGTTGTTACTTCAAAGCCCTGCTTTAACATTGTTTGACCCTAATTTGCCCACTGTTGTTTCAACAGATGCATCAGATTATGGACTAGGTGCTGTACTCTCTCAAATTCATGAAAACAACACCGAGCGTATTGATGCTTCAAGAACATTATCTACTTCTGAACGAAAATATTCAACGATTGAAAAGGAAGCTTTAGCATGTGTCTGGGCTGTTGAAAAATGGAGAACTTACCTCTGGGGTCGAAAATTTCTTCTACGTACAGATCATCAGGCCTTGACAGTGCTCCTCTCCTCTAAAGGTACAGACCGCGCTGGAATGAGGATGGCGCGTTGGGCAGAGCGACTCTTATGTTTTAACTATGAGGTTAATTATTATCCTGGCTCTCAAAACCAGGTTGCTGATTATCTTTCTCGCTTGCCCTTGCCTGCTTCTCATGAAGATCTTTCTGATACGGAACCTGAGTTTGTTGCATTTCTGTCTTCTGAAATGTCTGCTGTGTCTCCGACTGAATTTGCTTCTGCCTCTGCATCATGCTCAGGAATGACTGCACTACGTGCTCAAATTATTCGTGGATGGCCTTCTTCATCAGCTGCTGTGGATGTTGTTCTTCGTCCATATTTTCAAGTACGTGATGAACTTGCTGTGCAAAGGGACTATGTGTTTAGAGGGTCACGTCTTGTTGTTCCTGTTTCATTACGACATGTCTTGGTGAGTCTGGCCCATGAAGGTCATCAAGGAATAGTGCATACGAAACAGCGCATTCGTGAACTTTATTGGTGGCCTGGTATTGACTGTTTGGTTAAGGAGCAGATTAAGAAATGTGAAGTTTGCCTCTCTTCTGATAAGACTACAACTGTCCGTGCTGCACCTTTTACAACCTGTATCTTTTCCATCTGTGCCATGGGAAAAAGTGGCTGTTGGCCCATTTGAAACCGCTACTTGGGATTGTCGGTACATTATGACCTTGATTGACTATCATAGTAAGTGGCCAGAAGTAGCATTTACTTCTTCAATCACAAGTAAAAATGTGATCAACTTCTTCAGCAGAAAGTCTTCAGCAGATTTGGAAATCCTCATTACATTGTATCTGACAATGGATGCCAATTCAAGTCAGTGGAGTTTGCAGCATTTCTGGAAGAGCGAGATATTCAACACCTACATACGTCAGTGTATCATCCAGCTGCAAATGGAGCTATTGAAAGATTCCATAGAGTACTGAAGAGTTCTATTCAATCGGCTATTCTGTCTGGAAAGCCATGGAAATCAACAGTAACAGCGTTTCTTCAAACTTACCGTGCTACTCCTCATTCTGTTACTGGACGGTCTCCTTCTGAGTTGCTCTGTGGCAGGCAAATGCGCACTCACCTTAATGTTCTTCCTCTTCCCATCACTTGTGAGAATGCTGATGTGAGTCAGAAAGTGGCCTTGTCCCAAAAGAAGATGAAAACATACACAGACCTCAAACGAAGCGCTTGTACTCCTGAGTTCAAGCCCGGAGATTGGGTGCGTATAAAAATTCCAGTTCATGTTCCTAAAGGACATCCTAGATTCTCAAAGCCTTTGAAAATTGCACGTCAACTTGGTCCATGCACTTACCAGTTATCAGATGGGAAAACTTGGCATGCGTCTCATCTTTCTCCAGCTTGTGCACCTATGGAAAATGTCATTGAGAGTGAATTAGTGGCTTTGCCCCTCCAGTCTATTCTCTAGTGTGTTGCCTAAAAATGAACTTGTGAACTTGCCTCCTCAAATTGCCTCTCCATCTGTTCCTGTAAGATCTTCATCACGAGTAAAACGCCCTCCGCGTTGGTTGCATGATTGTTACTTGAAAAAAAAAAAAAAGAAAAAAATAACATTGATTACCTTGTGCTAAATGAGAAATTAATTATAGTTCTTATAGGTATGGTTACAGAGGAGGCATTGGTAGCTCAGTGGTAGGTTTCTCGCCTATCAGGCGGAAGGCCCGGGTTCGATCCCAGCCACTGGATGCAGTGCCGGTCCCAAGCCCGGAAAAATGGGAGGGTTGCGTCAGGAAGGGCATCCGGCGTAAAACATTTGCCAAGTTGTTGTGCGGACCAGTCAGTCCGCTGTGGCGACCCCGAACAGGGAATAGGAACTTCTATAGGTATGGTTACAGAATGTAGAATGTATTGTTAAATTAATTGAATTTGATGTAACTATTGTACTGGCTTTGCCTATTGCACCAACTATGTATTTTGGGGGGCATTTACATTTCTAAGTAATGGGGGAATGTTGTGTTGTGTATTTGTCAGGAGATGGCGCTATAGTCCACATGTTGTTACCTATAAAATGTGTAGAGTAAGAATGGAATGTGGTTGCACCTGCTGTCAATCATGTAATCACCTGGCACTGTTGGCTTGCTTGTTCTGCTTGTGGATTGAATAAATCTTTAAGAATTGTTAACTTTTTTGTCCTTATGCTTACCTGGATTTAAACATAACAAATTGGTGACGAGGGTGTTGCTGTCCTGTATGAAACATGTCTGCGGTTGCTTCTTTTCCTACGCCATTCTTACCATGTCCGGGTGAGCCTGTGAACATAAGTTCCAGAGGTGAGTCCGATCACATTTTTTGGGAGTAGGGTCAGGACTGCTCTGCGGCTACTCAGCGGCAGTCTGCATTCCCTTATGCTCGCCCTCAGCACTTCCAGCAAGTCCTGCCCTATCACTGACCAGAAAGCCTTGAAAAACTCACCCGGAAGCCCATCGATGCCAGGTGACCACCCATTCTGCAGGCTATTGAGTCTAACCTCCAACTCCTCGAGGGTCAGCTGCCTGTCCAGTTCCCTAGCTGACTGCTCAGTTATTTTAGGAAGATTCCTGAGAAAATCTTCCTCCACCTCTTGCACAGCTGTGAGCTCACTTCTGTATAGCTGTGAGTAAAAGCTGACCGTCTGCTTGCGAATTTCAGCAGGATCAGTTAAAAGCTCCCCTGAATCTGTTCACAGAGGATGTATAAACCTTTACTGTCCATTCTTTTTTTCAAGACTAAAGAAGAACTTGGAAGGAGCGTCCATCTCTGTTGCACTTTTAGAGCACAAGCGGACCAGCGCCCCCTGCACCGTTGTGTCCAAAAACTCATTCAACGCATGTTTTTTCTTTTTGAGAGCCTCAATATGGCCTCAACTTCCTGTGGACTCCACCAAACCCTGGAGTTCCACTGCCTCAATCTCTAGAGCTCTAAGTGATCTGGTGATGTCCTTAGTCACACTGTGAGTGTACTGTTGACAAAACATTTGAATGTGCACTTTTTCCACATCCCACCAATCTTGCACTGATGTAAAAGATGGCTTCTGAAGCCTAAAAGTGTCCCCAAAAAAAATAAAACTCTCCCTAAAATTAACATCGTCTAAAAGTGCTGCATTAAAATGCCAGTATGCGCTACGTGGCTTTACATTGCTCTTCTTAAAAGTGCACTGTACCATAAAATGATCTGAAAAACCCACAGGATAAATAACACAGGACCTAAAAACATTCAGCTGATGTTTAAAAGTATAAAACCGATCAAGCCATGCTAGTGAGAGGAGGTTCTCCTTACAATGAGACCAGGTGTATTGTCTCTCTGTTTCATGGAAATTCCTCCACACATCACTCAGATCATGTGTTGCTATTAACTCACGCAGGCGTTTGTGAGCGGCAGCATGAGGTTCTAAATGGTTCCTATCTAAAACGTCTGCAGTGCGGTTAAAATCTCCGGCAGCGATTAAAACTTCACTCGGACTACAGGAACCAACGACAGTGCTTAAAATGTTTAAGAACACCATTCTCTCCACACTGAGGGTGGGAGCGTACACACAGATAAAAACAAACACCTCGTTCTCATAAAACACACGCACTTTTAAAAGCCTGCCTTGATATCACAAGACTGTGGACTAAATGACTGTGAGAATAAAACAGCAACACCGTCACTTAAAAACACAAGTCCCTTCCACTCACTCGCCCGGTCCGAGGAGTTTCCGGGATGGCTATGTGCTTCCTGCAGGAAAACAACGTCTGCACGCTCGTATCTCACCAGCTCATACACCATAGCCAAGTGACTGCTCAAGACTGCTCTCCAGTTCCTCCACCTGGCTTATCTGAACGGGGGGCTCGGATGTCGGTTCACTCATCTCTTTATCACTTTTTGCAGGATCAGATGTTCCTGCTTTGTCCCCCGTGGGTTTCGCCACAGTAGCAGCAGGGTTGCCTCTGCTGAGCCCGGTCTCGACCGCAGGGGGAACGGTCACGGCGGGATCCAGCATGGAGGAGGCAGCAGCTACGGGCTAAGCTGCAGGAGGGTCAGCTGGAACAGACTCGGCCGCTGGAGAAACCGATAGAGGGCCCATCTCCCTCGGTATCACCACCGCAAACTTTTGTCCTAGTCTGCTCAGCCTGCCTGGACATGCACGAACCAAGTGTCCTGCTTCACCACAGTTAAAACATTTCATGGCAGAATCAGAAGTCACAAAAACCGTGTAATCAAATCCATCCACACCAAATTTCATAGCCAGGTCTAGCTCTTCCACCCCATTATTCAACACCATGTACACCAGTCTCCTAAAAGAAGCTATCTTTGAGTTTTTTTAACTCAGGTGCTTCTCTTTGATGGAGTACTGAGAGCACAGTTACAAGAGAGTCATTAATAACCACTTTCTGTTTTACAATTTCGTTCACTTTGTTCACAGAGTTCAGAAAAATCACGATTGTACTGTTCATTCGGGAAGCCGCTAAAATGCTGCTGTACCTGACTAACGCCGATCGCTAACACACACACTAACACACACTCTCTAACACACTAACACACACTAACACACACACACACTAACACACACTCCTCCACGCCAGCGTTGCACGCAATCCTCACACCATGCTGGCGTGTGAGAGACTCGTACACACTATCGTCCACCTTCGCCATGCTTCCGGTGCAAACACACACGCACGCACACTAATACACACAGAAACGACACCCAACAAACCACTCAAATCACACAAACAAACAAAAGAATAAATGAAACTATTTGCCCACAAAGACAATAAAGTTTCGAGAAATCGCTCTCAAACTTGCTTACGGCGTTCCACTCACT
Source organism: Hemibagrus guttatus (assembly GCA_033459395.1). Lineage (NCBI taxonomy): Eukaryota > Metazoa > Chordata > Actinopteri > Siluriformes > Bagridae > Hemibagrus > Hemibagrus guttatus. The sequence goes on from JAUCMX010000028.1 coordinate 9,611,425, forward strand.
CATTCACAACCGCGCATGCGCAGAGAGAGAGACAGACAGACAGACAGACAGACAGAGAGAGCGCATATCAACTTGTTGCTATAGACAATGTACACAGTAATAGACTGAGTCATGATCAGTGTCATTACACTAAGGCAGTGGTTAAGTCTCTGGGTTATTGATTGAAAGGTTGTGTTCTAGCCCCAGCACTGCCATGCTGCCACTGTTGGGCCTCTGCGCTGACCCCAACCTCCAAAGATTTAATTCAATTTATTTGCATAGCACTTTTAACAATGAACATTGTCCCAAAGCAGCTTTACAGAAGTATAGAAAAATAGAAAAAATGATGGTTACTATTTATCTCCTAACATGTATCCCTAATTTATTGTCATTGCAAAGTACATGTACATAGCAATGAAATGGCGTTTAGCATGTACCAGAAGTTCAAATAGTAAAAACTGTGCAAATGAGCAGTGCAGATAAATATATACATCAATAAATAAGGCTATGTCAGTATGTGCGTAGAGAAGTATGTGCAAGTTGTATTTACAGCAGTGAAGTGAAAAGAAAAAAATCATTATATATTCCTGCAATATGTGTTCATTATGTACACTGTGTATATATATATATACTGTATACACACACACACACTATATTGCCAAAGGTTTTGGGACACCTCTCCAAATCATTGAATTCAGGTGTTCCAATCACTTCCATGTCCACAGGTGTATGAAAGTATATATATAATTATATTACACAGAGAGGATGTAGCAGAACTGCAAGGTGGTGAAGTGTAGTGAGACATGAGTGTCCTGTAGTGTAGAGGTCAGTAGATTTATGGCTATGGGGAAAAAACTGGCCCTGAACCTGCTGGTTCTAGTGCGGATGGTCCAGTATCGCCTCCTGGATGGAGGGCGATTGAACAGTTTATGACTAGGGTGGGAGGAGTCTGTGATAATTTTATGTGCTCTGCACAGACATCTACTGTGGTGAAGAGACTCAATGGTAGTTGGGTGCCGATGATGCGCCGTTCAGTTTTCACCAACCTTTGCAGTGATATCCTTTCACACACTGTGGAGCTGCCATAACACACTGTGATGGAGCTCGTCAAGATTAATGCAGAGGTAAAAGTTGGTCAGGATCTTGGGGGATAGGGGAACTTTTTTTAGTCTTCTCAGGAAGTAAAGACGCTGTTACGCCTTCCTAACCAGAGTTGAGGTGTTCTGATACCAAGACAGATCCTGAGAAGGGAACCTCATCCTCATTTGGGTGACACTGGACAGTACAGAATGTAAATGTAGATAATGTAAATAATGTTTATAGTCACATTGTGCAACCAAGAGCTCCTGAGAAACTAGCAGGTCAGTGTAGTTTCTGAGTTCATTATAGACTTAACACAATCCTGCCATCCTGCTGAAGTCTTCAAATGTTCACTGATGAAGACCTGAGCACAAAGCTGACCCCTATCTATCTCTCTCCCCCTATCTATCTATCTATCTATCTATCTATCTATCTATCTATCTATCTATCTATCTATCTATCTATCTATCTATCTATCTATCTATCTATCTATCTATCTATCTATCTATCTATCTATCTATCTATCTATAGATAGAAGTGTTAATATTTTTTATCAGTTAACAAAATTGAAAGTAAAAGAAGAGAAAAAAAATCCAGATCGTATTAATATTTGGTGTGACCGGACTAAACTGCATCATTTCTGATAGGTCACACTTGCACACAGTTTTTGAAGGAACTCAGCAGGTAGGTTGTTCCAAACATCCTGGAGAACTAACCGGAGATCATCTGTGGACGTAGGCTGCCTCAAATCCTCCTGGCTCTCTATGTAATTGCAGACAGACTTCCGATGTGTCTTTGATCAGCTGCTTGAAGCCTCAGTCTGCTTAGAAATCTTTGCCTGGGAGAGACCTCGCTAATGCAGTAGAACTGCCTTGTGTCTTGTTGCTGTGTTTAGTTTGGCCATGGTGTATGATCTGTGACACGAAACTGTCTTTCACAACATCACGTTAGTAGCAGAGTTTGGATGTTTCTCATTCAGTTCTCACCCATGTTTCACTTCATACTAACCTGTTACAAGAGCCACATATGGGTGTGATGTTCAGGGGTGCACAAACTTTTGGTGCAAACACTGGTGTTTGATGTGAGCAATGAGAGGGCACTGTTGTTCCCTTCATGATGCTGCACACTGATACACAGCGAGTGTTAATGCCTGTGGACGCTGATACACATGGAGTTTATACAGAGCTTCTAGTTCAACTACATTTTAGCTATATAACCTCACAGCTATTAGCGGTTAGCATGACACCTCCAGCGTCCTGGGTTCGAGTCTCGCTCCCGCTCACTGTGTGTGGAGTGTGCATGTTCTCCCAGTGCTTGGTGGGTTTCCTCCGGGTACTCCGGTTTCCTCCCACAGTCCAAAGACATGTTTCTAGGCTGATTGGAGTCTCTAAGTCGTAGTCTTCTCAGTAGTCTTCTTGTAGTGTGTGATTGCGTGAGTGAATGAGAGTGTGTGTGTGTGTGTGTGTGTGTGCCCTGCGATGGGTTGGCACTCCATCCAGGGTGTATCCTGCCTTGATGCCTGATGACGCCTGAGATAGGCACAGGCTCCCTGTGACCCAAGAATAGATCGGATAAGCGGTACACAGTGGACAAACCTCACAGCTATAGCGCACAAAATAAACAACCAGACATGAAAATGAAAGGGGAAATCGTATAAATGTCATTTTTCACTGCTTTAATATTTATTTGTAAAACATTAGAGGGCAGCAAGACCCCATACAGTACATCACCACACAGTAACTTACATACATTCTAACAAAACACTGAATAATGCAGGGAAAATGTGTTTAAAGGATAAAAGAATAAATCTCACTCACTCACACTCACACACACACACACACACACACACACACAAAAAAAAAGGAATACATATTCCTTCATGTGTTAATTGATTTATTAGTCAGCTGTTCTGAAGAAAAGAGAAATGAGGAGGATAAATAATGCTGCAGCAGTCTGTAACTCTGGTCTTCTCTCTGTTCAGCTTCTGAAGCCCCCAAAGAACTTGGAGAACTCATCGTGCATGTCAGAGAAAGGCTTGGGAGAACCTGAGAACAAGAAATGTTGGAGTTTATTTATAGCTTAAATCTTTAAAAAGACTCTAAACTGCTGTTTTAATAGGGACTGTGGATTAAAGAGTTGTTTAATAAATATTGTTGAACATTATTCTCGTGCAGCTTGTGACGTGTCTGCAGCTGTGCTGAGAGCAGTGTGTTGAGCAGCAGACCTGCTGAAGGAGAAGAAGGAGGATCATGTGGACCTTCTTGAGCTGCAGGACCTCCTGAGTGGATCACTGTAGTCTCCTCATTACCCTGACCATCCCTGACTGTACGCCTCTCTTCTACTGTCTGCATGCACACACACACACACACACACACACACACACACACACACACACACACACACACACACACTCTTAATTATTAAAGTATATAATGGAAAGGCACCACTCTTATTAAGTAATTCACTGTAATTATGTGAGGAATCACACACTCCAGGCGAAATAATCTGTTATAACTCTGAAGTGGTTTGTTTTTATATATCAGCTCGGTCCAGATTGTGTTCATCTGCTGATCTACTTATACAATAGAAAATTTCAACAATTAACAATATTTAATTTATTAATGACAGACACGTCACATAATTTAGGTTTTGTATTTAGATTTAATTGTGTGGGTTTGTGTCAGTTAGATCCTAAAATCATGATTTAAACAGTCACCATCATCTCTCGCTCTGTCTGTCTCCCTCTCTCTAAAACTGTCTGTCTCTCTCTCTTTTTGTCTCTCTCTCTCTTTCTGTCTCTCTCTGCTTGTCTCGCTCTCTCTCTTTCTCTTGCTCTCTCTGACTGCCGCTTGTCATTTTATTGTAAAACCAGAAAGTGTACATTTCTCGGTCCTGAAGGCTTTCTGGGAAACTTGAAGCATGAAGCATAGCGACTGTTACAAAACACTGACAACCAAGAGTCATAAAAACAATCTCAGTAAATCAATGATAATGAATGAAAATACTGTTTTTCCCCCCAAAGTCCATTCATTAGTCTTAGATTATGTGAAGCCTTCCTGTCTACAGAGACAAAAACTTATTATTGGGGAATTACTGAATGTTACAGTTTCTGACCAATCAGAATTGAGGATTAAACTGTGTGTGGGTGGTGGTGGAAACACAATGTCTCAGTGGAAGGATGTGTTTTTCCACATGCTCCCCGGCTGGTGGCTGTAAGATTAAAGACTAACGGGAGGAAAGAAATAAATGGACCGATTTTGAGAAAGGATGACTCACCCCATCAGATTTAACCACTTTGGTAACTGTTACAGACTGAAAGAAGGACCGTGTCTTTGGCTGAGACGGAGCCGGGGTTAAGATTTGGTCCAGTCCCCCAGAAGACACCTGAGAATCGAGATCTGTTCAGAAGAAGGAGTCAGGAAAAATGTAAACAGAAAAAAGGAGAAGCTCCAAATTTATTTCCCTCTTTTCATTTGGTCCTTTTAATCCTCACTTATCAATATGTATGTGTGTGTGTGTGTGTGTGTGTGTGTGTGTGTGTGAGCTTTAGATTAAACACCATACAGATCAGTTCACTTTTTCAAATCTAACAGTGAGTTAAAGGGGCAATAATCATTACACAGCACAGACAGACATGAGATAAGAGATCATCTTTTACTCAGATGATGAGCCTTGTGGAGAAAAGTCTCACCTCCATCTTCTTTCTTTTCGTTCTCATTTTGTCTTGGTCCCTCTCTCCAAATGTCCCTAAACTGAAATGACACAGATTTCCATAATCTGAGACACCTTTAATCGTAATATAAATCTTATTACTAAACTCTACAGTGAATCTACAGCTGCACCAACAGCACCTCCTCCTTCTCCTGACATTTGGGGAAAAAAGGGGGAAAAAAATCTCAAAAGGGACTTTTGAGATACGAGTGTACACCTCTCACCCTGGAGAACGGCGTCCAGTGATGGAAAGGGTTCCGAGGTGCACTCGGACCACTGGGTGATGAACGATCCACGTCTGGCGGTGCTACAGACGGGGCAGAATCGTCTGGGTGCTTCAACATGAAGTCTCTGAGAGAGTTCCCACTTCTTCCTGATCTGCTGTGACCTTCATCTGCTGGTCTCTTCTGAGGTGGAGCCTCGATACTGGGCAAATCTGAGAAAGAATAACAAGCCAAAGATTATCTGTGATGTGAAAAAAAAAAAAACAGCTTCATTTTGTACCATGTCACGTTTTTCCCTTTAATGAGGGATTAATCATTACTTTTGATAATTAAAATGAATTAAAAAGCCATAAATTATTATTATTATTAGTCATAAAATGTTTTTAATAAAATTCCATCCTCAAAAGAAACACCAAGACTGAAGAATTTCCACATGCTGTCTTTGTCCACATCATTAATAAAAGTTTGATAGCCACACCCACTGATCAGGACACACTTTAACACCATCTGTTCATTTCAGGATACTAATTTCTGATTGTCGTGGCATCAGATCTGCAGGACCTGTCCTCCTTAGACAGATGTTTATGAAGAGCTGGAGCTGTGTTGAGTGCAATGCTGCATTCACATTGCAGTGGTTTGCAAAAGTATTCACCCCCCTGGAATCTATCAGATACGTCTAAATAACAAAGAATTATTGGTCAAAACTTAAAAATGCTGCTTGCATTGAAACTGAATGAAAACCTCGTTAGCTGAAAAGTGAAGAAAGTTAAAGATAACACACAGGAGTAACAGAATTAGGGAGTAAAATTGTACAAAGAGGTTAAACAGCAAGCACTGCTGGATCACTAGAGAGGAAGTGGAAGCTGCATAACTGAAGCTTCACACTATCCAGATGAGCTGTAGCTCAAAATCCAGAGCAAAACCAGACACAGTTTGTCAAGTGACTCTGAAGGAGGATGGAGGCTGAGAGGGGAGTGCAGGTGCTCCAGCCAAGTATTTCAAGAGCTCTGTATGATCGAGGACTGTATGGAAGGAGGCTAGAAGGAAACCATTGGTCAAGAAAGCACAAAGTGGCCCAGTGAAGTGTGTGTAATGCGACTGACTGATCTACTGTATTAGTTGCAGTGGTGGATCAATTGGCTAAAGCTCTGGGTTGCTGATTGGAAAGTCAGGATTCAAGGCCCAGCACTGCCAAGCTGTTACTGTTGGGCCCCTTGAGCAAGACCCTTAACCCTCTCTGCTTCAGGGCTGCTGCACCATGGCTGACCCTCTGCTCTGATCCCAACCTCCAAAGCTAGGATATGTGAAGAAAGAATTTCACTGTGCTGCAATGTATATGCGACAAATAACGGTTTCTTCTTCAAAGCGCTATATGTGGTGCAAACCTAACACCGGCCATAACTCAACACCATCCCTGCTGTGAAATGTGGTGGAGATAGCATCATGTTCTGGGATCATGTTTGATCCTCAGAAACTTGACTGCTTGTCAAAATTAAAGCTTCAGTCTGCTAAAAAAAAAAAAAAATGAAGAATTGGTGAGAATCACAAACATCCCTGTGACCTGGAACAGCATGCAGAGCTGGAAGAACTGATCCCCAACACACCTACAGCTGTCACTGAAGCCAAAGATAGTTCTGCCAAGTGCTAGTCTGAAGGAGCTAAATACATATGCAAGCAGCATTTCTCAGTTTTTAATGTGCTTATTTTTAATATCTGCCTGACAAATAATGAATTCTGATTAATTACAATTGAAATATGTCTTTGTTTCATTCAGCTGCTTCCCGATCTTCATATTTGATTTATGCTCAGGGTTTATGCTGGATGCCCTTCCTAATGCAACACTCCCATTTTATCTGGGCTTGGGACCGGCACTGAGAGCTGCTGAATATAATAAGTGTAAGTGTTACTTATAATGCAGGTGAATCTTATGAGGGTGGAATATTTTCTAGCTTACTCAACTCTAGATGGATCCAGTGAGAGTCAGAGTCAGGGCTGTGTGCAAGATTTTAGGATCCGAATTCTGTTTGAATACCTGAAACGTCTCACTTTGCTGAAATTACATACACGTTATAAATCCAAAAGTATGTGAAAACCTGACCATCACACGGTTATGAACCTGTTGGACATCCCAATCAAAAACCATGGGCATCATCATCATCTTCATCATAATCGATTTATTCCCCCTTTCCTGGTATAAAAAGCTCCACTCTTCTGGAAAGGATTTCCTGTAGGTGTTCAGCGGGGTTGAGTGTCCTCTGTGCAGGACACTCCAGTTCTTCCACTCCAACCTTAACACATCTTCATGGACCTCTGTGCTTTGTGCACAGGGCATTGTCATGCTGGAACAGGGTTCGAGTCTCTCAGTTCCAGTGAAGGGAAAATGTAACGCTACAGAATTCAGTGAGGGTCAAGCAGGAACAGTGTGTATTATGATGAGGGAAAAACACTCAAAGACCCTTACAGTATGCAGCAACTAACTGGAACAATGACAGCAGGATGAGCCATAGTCTAAAGATAACTGATAAATTGATTTTATTATCACACTAAATTTTAAGTTTATGATGATTTGTGACCAGCTGGACTGGATTAAACAAAACATCTACAAGGACAACAGTATGTAAGAGCTTAAGAGATGAAGCATACCACGTCCAAAGGAGCCTAAACTGCCAAATATGTCCTCTATGTCCTGGAACATTTGGCCAAACAGTTGTGGCTCCTTTATGCGTACTCCATTTGGCCCAAAACTGAATCCGAATCTGAGTGCATCATCAAAATAATCATGATGAAATCCATCCTCCACTTCATCATCATCATCATCATCATCATCATCATCATGAGTCAACCCATCAAAGAAGGGGTCCCTGCCAAAAGATTAAAGTTATATTTAAAATTTAACGAGTAAATATATCTGTATGGTGATTAATCTAAAACTAATGCCTGCATGTTCAGTGTAAAACTCATGTAAAGTTAAGAGGTGCTGCTGTGTGTACTATAACGCTGTAAGCCGCCATGTTGATATGACGTCACTGAACTCAGGGGTTGAGGACTTTTAAACAAATCCAGTAAAATGACTCCGGAAAGGAATAATTCGTTATATTATTTATCTATAGGTAGTTAACTCTCTAAGTAAGGAACATTAACAGATTCATCTTGAAATTCAACCAGAAGACAGAAGCAGCTGGTTTGTAAATAGTGACTTTAACAGTTGGCTGATTTCTAAAATGTTCCTGTTTACAAGCTGAAATATCTAATGAAGGACTCACCTCCGGTCACCGCCACGGTAGCGGTCTCCTGGAACCCCAAAAAATCCACGGAAGAGATCAAATACACTCATTTATTGTAGGTGTGAACTGTCACCGAACTGCCATAAGGTGCAAAATGGCAAGTCAAGTCACGTGACCACTGTGATGACAGCGCAGAGGAACCGACGATCCAGCGCGTCAGTGTAGGAGGAGTTCGGCTGGATTGCTCTTTTGGACTCCAGGTTAAAGTTTCTGCGGAATTAGGGTGAACGCTAAATACAGTCAAATTAGCTTTCTAAACAGATCGAAACACTAAGCTTTCCATCCATACAAGTATACATCCGGATGTAAAATTCACACGGTCAGTCTGCCCTCCTCTGAGTAGGGAACTTGGGACCGTCTTCTCAAACCAACATGGCGGCTCACAGCATGAAGAGTAAACACAGCAACACTCACTTCTTATCCTAAGCCAGTCATATTGTATATACAAGTATGAGCTTTAGTCAACAAACATACAGATTCACTTGTTAAATCTATAACAATGACATTACGGTTCATGGTTTTGATGAGGAAAGCATTCATCACTCATCAGTTAGCCGCTAGCTTGTTGCTAACATAAACACGAACGTGGAGGCGGCCATATTTTTTTTTCTTCCACTTTGCAGCTCGAACCCGCCGAGGTCGGAAATGACGTCACTACCAAGTAACCACTTCACTTGTACGTCGAGTATGATATTAATTAATTTAAATCTGCGCCACATTAAGTGTTACTGGAAAACAACCAAGTAATGTTCACAAGAGACCTCTGTTCACTTAGCCACAAATGATGTCACATATGGACAAGAGAATTGTCATTTTAGGATCCGAATTCTGTTTGAATACCTGAACCGTCTTTGCTGAAATTTCATGCACACTATAAATCCAAAAGTATGTGAAAACCTGACCATCACACTGTTATGGACCTGTTGGACATCCCAATCAAAAACAATGGGATCAACATCAACTTATTCCAGGTATAAAAAGCTCCACTCTTCTGGAAAGGCTTTCCTGTAGGTGTCCAGTGGGGTTGAGTCAGAGGACACTCCAGTTCTTCACTCCAACCTTAAGACACCATGTCTTCATGGAGCTCTGTGCTTCGTGTTCAGGGGCATCGTCATGCTGGAACAGGGTTCGAGTCTCTTAGTTCTAGTGAAGGGAAAATGTAAAGCTGCAGCACAGAGACATTTGTGTGTTTCAGAGTTTGTAGTAACAGTTTGAGGAAGAACCGCATACATTATATTTTCAACAATGTCTTTAATAACAGTTCTCTCTATTCTCAGTCACAATTATTTATTATTATTTGGGATAAGCAAAGCCCTCCACATTTATAACCTACACTACATGCGAAAAAACACCACATTAGTGACATTTTAATAAAATAAGTCTCATACTAATAAGTTTACCATGGGAAATGTGACAAGTTGTGTTAAGGCACAAAGCTATCTGAAAAAAAACTGATCAAAGTGGGACGTGTTCACTGTCTAAGGAAATGCCACTTAAATAGAAGGATTTTAGACAAAATTTTCACCACAGCATTTATTAAACTGGCTCCTAACCACCATGGCTTTACAAGGCCAGCATCCAACGCAAAAAAGGTTTAAAAATAAGATTTACACACAATTTTAGTGAAATACTCTTATATACAATGAACATATTTATATAGAGTTAATATATTTATAATTTTTTTTTTTTTTTAAAGTAAAGGGGTCAAAATGAAGTTTTATCAAAATAATCCAGCCACAGAGACGCATGACCAGTTTTCCCAACACCACCATTCCATCTTCCATCAACATTCCAGTTCAGACAAAAACACACAGAACACAGAAGGCACATGACATCTGAAATTATTTTCTTAAAAAAGACATTCACATCCAAAATGATGAAAATGTCTTTTTCTTGTTTATTTACTTAATATTTATATATATTACAAAATAAAAAAAAATATGAAACAAACGTTAGGTCTATGTGTAAAGAATCAAGGAGGGGGAAAGCCATCGAACAAACATGAACTACAGTACTTGTGTTTTTATATATATGTATATGTATGTACAGGACAAATTTATCCATTTATTTTTTTTTCCTTTTAAAACGCACAGTACAAAAAGAAAGCCACTGACAAAAAAAGAAACTGATAATACAAATCTATCCATTCATACTTTTCTAATCAACAGAAAAATCAATAAAATATGGGAAAGGGAGCAGAACATTGCCACATATAATGTCTGAGGAGGAAATGGTGCAGGAAACACATTTGCACATACAAGGTGATGTAAGTATACGCCAACGTCTCCGGTAAGAGCAGACAGACAGCGATACCTCAAAGGTCGTGCCAAGGTAAGCATAAACAACCCACTCTTCAACGGGGGAAAAGAGGGAAGGGAGAAAAAAAAAAAAATCTTATGCTGAATATAAAGAACATGGATATGCATGTGAACAGCATCCTCTTCATTTGCCAAGCCTGTACATTAATCTGAGAATGACTGAAGGGGTTCAGACAAAATGGAGTCCATTTACACCCATATCACAGACTCACACTGAAGCATGAGAAACAAAGGGATTTCTAGAAAACTCGCATTCCCACACACCTGGAACATCTGTCATATCTTTGTGCCCTCGTGTATAACCTTTGATATAGATTTCTTGGGTTGAATCAAGCAGGGTGCATGTAGGGGCAGGAGAACTCCCCACAAAACCACAATCCCAACTTCTCTTCCACCAGTTACAAAAACACTCGTTTAGAAAATAGCTCTATGTTACATACATGACAATGAAAGGAGAGGCGATGGGTTTATTACCGAAACTCAACACAAACACTCGATGCTTGGCTGCGAGTTTCCCCTTCAACACTCCTTCCTCAGTCATCACCCCTCCCACACACACACACACACACACACTGCTACCGCTTTAGTAGAGTACCACCATGGCTATGGAGGAGTACTGTAGGGCAAAATGGACAGGGAGAAGTGAAAGAAGGGCGTCGCAGATGATTTAGGGTGGAAGAGAAGGGTCCCCTAATTTCAGCCTTTTTTTTTGTACACCAGACTGAAAACAGCGAACAATTAGTTGCCTCCCCAGTTGTAGTTGTAAGCAGACTTGTTGATCTGGGACTTCTGCTGAATGGAAGCGTTCTGACTTCGCTGTCCGGAGCCGGTCTGAGGGAAAAAAGGGAACAGCAGGCAGACAGTCAACATGCAGTTCATCACAGGTTTTCAGCACTACAGCAGGGACATATGTTTATAATGTAGACTTTATAGTGTTTTCCTGTTCCTAACTCACCAGCTTCAACTATCAGGGCTGAGAGTTAGCCAGGGAGTTGAAGCTGGAGTTTTAGAGCAGAGAAAGTCTTTGAAGCTTTAGAAGTTCAAGATCTACACATCAGCTGAAAATGCCATGTGTGAGAGTCTTTAGTGTGATGATTCACCAGTGTTGTCACTTCACATCCGAGTGTCTAACAGATCAATCAGTAATAATAAAGCCAGCATTTATATCATTTTTCAGTGCTTCAAGCAGCTCTTCCACAGGTTTGGATCAGACAGTCTGTCATTCACTTCAGTCTTGAGCGCCCATGATTGTCACTGGTTCACAGGTTGTTCTTCCTGGGACCCCTTTGGTTTGGTACTAAGCACCGCAAAGCAGGATCACCCCACAAAACCTGATACTCTGACAGTCATCTAAGCCGTCACAATCAGGCTCTTGTCAGAATCTTCTTGCACATGGCAATTTTTCTGCTTCCAACACATGGACTCTGAGAACTGACCGTTCCCCTGCTGCCCAATATATCCCACCCCTTGACAGGAGCCACTGTAACAAATGTTATTCATTTCACCCATCAGTGACTTTAAAGTTTTAGATGATCGGTGTATTATGTGATTAAGTGACAAATCCAAATGATTAAGATAAACAGCTTGTGATGGATAGATGTCGCTAGTTCAGGTTGGTTAAGATGCTAATCTGCAGAACAGAGCTAATATGAAGACTGCAAAAATCAAGCAAGCATTTCTCACACTCACTTAGAACTAAATATTAGATAAATACAAGAACTAAATTTTAACACATAAATGGTATACTGTATTAATAAGTGTGTTGTAGGCTACATTCTGTGTAGTGACCTTTAACACTGGCGGAAAAAATGTGTTTACAGATGATACATACACACATACGTGAGAGTAAGTTGTGAATAATTTTGTCTAGTGCTTGTGTGTCAGTTATTTGTGTTGATATTTATGTAATGAGAATGATTATGTGCTGAGTGGACGATGGCTGCTGCTCACCTGGGCTTCCTGCTGTAGGTGGTGGTGCAGCATCTGTGAGTGGGGCTGCTGATGAGGAGTGAGGATGTGCATGAAGGGCGGCGGGGCATATGGTGCTGCAGCCGGGGGGTTGATGGGGCCGCCGCTGCCCAGTGCTGACGGCACACTGAACGAGGCTCCCGGTGCTGCTGCCGCCGCATGATAACCCTGCTTATCAAAGGACTACACAAAAAGAACATAGAACAATTATGAATAATTCTCTGATGTAAACCAACACCCTATAAAGGTTTTTAGGATCAGCGCTCACCTGTGTCTTCGTGTAAACAGACCCTGAAATGTCAGGGACACCCGTGTTGCTGGATGTAACAGAGACTCCTGATGGAAAGCCAGACACACAAACGTTACTCTTCATACAGGAACATAATCAAAAAATTAAAGACTGCTGTATGAGGAAAACAAACAATCTTCACAGCAGCTGCTTATTTGGCCTGTACAAAACTCAACACAGAGACCTGTTTACTGACTTATACACTATAAAGTATGTGGACATATGACCATAACACCTATATGTGTTTATAGAGCATCCCATTTCAGGTTTACTCCCCCTTTGCTGTTCCAGTTCAACCTAAAGGTCTTCAGTGGGGTTGAGGTCAGAGTCAGGAGCTCTGTGCAGGACACTCCAGTTCTTCCACTCCAACCTTAACACACCATGTCTTCATCGTCATGCTGGAACAGGGTTCGAGTCTCTTAGCTACAGTGAAGGGAAAATGTGAAGCTATAGCACACAGACATTCTGTACAACTGTGTGCTTCAGAGGTTGTAGTACCATCTTGGGGAAGAACCACATATGGGTTTGATGGTCAGGGGTACACACATACTTTTAGCTATGCAGTGTAATTACAACTCCATTTTTGATCCAGAAATCCCTGTGGTCTTCAACAAGCTGATTCTAACAGTCAGGACAGGTTTGCACAAGCACATCAAGCTCCAAACACCACCATCAATAACAAAACCACCAATTTCACCTATTCAGACGTCTGTAATGCACAGAGTGTCAAACACCAGAGCCTGCTATAAGCCATCAACTCACTGAGTCACTGAAGTATTTAAGGAACGTTTTCAGGAATAAACCTTTAGGTGATGCTCCAGGTCTGGACCTCAGAGCGCCACATAGATTGTAAGAAATATCTGAGAAACTAAATGAACTCAATTTACATTCAGAGCTCAAATCATACATCAGCAGCATTACCTGTGTATAGAAACACACATCTCCTGGGGAACAACAGTCTCATCAACCCTGAGTTCAACAAGTACAGAACTCTCCTTTAGTGTGACAGACTCTAAATTCAAATGACCGACCGCCCTGAATGTAACGATCTCTACTTTAATTAATGGGGATTAGGCGGATAGATAATTAGTTAGTTCAGCATGTAATCTGATCTGAACACAGCTAGCAGTTTCTGTCCACTGAGAACCTAACACACTATGTTGTGTGTTAGTTATTTTATTTTATTTTAAGGTATAATGCACCTCCCCAATTAACTTGCAGCAGGACTAGTGTGCTGCTGTGAGAATTCTACTTCAGAATTCTGTTTTTTCCCCCTAACGTGAGATGTAATTGAAACGGCACGTGCTGCCACATCACCAGCACTGTTCCAGCACCACTTTAAGCCCAGGGAAGAACGACAACGCTAAAGTCAGGAACAGGTTTTTTTTTAAAAAGACACAAACTTCACTCTGCTTTTTATGTTAACAAAAAAACAAAAGAACGCTATAAAAATCATTAAATAGCAGTCATCAAGCAGATGATGGATAAAACAGCTAACTGGTGATGTTTGGGGGATGTGATGGAACAGTGCTCTCTCTCAGGAGACTAACGCTGGGGTGGCATGTCATCACTGAGTTTCCCCTGTGAGGTTAGTGCTAGTGACAGTACAGAGAAATACAGAGAAAAACCTCAGAGAGAGAAATGGGAGACAAAGAGAGAGACATGGGGGGGCAGACAGACAGAGAGTGAGGGAGACAGACAGAGAGGTACAGAGAGAGAGAGAGAAAGAGAAAGAGAGAGAGAGAGAGAGAGAGAGAGAGGGCGTTTGGCGTGCGTGTGCACTCACCCACTCCGGGCGCGGTCACTGAGCTGGCCGGTTTGTTTTGAGCAGAAGCAGCGGCGGCGGCAGCAGCAGCAGCAGCCACAGCATTGCCGTAGCCGCCCTTACAGAAATCCCCGCTCCCTGCTGAAGCCTGGCCCAAATCCTCATAGCCTGCAAACGGGCACACACAGCCACAGCCCCACAGCATTAGAAACACACACCAGGCAAGGCACGAAGAAGGAAGGAGGTGGAAGAACAGGCAGTAAACTGCCCGTGTTAGAAGAGGTTATAATCAGAGGGTGTCGAGGAGACGCGGGGGAAAGCAGATACATGAAAGTGAAAAGCAAAAGGTGAGCAAGACGTGGAAGTGCATGTACTGGTGAGAGAGGGGGAAAAATACAGCAGGACGTAGACAGTAGGTAGGAACAGTGTCAACAGTAAAGTATGAAAGAGACAAATAAAAGCCAAGACTTGTGAACAAAAGTGGACAGCGTAAAAGCAGGAAGCGTATGAACAAGCATGTGATGTCCCACCACCTGAAAGCGAGCCCATGCCTGACCTGACCACCCCAACATCACGGCTAACAACGTCTCACTGAACCTCACAAACCAAGCAGCTACCGCAGGGGAAAACCAGGAGCCACACC
Source organism: Hemibagrus guttatus (assembly GCA_033459395.1). NCBI lineage: Eukaryota > Metazoa > Chordata > Actinopteri > Siluriformes > Bagridae > Hemibagrus > Hemibagrus guttatus. Next base: position 9,626,686 of record JAUCMX010000028.1, read on the forward strand.
TGACCTCGACATGTCTAAAGCAGCATCAGACTTCTATTTGCTTTATCGTTCATTACACACACACACTCGGTGTCTGAGAAACCATGGCGCTGAATTACAGATGGCATGAAGAAAGAAAAAAATTGCTTATTTAAGATTTCAATAAACAAGATATAAAAGGTTGAAGGAGGACATGTTTTCTGGACACTCGACACACTTCCTGTGGGTGTGGAAGGACTGGTGGTCTGCGACAATCCCATAGCTACACAACTCCTTGTGTAAGACACGGCGTCTCGGTCACAAAGCTGGTAAAGGCCACGTGAAAGTCGTAGATGGATTCGGATCATGTGGGTGAGGACACAAAACGATGTGGAGATCTTACCAGTGCTGTATCCGTGGGATCCGTATCCACTAGCCTGCTGGAAGGCTGTGGCTGAAGCGTTGACACCAACGTTCACACCGTGCTGTTTGGAGGATGTAGGTGCAACCTGAGTAAACACACACAGTCATCACTTACAACCTACAAATAATGATCATGAGAATTCTTATTAAAATAGTGTCGTAACAGTATTGATTGAAACTGTGCTTCCACATTCAAAACACAACATCCTAGAGAATCTGTGGCTCTCGGACTCGGCTAAAAATACATATATAAAAACACAAGCACTCGTCGTTCACAACCCACATTCACAGTGAAGTAAACGTTCCTGATTTTACAATCTATCCAAAATCCCTAAGCTGTAGAGATGCCTGGCTAAAGCTGCACGACAATCCAATCGCAATCCACTTTTACACAATCAGTGCTTAATAAAAGTAGAAGGAAATATACTAGAGGTTAATAAATATGAAAGCTTATAATCATGAATGGAAAGTAGTAAGGTTTATCTGGATGCTTGTGAAGTGTTTTGCTCAGATTTCAAGAACAAGATGATCTCACCGGGAACATGGCAGGGCCGTACTGGAAAGTGTTGGGCAGGCCGGGCACGCCCGTGTAGTAGGGCAGACTGGTGTAGCTGTAGCCGGGGGGCAGGGCCGGGTTCAGGAAGGGCTGCTGCGTGGTGTGATGAGTTTGGGTCTGACTCTGCTGGGCCTGAGCCAGCGTGGTGGCCGGAGATGGCGATGAAGTGTCCCCGCGACCAAACTTTGTTAGATCACCAGCTACAGACCAAAATGGGAGTGAAGAGAAAGAACGGGGAACAAAATGAAATATATATCAATCCACCATTATTACCAAGACATTATATTTCCTTAGAGGCAGAAGGGGAGGTTCTAGAGACATAATGAGTTTTCTTCAATGCCAATGAAGAGTCATGCTGTACTGCAGAGGTCACATTTTATTCACAAATAGGATTGGTGAAAGAAACTCAACCTCCTCTTCTGAGATAATTATTTTAAAAATGTTTATTAGAAGCACTGCTTTGACTATGAAGACAAGTTTCTCATGCTTATATTTGGACGTTACTGTTAGTTTTTTGTTAAAAATCTCTCGCCTTCAAACCTGAAATTTAAGACACAGCCAATGAGATCGACGACTGTGGAAAGTTTTAAAGAGAGACTGTGTGTGAAATGTCTCAGCATTTTACTGTTTTACTTGAAACTGAGGCACAGGAATGTTTTGGATGCTTCATCCTCCAGAAGTACATAATAATGGAGACTTATGGTCCACATGTTACTGCCATAATGAAATGTTCAAATGTCTTAGAGTTGCAGATAATTATTTGGGGTCATTTGGACAGACTCATGCTGTACTGTAATGCTGTACTTATGTCTTCACACTGTCAGTGGGTTCATTTTCCAGAGAGACTGGTGTATGCTTGAGTTTCTGCAAATGCATTCGATTTGTATTATCTGCTGCCAAAGTATGTAAATATTCAAATGTCTATTAATCAGTGCCACTACTGTAAAGGAGTCTCACCAGAATAAGGGTTGCCGGTCAAACTGCCGTCTCTGCCGGTCAGTGCTGTTGTTGGAGTGGCGAATGGAATGCTATAGTAATCCTACAACAGAGGGGAAGAAGAAAGAAGATGATCATATTAATAGAAACAATCATACTTTAGGCTAATTAGCTGCTTTAGAAGCCATGTAGACATGAAGAGTCACAAAGTGACCACATGATGATTTATAAGAGCATCACACTTATCCAGTAGCCTAACGATGAAGAGCTCGATAATTAAGCACCATTTCCAAACAGCTGATTAGGCGGTACTTCACTGCTGAGACACTTTTGCGTTGACGCTACAAATTAGCAGATAAATACTATACAACTTCCAAATGTAGTCTGAGTGACTGGATCACAAGAAATCAAGGAGACCTTCAGACCCTGGGTCACACCTGTACCACTTAACACATTACCTGGGACACACATTAACACCAAGAGTGAATAGGGACTGTAGGGCTCATGCCCTTATTGCTGAGATGAGGACATATGTGGGGTTTGTGGTTTAGCTGCAGGCAGAGCTGTGGGGTGAAAGTGACATTCAGGTGCCTGCTGTGGTGAAGTGAAAGCCCTCATAACCAAAATGGAAGAAAGCACTGGTGGCTATGGGCTTCATCCAATATGAATCAAGTTGTCACCATATTAAAAGATATACGTAACCGTCTGTGTGTAACAACTCCCAGAGGTTGTTACACGAGATGGTACATTCTGACTCCCATTAGCATCCAGGTACAGTTGTACAATGAAGTACAGCTCAGTTCACCGCCAGCATGGAGATCTCTGCCATACGCAGTGTCTGCTGTCTGGCTATAAGGACAAGCTGAACTTCCGTTAAGCATGGATTCAACTCCTCCAGCTGAGCTAGCCAATGTTGCCAGTTCAGCCAGAAAGAGACTCAGTAAGCATCTGTGTCTAGTAATGACCAAGTAAGCTAATGTCTAACAGGTCATCTGGGTAGCAGAACCTGGCACAGCTTTGACTCTCAATAGTGGACCAAAATGTGTGCCATCACAGTTCACACAGCTGGCATCACTACACACTCCTGACACTTAGGAAAGATGAAACAGAACCACCGCTGAACTTACCAGTGGTATCCTTGTCTGAAGCATCTGCAGATCGTCATAGCCATACACCTGGGGCTTCAGACCAGACAGTAGAACATGGATCAATTCATATACAACCGATGCACAAGTTACAGCTGAGATGACCATTTAAGAAGAAATGCAGTGAGAAAATGAAACGTGTGTAGTAATGTAGAAAATACTTACCGGGTAGGCATGAAGCAGGCCAGGAGCCATGATGTAGGGGTTGGGCAGGAGAGGAGGCACTCCAGGAGGCAGGTTTGGAGGTGCTTTCCCTGCAAAACAATAAGAACACCACATTACAACTCTAGACTGTGAGAGTGAAATGAGACTGCAGTGGGAATGGGAGTTAAAGTGACTGATTTTAAATAGGAGGGAAAAAAATGATGGCATCAGAAGAAAGACCAGTGGTTAACCAGTGCATCTTAGTGCTTAATGCTTAAGCAGTGTGCACATGTGTAGAGCTCTGCTTTTGTAAATTGCAGCCTCTGAAGTATAATTAAGAGACACCTGTACTTCATACCAAAACCACCTCATTTTAACCCAGCAGACTTACAGGTGATGTAACTTCTGAGCGAAGAGGCTACTTTAAATAAACAACATTATATGGAATCAGCATAGTGAAGTATATAATTTTTATATGACAAGACACAGTATTAATATTTAAGACAAAGAAACTGACAACCTGTAAACAGATTCTATATTTGTCTCTTACCTGAGGCAGCTGTGCTGCGTGATGAAGCTGATGACGGTGCGGCTGAAGCGGAGGCCGCCGACGAAGACGCAGCTGCTGCAGCAATCGGGGGGGCGATAGATGCAACCCCTCCTGCACTGTTCAGGCCCATAGCCAGACTACTGACTGGCCCCAGACTGGCCTGAGCAGAGGCAGCACTGACCGTAGAAGAGGAGAGAGGAACAGGGGCACTATGAGAGACAGGGGCTGAGGAGGAAGAGGAGGAAACTGTGGATGATGGGGAAACGGTGGAGGCCACTGCAGAGACCGAGGAGAAGGAAGACGAGTGCAGGCTCGAGTCTCCATCTATGTTTGGATGCTGAAGTAAAAAAGAACCATGTGAGCAGACTAAATAAAAATAGATCAGTTAAAAAGATTTTTTACTTAGTGAGGTTGTATAAACTAAGACAGAGTCAGAGAGGTCTGTATGCTAAATCTAAATCAGCCAGGCAGCAGCACTGCAGCGCATAAAACACAGACACTCGGCACAAGCTTCAGTTAATGTTCACATCAACCATCAGAACGGGGATAAACGTCAACTCTGACTTGACATGGCTGTTGGTACCAATGATATTTCACACACAACAGGCACAAAGGTTTACACAAAACCGAGTCAGATCACAACATGAATCAGCAGGTGTTCCTAATAAAGTGGCTCCAAATCATACAAATGCAAGAAAATCACAAAATCAGCAAAACCTGAAAAACTATTTGTTTGCCAAACTTTCATCCTTTTTGAATAAAACCAGATATTTTCATTCTCAAAGCATTTAAATTGAAACACAACTTTAATTTCATGTGTGTAAACACCACTTACCAGTAAGCTTGTGCTGGAAGTACGCACTGTGGAGGGAGCTAAGCTGTTCTGTGGTGTGGAAAGGGAACTGAGAGAAAAAGAAAGAGACATCAGTTTCCTTCTGCTCTTTGAATGTTTAACACATTACACTAGAAATCCTTTTACTCTCACTTGCTGTGTTGTGGAGGAGCAATCGTATTAGACGAGGGGTCTTCGTGTCCAAGAGTGACGATGGGTGTCTGACTGGCTGTGGTCAGGAGAGAGGCGGGGCCTGAGGGCAGCTCTGACAGCGAGGACATGTTCGACACAGTGGATGGAGTGCTGGAGTCAGACGCTGGCTTCACAGACACTGCAGAGCCGGCTGCAGCTGGACAGAACACACACCAGGGTTACAAATATAGATACTGAAGAGGATGACGGTCAGCAGTAGAAGTATTGGCATCCTTGGTGAAGATGGATTTAAAAAAAAAAATTGTTCTGATGCGTCTTTTAATTTTGTCTCTGCTGTTATAGCATCATGTTTATCCTTCAACTCCGTCAAGGACCTTTTAAAGCTTTTTAAAAAAAAAAAAAAACACTCAGCGATGTTCTACGAGTTAGCACTAAGACTCCTGCGTAATATAATAAAATGGTACATGGACACATCTTTAGACACGTGGACACCGGTCTCAGATACACAGAGCAGCGCAGAGGCTTACCTTCCAGAGACTGCGTTGTCTGTATTGAACTGAATCCGTTCTGCATGCAAGAACACAAAAGAACAAAAGGTTTATTAATTAATTAAAATATCACCAAGGCAATGAATTACAGTAGACTTTCTTGAAGGTTAGAACTGACGCTCATCTCCATCTACACTAAAGTGTGTGTGTGTGTGTGTGTGTGTGTGTAAAATCCAGCATTAACCTGGGATCAAACAGCAGCAAAACTGTTCCAATAGGAGTCTGGTTATAAATCAAGTTTTATTTATATATATTGTAAATAAACTGTGTAGATTTCTGTTTAAAAGTTCAGACAGAACAGTAGGGGTGTACACAATTACTCAATACAAGATAAATCAGCCTGATCTCTCACCTTGGGCTGCAAGTCTTTCTGTGGAGATGAGGAAACAGAGGGTGGGTAGCGCCGGGTCTGGCTCGCTCGCTGCTCGTACAGCTCCATCTGAGTGGTGTTGGACAGAGCAGGAGCCTGCTCACTAACACACAACCAGGATTATAGTGTCAGGATCATCAGCTTGATCATCATCCAGGTACATCATCCTCATACTACATTCTGGTCTGTTCATAGTTAATGTTTTTTTAACAGGAGTATTTCACCCAGAAGACTTTTAAACCCTTCACTTAAACAAAGCAGCAGACTGTATGCTCTGAGAGTTGTACTAAATCAGTTCCAGCTGATTCACATCTGGATGTAAACTCAAGGCTCCAGCACATACACTTATCATTTAAGCAGCCTGATAATTTTGGAAACATGTCAGTTAAAGACCACAAGACTGCAGTTTTATTAGCAGAAACTGAGAACTCTTAATACACTAAGAGTTTAACGAGTAAAGATATCATTACTAGGCTACACGCCACACACACACACACACACAGTCATCCGCCGGATTTTTAATGGAACAAAAACTTGTAATTAACGGTCACAGCAGAATACTTCTTGAATTTTTGTAGCTTACAATTTGGCCATGTGCCCTTTGGTTTATGAAAGAATAAGTAAGAGAAGTGTAAAAATCAGAAGCAGTGAAACCTGTTGGCGCTGGTGTACAGACTGTTCTGCGTCACATTGCCCGGTGTTGTGGTGGCAGCTGCTGTGGTGTCGTACTCCGGCAGGACGGGCTCGGAGCCAAACTGTAACGCTCCGAACTGCAGGTTGAGTCCAGGAATGTCTGCTGAACCTGGCATCTCCACTGCTAAAGCAGGGATCTGTTCAACAACAAACCCCACCGGTGATGTTTACAGGATTACAGCAGGTGAAATATGCAACATATAATAACGGGTCAAAATACATTGCTGCAGATGAAACGGTCTCATGCTTTGTGTATAACTTTATATTTTGTAATTGTTTATCACATGTTCTCAACAATTACCCCCCCTGCAGCCTAGTGCACTCTACAACACTTTAGCCCTCGTTTTGGCACAAGCTGGCTTCACCCTCCAGCTCGCTGCTCCCACAGCAACCACTCACACAGCACTCAGCAGTTCGAGTGTCTCAGACTGGGAGTGATTGCAAACTGAAATATTTTCAAGCATGTATGATTTTCTCTGTGCTGAATGATGTAGTGTGAAACTACAGTGATGTACACCACTGTACATCTGTACAATACAGTGATGGAAAGCATCCAGTGAGAACCAGAGAGGAGATCAAACATTCATAAAATGCAAGCACAGCAAGATCACTGCTACATGAGTGAATTTATCGTTTTAAATGGGTGTTAACTCTTCCATCTAAATTACATAAAATTTATATCCAGAATCTTTAGGTGTTTATGACTTACAATTGCCTGCATTTCCCTAAATATTTCCGGTATTAAAAATCTAATGGATTGATCAAGTGCAGAAATAACACAAGCAAACCATAAAACATGATCCTTCAAGACAAAAATGTATACCAAAAAACAAACAAAATGATAGAAATATTTTTAAAGGGAATTTATATATAAGAATAATTGGCAAGTTATAAATGTTATAAATGAATGAACTAGATTATTTTGAGGCAAAAAGTGTTTTAAAAACCTTTGTATTTTTAAAAGGCTGTCTATGGCTGTCAGTTACCATGGAAACAAGCAAATAAGCCCCATCCAGCTGTGGATTCTTTGGCAACCAATGGAAACACTTGCCTTGGTGGTGATGGAGGTTCTTTTCTTTTGATGCTTGAGCTTATGCTGCTGTAGAGGCAGAGGACTGGAGGCCTGAGGCTCAGAAGGACCCGCAGGGATCTGCTGCTGGCTTACTGCGGGGCCTGAAGACTTTGGAGTGGAGACGGTTTGGGCCAAAGTGGTGGAAGGGGTTGGCTGGGAAGAGGTGGTGGAGGGGGTAGGACCTTTCTCCTGCAGGAAGGCGTCCATCATGGAGGACGCAGTGGAGGAGGTGGGCTGGTACGGCTGCCGCTTGGTGAAGGGACTGTGCCCTGCTGCGTCTGTCTGAGACTTCATGTCTAAATCAAAAAGAAGACCAAATTCCACACAGGTGATTATTAAAAACCTTTACAGCATACAAATACCCACTATAGAAGTTGCTTTCAGCTGCTCCCTGTTCAGGGTCGCCACAGCGGACCAACTGGTCCGCACAACAACTTGGCAACCCTCCCATTTTTCCGGGCTTGGGACCGGCACTGCATCCAGTGGCTGGGGTTGAGGCGTTGGCTGGGAATCGAACCCGGGCCTTCCGCATGATAGGCGAGAAACCTACCACTGAACCACCAATGCCCCTTATACAAATACCCACTATAACAGACCTTATTTTGAACCATCAGGTTCGTACTGAACACATTCTTGTGTTAATACCGGGAAAACACCACTTGACCTCTGAAAAGGAAGCCGTAAATAAAGCTCTCCTACCATACTGTGCCAGGGGAGCAGGACTGGACTCCCAGCTGGAGGGGCCTGTGCTGGACGGGACGCTCTGGGAATGCTGCGCTGCCAACTGAGCCAGAGCCTGTGCCGTCTTAAACTGCTCCAGGAACTGGGAGCCACTGGTGGAGTTTCCACTGCTGCCTTTAGAGTCTCCCACTTCACCAAAACCCTTACTGAGCATGCTCACCTGGAGTTAAAAACACACGAGTCCAGACTTTTCAGGTTGACAAGCACCAAACCTGCCTGCATACACTAACAGCACCGAATCTGTTGCACATCACACTGAGCTGCGTTTATCAAGCAGGATACAAACGGATTCATGCACCAATCATTCGTAGGAGTGTTTACACAAAATTTTCATTCACGAAAAGCCTGTAAAAGCTTTCATATCCTACTTAACGCTCCTGAGTGTGTAAATCTATGCATAAGACGACTGAATAAATCAGATAATTCATAGATTGCTGTGTTTTTATATCTGGAATGTGCTGTTTTTATTATTTTTATGACGATTCCAGCTTTTAGTAGACACACCATTATCGACTGCCCTTAACCAGAGGGACTAAGAGATGAGCTTTGGAGCTTCAGGCAAAAACACATCCTCATGCTAGCTCACTGAACCAAAGACTAGAACATCATGCAGATGAAAACCATTCACTGTATATTACTGGCATCAATTTAATACTATAAAAAAGAAAATCTATTTTTGAGCAGTCTCACCATGCTGTGCTGATTATACGAGGTGCTGGAGGAGGGCTGGGAGAGCGAGACAGATTGCTTAGAGTTGCTAAAAACCAGAGACTGGGATAGAGATGGGGGCTGAGGGACATCTAGTGGAGCAGACTCCGTCTCAGAAGAGGAGGAGGGTGGAGTTTTCCCCAAGAGCACTGCTAAATCAATCCTGTGTTGGACGGACAGACACACACACAAAGACAATGATTATGAGCTGCACGCTCATTCTCAAATTTCCCAGAAGGCCAAGCTTAATCCTGTTTGTTTACTTTCTTTTCAGTGCTTTTTTAAACTCCTACATCTGCAGTCTAACATGTAACCCATGATTTATAATAATTACATAAACTCTGCTCACTCTGGCCTTATTAAATAGAATATGCAGTCTGTTTAAAGAGTTTATTCATTAATGAAAATAAACACCTTAAGACTAAATCTGTAAAAATAAACATTTTATTAAACACACTATCATCTGCATCCAATCTGTTAAAATTAAATTTATTTTCAAAATATTTATATTATCTGAAAAAGTGTATCGTGACCTAATTGATCATTCATATATATATATATATATATATAAATAATTAAATAATCTATCTATCTATCTATCTATCTATGTATCCATCTATATACACACACACACATATACACACACACACACACACACACACACACACACACACACACATACATGCATATATAAACTGAAACATCTGGATTAGACAAAATTTCAAATTCACTGGAATTAAAAATACCTTCAGAAAACGTGACCTTTCTAAAGTTATGTTTTGAATCTTCGGTTATGTTGTCAGAAGTGTGAAGTGTGTGAAGCAAAATCAAAATGATTACACACACACACACACACACACACACCTTAGCTGGCTGAACATCTGGCTAATGACAAAAAGAAAGAACCTACAGCTACAGAGGCTTGCTCTTCACTCATGGCCTACCTCTGTCCAGCTGTTATGGTAACATTCTCCTGAGGCACGGGCATGGACACCACGCTGGAGGCAGTGAAGATCTTTGTCTCTGATAACTGTAAGCACATCCAGAAAGAAGATTTAATGTGTTTCTTCACTTTACAATGAAATTAAGTCTCTTATTTTCATGAACATTTCTTACATCCTCAGTCCAGTCTTCAGTGCCCCACTCTTCTGTTGGAGTTCTCCATGCACCTGAGAGAGGGACAGTGAAAGAAGCAGAGTTAATGAACCACAGGGCAGGGCGTGCAGAAGGTCTGATTATTACACAGCGGATAAATGATGGCAGCCATACACACCAGGAGCAGAGTCGAATTTCCGTGCATAATTTGTTCCTTCTCCTCCGGTAAACTCGAGTCCTACAAAAACACAACACCAATCAAATCATCCTGAAGTCTTCATACCTGTGTGTAACATCAGTGTGCTGTTCCTCCAGGGGAAGTGAAGATGAGGCATAAACACACTATTAATAAAACACTCAAAGTTTCATCAGTCATTTTTAACACAGAGTGAAATCCGACAAATGTTTTATCTCCTCTGTATTGAGCCGTAGGAGCGTCTCCTGTACTGAAGCACATCAACATAACCAGGGTTTAAAGTCTATTAGTCTCTGACTGAGGATGCTGTACCTACACTGTGTGCTTAGTGTGTGTTAGAAGAAAGAGGAAGTAAAATGTGTGATCCTGCAGAAGTGTTCATTTTGACAGCCATTTTTGATTTAGTCTTAATCTTCAGACGAAAATGGTTATTAGTCACATTTTAGTCGTTTTTATCTTTCATAGTTTTAGTCGACGAACTCATTGCATTTTTGTCAAGTTTTAGTCATTAGTTTTAGACATTAGTTTTAGACATTAGTTTTAGACATTAGTTTTAGACATTAGTTTTAGACATTAGTTTTAGACATTAGTCAAACTGCAGTTAATTTTGTTCATTTTCTGTGTAAATTCAGACAAAAAGTGTCAATTTTTCTCTCTTGAGACCAATGAAGTTTATGAGAGATGTGAATGAAGATAAGGAGCTATATTAACACTGCACTCCTAACACTTGTGCAGCTCTACATATCACTTTTTCGTATCTGGAGATCAGCCTGCTGTGCTGCTCTTACTCACTTATACGGTAGGATCATACATTAAGGATTGGGAAAAGTGCTCTAGAGTTCAACTAAAAACCAAAAATGTTTTCTTTAGCTGTTATGGAAAAACTGCATTTATTTTCTGAAACTTCAAATAAATGTGCAATAATCAGACAGATGTTCAAAAGCAGCTGTCTATATCAACATATATTCATACCTTTGTCTGCTAACAGTATTTACTGTATAATAACAATTAAGTGTGTACACATTTGGAAGCAAAACATTTTTTATGAAATCTGTCATCACATATGGGGGCGTCAACTTCTCCAGAATGTAAATAGGGGGAAAAAAATCGAGGCAAAAACCATGTAGTGTATTCCAGCCTTAAGCATACGTACATGGCCAATAACAAACAACTTCCACATCCATCTGTCATTTTAGAAACAGCTTGCTATCTGCATGCTATTAAATTAGTACAACAAATAGACTATGGCCTAAATAATCTTGCTACATCACATGATACAGATTTCATTAGAAACAGAAGTGAATGCTGCAGAAAAGCTGAGCTGTTGTACAATATATAATGAAGCATTGTACATTTATGAAAAGCTCAGAACTGTGCAGTAAGGCTAGCTAGCTAACTGACATTAATTAACAGAAAGCTAAAACGTAAAACTTGCTAGAGAATTTCCCTGTGGACACGTCCAGTAACACTGACCTCACGTTAAGAAAAAGTACTTAAATAAGACTAAATAGTTGACTTTCCGTGACAGAAGCTGTATAAATAGCAGGGTGATGCTCCTTCACATGCCTCTTAAGATTCGTGGTGTTCTTTCCGTCTATTTTATAGACACAGGGCTTCTCTCTGTTTGTCACAGTGCACAATGTTTTTTATTTTCAGAGGAATTATAACAAAGTCTTCCATATATCAGTTCTTCCTAAAGCTTCAGGTGCTGAAGCCACTGCAGCTCGCCCGGTCAGTTGGAGTTTACTTAGCCAACCCGCTAACTGTCTGAGATGCAAACGCCAGACGGTTAGCCGATACAAAGAGATCGTTTATTTTGAATGTCTGACGCTCCTAAAAAGCATCTTAGTCCAGTCTCGTCTTGTTAACAAAGAAACGTCTTAAATTTCGTCATAGTTTTTATTATCAGATATTAGTTTCTTCTTAGTCTCATCTCGGTCACAGAAAAATTGGTAATTAACACTGTCCTGCAGGATAAAACTGGACATTATAATGAACTACAGTTGGGATAAACACACGTGTCTAACAATATAGAGTGTACCAAGTGTCTAAAATTGCGTCTTTAAATCTGTTATTGTTGTCTGTTCTTTTCTACATGGTAACAGCCAGTACAGAGAGAGAGAGAGAGAGAGAGAGAGAGAGAGAGAGAGAGACACAGAGTGTATAATTATGAGAGCATTGATGAAGGATCTTCCTCATCTCCATGATCTGGCTGAGATTTAACAGCCCACACTTTCAGAAAGCCGTTCCTGACCACAATCACATCTACAAAAGACGGAAAGCTCCAAACATGAGGGGGGATTTTACCCTTTAGACTTCAGATGTACATATAACAGGACTAAACAATTGAATAACACGAAAACACATCTTTTCTGAGTACATGACAGCTAACCAGTGTTCGCCTGATCAGTGTTTCCACACAGCACACACAATATGTTGTACACTTGTGTAAAGACTGAGAACTTGTTTACCCATGATGCAACTCTGCATATAAACCAATGATGATTCTAAAGAAATCCTACACAACCCTCATTCTTCAGACATGGCACTAATGAGAATCTCAGAGGGACACATACACACAGATCCTAAAAACACAAAACCTCCAGCTCCTAGTGACCGAGGAATCAGAACAAACACTGCTGTACTGATGCATTATTTAAGCTGCTACTCGAGCACAGATATTACTGGTGATATTCATTTTAATTTGCTCTAAGAAGATAAAGATGAGTGATTAATAAAGGTGATAGTAAAGGAAGGGCTACACACTGGCACCATCTTCTGGGTCCAAGCTGCCCGTGTTGCTCCAAGTGCTTCCCATGGCATAGTTCTCCTCCGTCTGTGCTGGCTCAGCATAGTCTGCTGGGTTAAAGGTACTGCAACAAGACAGACGAAAAAAGCTTTCAAAAGGAATAGAAACTTCTATAGAAAAAGCAATAAAGTTGAAGTACAGAGACTTCACAGAATACAGGAGAGCGCAGTGAGGGATTATAAATCCCAGAGCCCAATAACTCTAGACTGCAACGACCAAGACGCATTATACAGTTACACAACCATACTGTAAGAGTTAAAAACAGCTCTTCAGTAGCTTTCCAGCACAAAAGGCTACTGAAGTCAGGAACTTTAACCATATTTGGAGCTCAATTTCTGCTCATTGTGTTTCAACTGATGTCTGCAGGTCTCACACTTTTCAACAGAAATTTGGAGAATTTCTGAAAGAACTTGTACAATGAACCTGTACATTTTATTGAAAATATTAAACATCTGTTCATAGGCATTTCAACTGTAATTAGTTTTATACAGACAAAAAAAAAGCATATTGGCTTTGTTCATGCTTCAGAAAATCCAATAAAGAAGTAAAATAAAAGTTTTACTTCCATTTAAATTGAGAGAGAGAGAGAGAGAGAGAGAGAGAGAGAGAGAGAGAGAGAGAGAGAGAGAGAGAGAAAGCAAGCACATTTTAGAGTAAGTGAGAACTATTCAGTGTCTCAGAGTTGTGTTGAAGGTCATTAATAAGTGAAACACTGGTAAGGAAGCAGCTGTATAACTGGAATAACTACACTGCACTAGAGTACGTCCACATCCGCTGATCCGTATTTAGCAGCAGAAATCCCGAGGATAACGAGGAGATCTCGTGGTTTTTTTTAGCGTGAGGAGACAAACTTACCCCATGCCCTGAGCTGAAAACCTTCCACCTCTCCTACCAGCACCACCTAAAGGATTCAGACACATCAGTAAGACACCACTTTGGGACCGAGCACACATCAGTCTGTACTTATTTTGGTTAATGTGCAGACAGTAAACCTCAAAAATATTCAGATTTAATTTGATCATTAACAGTGTGAACGCTACCTGAAGTTCTCACATGCAGAAAAAAATAAAAAATAAAATAAATAAATAAATAAATAAAAGGGACCAGAATTCCAGGTATTCACTGATAATGACTACAGTATCCCACCATCCCGCCTACAGCTAGTGCAGTCCAGGAGTGTAAAATCTTTCCGCAAAGGACCAGTGTGGGTGCAGCTTTTCATTTCAACTGATCAGAAGCCACGCCCGAGTCTACTGAAAGACAAGACCAGTTGATTAAACAGGTGGAATCAGGTGTAGCTCCTGCTTGATTGGAATGAAAACCTGCAGCCACACCGGCCCTTTACGGATAAGCTTAGACATTTCTGCTTTAGATGCATTTCTGACTTCCCCACAAGAAAAATATGGAAAAGCGTTTTATTGGTTTATAAATAAAAAAAAATTTAAAAAAATCAAACCATGAACCTGTGACGATCTTAGCTGTATGCCGAGACCCATTGAGGCCAAGAAGAATTCAACTCTATCTAAAGATAGCGATGCAGCAGCACAGATTCACCTTTCATTTTAAAATCACTGTTAACGCCACACTGCTGTGTTAATATTTCATTAAGTTTAAGTTCTCATTAATATGATGCACAGGGAAAATGTTAGTTATTTTATTCTTAGAAATAATTTGTTGTTTGCTAAACTGCACATCATGCTACTTCTACATCATGTTTATCAACAGTGATCATTTTGTTCACATTCATGATTAAACAGGTGCCTGATTTACACAGCACCAAACATGCTGCTGCAGATGAACACAATTCCTAATGAAGATCAGTGCCAGTGCAACAGCCACCTCTCCCTCGGCCTCGTCCTCGGCGGCCGCGCTCCATCCCTCTGCCCGCAACTCCACCTGCTTTAGTGCCATCCAAGCCATTCTCCTGCCCACGAACTAGAGCACGCATGAGAGAGAGAGAGAGAGAGAGAGAGAGAGAGAGAGAGAGAGGAGTGAATGATGAGAGCATTAATGAAGGATCTTCATCATCTCCAGGATTTAGCCGAGAGATGCAGAGAATCAAATAGACTAACTAATGCGATTTATTCCAAATGAAATAAGAATCTACATTCACTCACTGCTACATCAACAGCATTTAATTACAGCACACAGGAAGATGATCAACTACTGCACAATAATCAAACACACCATCATTCAGATCTAAAACACTAGAGAGTGGAGAGAGACCAGCCGGAGGGAGGGGAGGAGGGATGATGGGATGAAGGGAGGGAAAGCCCAGCCAGAAGGAGGGAAAGACCAGTGAGCATTAGTGGTAAACATGCGTCTTGTGGCACAGAAGTAAAAGTGCAGTCATCAGTAAGGACTGGTGTCGGATGCAGACTCAAACGAGGTCACACCAAAAAAAAAAAAAAAAAAACCACAGGAAACTTTTTTTTTAACCTGACGCTGTTTATTCCCCAGATTTAGAGCACTGAAAACAGGACTGTTACACTGTTCTCAGGTTGAGCAGCACGTTCATCATGATACGGTGATATCCTCATGATACACGTGCACCAGCGTTTCGCTGAGGTCCCTCCAGAAGAGCACCAACAGGGGCCAGAGTTTCATCACAAACAGTTTATAATAATCAACAACTTCAAAATAAATTCCTCCTTAAAACAGCAGACTTAAGATTGCGTGTAAAACTCCATCTTATAGTATCATGATGATGCACTGCCCATGGCTCTGAAGTGAGGAAATAAGGGGCGTGGCCAGACATGTTAAGTTGGCTAAATGTTTGCAAGCTCAGAAATTTTGTGACAGTGAAGTGTATTTTAATGCCCTGTTCACTTTTAGTGAGCGGTGAAGACATACACAGCGTCAAGATACAAGGAGATTAGGCTCAGCAGAGAAAAATGATGATATGATGTTCTGCTCTGAAGCCAGAAATCAGGTTCATAATTTCAACCTGAGTATCTCGTGTTCTTGTTATTTTAATCAACCTCCTGTAAAAGTGTTGTCCAAGCATCTTTGAGAACTCTGAGGTTCTGCTAAAGCATAACACTCTATACAAAAACATCACACTAAAGTGGAGGAGAAAAGAGGAGAGGACAGAGAGGATCTGCTTTTCTCCAGAAGGAAGAGAGCCTGCAGGGTTTATCTGAAGTTTTTCTGGAGACTTGTGAAGAAAGCGTCTCTACTCACACTCTCGCCCACGGCTGGTTCCACGCCCCCTCCTCGGAGCTCCTCCTCTACGACGTGCTACGTCTCTCTCTCCTCGCTCTCGATTCTCCTTCCCTTCTTCTCCTCCGTCTGTCTGTGCGATTTCCTTCTGTCCTGACACGCCTTTCTTCTTCCCCACCATTTCCCATGAATCCTGTGGGCATTAGAGAAAACTTTAAACCTTGAGCAGATATTAAACACCGAGCACTGTAAATGAGGATAAGTGTACGGATGCAGTAAGTGATCATTTTGGCAAAATATTATAACCTTCCTGACTTCTTTCCAAAAAAAAAAAAAAAAAAAGAATTATTAATTAAAAAAAACAAACTGATCTAAATTGAATATAGCAGCTTTACATTGCTCTGGAACTCAGATGGACACAGAGCATCCGGTAGTAGCTCCGGCGTTGTTCTGGCACACACATTGTCCCCTTCATTGCTACAGAGGGAACCTATGGAGGGGTTTCCCGTGTGCTCTTCATTCACAATATCTCTATTATAAATCAGACCTTTTATCACAGGCAATTCAATTAAAAATGAAAAGGCTAGATGGTCACCAACCGCTGTTCTGTTATGCTAGCACTGGATTCAGGCACTGCTTAGATTAAAACACAACAAAGCTTTAAAATGAGCTCATTAATTGGACCCACAGAATGACAGCTGTGCAAAGAAACATGGGAAACGTGAGATCACTCGACATCTAGATTCTGTGTGTGTGTGAAGTTACTAACTCTGTACATGTGATTAAAACCACTTGTAATTGTGTCAGCAGCACTGCAGATGCACGGAGGTATGAAGGCTGGAGGCGGTGATCACTCACGGTGTCAGGGTTGCCCTCCAACAGCACGTTGATGGCTCTGTTCACATCTCCGTTGCAGTCGTGCAGCGCTATCATCGACTCATCTTGGTCCTTCCCAGTGATATCAACTAGCTGAACACGAGAGGAGAGAAAGAGATCAACAACTTACAATCTGTTAATGAAAACGCACACAGACTCAAGTTTTTACTGGTTACAAGACAAAAGCGCTGAACTGCTGAGCAACAGAACATTAGTGCTTTTTTACAGGTACATATGTGGGGTTGATGGTCGAATACGGTGATTGCGGTCTTTAAAATGCCTGACAGGAAGTCCAGCCAAACACCAATAAATATCCTGGCCGAGGATTCAGTTTTACAAAGGTGAGAAAAGCTCAGAAAGCTGAGCAGGGGGTTTCCCGTGTGCGGGAGATTAAGAGTGAAGCACTGAGCACAACCCTGTGTACAGGACTGAACAGGTCTCAGAGGAGGAGCAGCATGAAGGGTTTCTCATCAAAAATATAAAAACCTGCTTTTAAGGTACATGTCGGCGAGGAGACCGATACAGCTGATCGATGAAAGAATAAATAATTCCATAATGTTTGATTAGAGGTGTGCACTGATCAGCGCCACTGCAGCGGGATTTCAGCTTCTCCTCATCAGACCAGTTCGTTAGCATTAGCAGTAGAAGCTGAGATTTGTGTGTGACGTTAGTGTGCTGATATTCACAATGCTCCTGACCTGCTTGACCTTTTCTTCAAAGTCAGCATCGTTGTGGTCCGAGATCATCTGCGCGAGTCGGATCTGCTCAGCGGTGGCCTGGGGGAAGAAGAGAAGGGAACAGGGTGATGAAAACAGCACTAAAGAAGCTTGAAAAACTAATACACACTTCAGGACAGGGTGTGTGTGTACAAGAAACACAGACTGGAGTCAGTTGTGTCTGGAAAGACTGTGTGTGTACGCAATATCACTCAAACACACACTGCAAGGACGAAACCTGCATCATCCAGCCATCAAAAGCGTCCAGGAGAACTAACACTGAGACATGCACGACAGACATCAGGACAAATCCATCAAAAAAATGTTCTTAAAGTAGTTCAGGACATTTCTTAGAACTGCTCAAGCACATATTAAACCTTCACTGACCAAAAGTTTGACCCTTTAGTGATGCCTGACCAGGAACCTGAACCTGTGCACCAGATTATACACACAATTATCTAATCAGCCAATCACTTGTGTCTGAAACACCTTGAGGATGAGAAGATCAGAAAGTGATCAGAGCTGACAGAATGTTGGGATTCTTCACCATTCCGTAGGGAAGCATGTGTAAAGGCCGAGTGTGATACCACATCTTGTGCATACATCTGCTTCAGAAACTTTCTTATATCTTTTAAACACACACACACACACACACACCTTCACATTGTGTGTTAATGTCATATTGATCCGTCCTGCTGTTTAACAGGTTTTGCAACGGAAAAATGTTATGAACG
>JAUCMX010000028.1:9657602-9700102 GCA_033459395.1 Hemibagrus guttatus
ACACTGTCTCTCTCTCATACACACACACACTGTCTCTCTCTCATACACACACACTGTCTCTCTCTCATACACACACACACTGTCTCTCTCTCATACACACACACACTGTCTCTCTCTCATACACACACACACTGTCTCTCTCTCATACACACACTGTCTCTCTCTCTCTCTCACTCTCTCTCTCATACACATACACAGTCTCTCTCTCTCATACACACACTGTCTCTCTCTCTCATACATACACACACACACACACACTGTCTCTCTCTCTTAAGTCCTCGGAATGAACCTGACCTAGATCTCTCACATTAATGACCTAGAATCCTGTGTTAAATTCTGAGTTAGCAAATCCTGCTTCACTGAATAATCAGCAGTGCTACGACCGAGCTGCTCAGACCGGGGCATCGCTCCTGCCTGCTGTCACCACCACCACCACCACCTCCTGTTAGCTTGGAAAGGAGTCACGCAGAAAATCTGACTGGTTTCTGAACACTTTCCCTTCAGCTCCAGCGTAGTACAAAACTAACTCCAGCACAATGTTGAAAACGAAAGTGTTTGGCTGTTTGAATCAGACCTCCAGCTGAAACGGGTCATTATATTTCAGAGCGCAGCATCGTCTCATCGCTTTCACACACACTTCACTTTGAATAAGAAAGAAGTTTTATTTGCCTCGCTTTCTCTTTGGGCTTGTTTTCTCGAGCTGGGAAATAAAACACGCACACCCCTTAAAAATAACTAAAAAAAAGTACACACCTTAACTCATGACTCACTCGAGGTCACGGCGCTAGCACTAAACGCCAGATAATTATAGAAATCACGACTGCATCAGTGCAGCTTCGCTTCCTCTTTCTGTTTAAATCTCCACAACACGTGCTGTGTCTGGATCGAGTCAGGATCGAACCGCAGCGGAGATGAAGGCGACGAGAGCGCCGCGCTCAGACAGCAGCAAAGAGGAAAACACACCGACGGACGTATACTTATCTCGGATCAGAGTTCCAGATTTAAGGAGTCTGTGTGCCGATTAATCAAAAACTAACACCTGTGTGTTCAGTAGAAAACTCAGCTGCAGTGTTTACTGTGAGCCGCCATGTTGATCTGACCTCAACTTCTGAACTCCGAAGTCGGAAGCTGCGAGTTTTTTTAGTGGAATGTAGCACATGATTTGCTTACATACAGCTTTCACCACTGGAACAACGTTAACGGAAATAATCGAGAGTCATTTCTCCTGAACCGCGTTCAAGTCATGCAGTCATCTGCGCTGGACAGAGTCACGGCTATGACGAGATTAATATGCATCACGATTCTGACTTCAACTACTTTTTTACTCTTGAGATTTCAGCATGTTTATGATACTCTATTTGATTACAGATTATCTGTCATGACTGAAACTAATCCCCGAGTGACTCTGGAACCCTCGTGAGGACGTACAGGAGGAGCCGAAATCTCTGAGGACTGAAAGTGTGCAGCGCAGAAAGCTCACGTCCGACAACACAGAGAGAGAACGTCACAGTCTCCTCTTTGTTTCATTCATTTAATCACGAATGAACATTAGACACATTTGGGTTTGAGCATGAAGATGGACCATGTGCTCATTTCCCTATTACTGTTTTTTTAAACCCTCTCAAGTCTGCTGAATGATCCGATTTGTGCACCAGCATTGTGAATTTTCCAGATTAGGAAATACTTGAGTGCAATACGTTTGAGTGTTAGATTTAAGACGCAGCTCAGGACAGCAATCATGACGACGGTGTAGTTTGAGACAGAGCTTAATGTGTGTTTAACGTCACTGTGCATAAAACCAGTCAACATTTTTAGTTCAGGGATGTATTGGGTTTGACATGTGGTCTAGAGAACGTCACATTTAAACCAGAATCCTCTGCCTCACACCGGGCCGTGAAGTATTTACGTATAACATGCCACTTACTGCTAGACTGGTTGGCCAGTGCTTTCGTTTTCAGCCACATACAAATCATGAGAGGTTACAGGAGCAGGACAGTAAATCAGGTGGTCAAGAGAACAGAAGCTGTGATTCACACAACACCTGTCAATCATCCCTCGATGGTATGAGACCATTTCTTTGTGAAAAGTTTATGCATTTGTCTATAAGGAGATGAAAAGTTTTCTCCAGATGTTACTCATGCATTATGGGTAAAGTGCACTGACTTTAGATACGACTCTAAACAGTGTGTGTGTGTGTGTGTGTGTGTGTGTGTGTGTGTGTGTGTGTGTGTGATGTTCCTCCTCACCTGAGGCCTCTGCTTGTGCTGTGACTGGCTCTGTGTCTGTTCCCAGCTAGCCCGGTTCCGGTTGCCTCCCACCGATGTCATCATTTACAGTATATACAAATAAGAGTATTTACAAAGGAATAAACACCTAGAAAAGAAAAGAAACAGGAAGAGGTTGTGAATTAGTGTTGGACACAATGCTCCAAATGACATCTCATGCAGACTCAATCATAGTACACACATCTTTTGTCAGATATAAAATACGAGTTATTTGCAGAGAAACACGGCAAGTCGGAGAAAAATGCACTTCCGGTTACAAAACCGGTTAAAATACAGTGATGAACACAAACAAGTCAGGACTCCAGACTGAGCAGGTCTGAGAAACCCAGAACAACCCAACCGGCTGCCTGAACCTCGGGTAGGCTCCCCGTTACACCGGGAAGGATTTAAATGGCTTCTACTCCATAGATAGTGCACTAGATGTCCGAAGAGGGAGTCGGTCAGGACTCACCCTCCGGTGTGGCCCTCGCCCCGGGGTTAAAAGGCGCGAAGAGGCCGAAAGATGGACGCCGTGATTAATTTCAACAACGAGTTAAAGACTTACCACACACACACACACACACACACACACACCTAATGATGAACAGAAACCATGAGAAGCTGCGACCTTTACTGCCCAACCTGCAGTTTTCTAGAGAAGAGGAGCTAACTCTCCTACATGATTGCATAAGATGATTATACCGACACAAATAACGGAAATAATATAGCAAGTATATAAGGGGAAAAAACCCGGATTAAGACCAAACATCAGCGTGATAAACGCATTTCTTCACTTCCCAAGCAGACACCTGACTGTCTAGTGATCACCTACAACTTCTGAAATATGTTTTATGAAGATTATTAGCCTTCATACAGCCATTACACACCGAAAGCCAAGTAGCCGAACCAGCTAAATAGCTTAGCTCAGCTCATCTCCCTCACCTGGCGTGCCGCACTTTTCCTTCTAGTTTAAACCCCATTTCAGTGCAACCACAGAGGCCCATAAACCGGTAAACATTAAATGGAAAATAATTTACATTATTTACAAAGCGACACCATTATTTATTAATATTTGATTTCCGCTCGCCAGGACACACTGACACACCAGCGCTATTTAATCAACTAAAATTTACTTAGCTTCCTGTATCATTAACTCTTCTAAAGTTGGCTAGTTGTGCTGCTAACCCAAGATAACTAAATTGCCATTGTTAATAATAATAATAATAAAAAAAACAACAACAACAAAAAAATTATGATGATTATTTTAAGAGTCCTGTTTTGCAATTAACAGAAATCCGTTCTTTTGTCTTCAAACATTTCAACGTATTATGCAATACTTAAATCCTCACGAAGCGAACAGGTAGCTAGCTAAGCTAAGCTACCTTCAGCAGCGGAGGCTGCAACCCTAATGGCCGACCGGCACATTTAGAGATCCTATTGCCATCAGAGACCAGCAGTTCCTTCATCAGCGCAATAATCCTCATCTCAGCTAAATTCTTACAGCGGCACAGGGGCAATGTTGTCTAAATACGCATCTGATCGAAATCTGTTGGACTCGTGTTAACCTTTTGCAGGACTGACACAGCGCCGTCACGGTGACTGAAGCACGTTTTCTGCTTCGCTTACAAACTCCAGGCCGAGGCTTCGCGCAGGCCTGAAGGCCGCAAATGACGAAAATAAACAACAGGCGATGCACTAACCAGAAACCCGACTGGATGTATCTGAAGATTTTTATAAGAACGCTGACCAAGGCAGAGGCCACTCCTGAGCTGACCTCTTAATTAACCCGAAAATTAACTCCAGAATTTTTCTAAATCCGACACCGAATCCTTTCCCTTTTAAACCCAGTACGAGGCCGAACCGACTCGCGCAGACAATGAAGCGGATTTTTACCTGTTTGTGTTCACACTGACAGCGCCGCAGCTCGCTCGGTCACGTGACTCGGTCCAGACGCTGCGTCTTCAACACAAGAGACCCTCGACCATGTGACTGAAACGTGTTCCTTTCTACACAATAAATCACTTTATACACCGTATGTCATTAAAGTAAAAAAAATGCGGTACAGAAGTAGCGAGGAGGATCAGTGCGAACACATAACATTAACAGCTCTAGAGTTCATATAGAGTTCTAGACTGAGCAACACATCTACTCCAATCACTTAAGGACAGTACACCTGTGAGTGTACCTAACTTATTGTGTTTACACTTAGCTTTTGTTAAATCGTTTACAGAAATAATTAAATCCATTTTGAAATGGTCTTTGTTAAGAAATTGTGAAGTTGTGTTAAGAAATCATACAGCTGACTGACTCACTCTCATACTTCATACTCATTCTTCATACTTGATCTTTTTACTCCAAACTCCTTTTGGAAACATGGAATTATTATAAATTTTGGAATTGGTGTCATCAGACCATAACACATTCTGTCACATGGTTTGGGGCGATTTATTTAAGCTTGGATGTTTTTTGTATGAAAGGGCTTCCATCTTGCTGCTCTACCCCACAGCCCAGATGTGTAGAATAAGAAAGATTGTAGTCACATGCAGAGAGTAATCAGAATTCACCAGAGTCAGTGTTAATGTTGCTGTAGCTCTCTTTTCCCTGGATAGTTTTTGTCTTGTCCTTTTATAAATTTTGGTCCTGTTCCTGTGGTCAGAATGAGCATTCTGAATGGTAAGCAGTTACACAGCAATTTGTGATGCTGTGTGTGTTCTGACTCTTTTCTGCTAGCAATTTGTGCTACAGTTACACTCCTTTGTAGACTCAGAGAAGACTTCACTCCCTACACACATCATTGAGTCTTGGGTACACATGACCCTGTGAGATTGTTCCTTAGAACGCTGTTGGTTCTAAAAACTGCAGACCAGGAACACAACACAGCACATGACCTGGTGTTTTGGAGAAGCTCTGATACAATCATCTAGACATCACAATCTGGCCCTTATCAAAGTCACTCAGATACTTACACTTGCCATTTTTCCTGCTTCTAACACACTGATTCTGGGCACTGACTGTTCACTTGATGCCTAATATATTCAACCCTTTTGAAAGGTGTAACTGAAACAAGGTTTGTTTTTCACTTCTCTTGTCATAGATCATATAAGTGTAACAGGGTTCTTAACTTCCCTTTTTTTTTTCTCAAAATAAATTGCTTCTAAAAATTTTCCATTTCTATTTTCTTTCCAAATTTTCTTTTCTATTTCTTTTATTCGCTATATTGCTTGCTTTGTAAAATCTTTTTTTTAATAAAATTTCAGATGAGTAGAGTTGTTTTCTTCTTCTTCTTCTTTCGGCTTTTCCCTTCAGGGGTCTCCACAGCGAATCATCTCTCTCCACCTATCCCTATCTTCTGCATCCTCAACACTTGCATCCACTAGCTTCATATCCTCATTAATTCCATCCATATACCTCCTCTTTGGCCTTCCTCTTTGCCTCCTGCCTGGCAGCTCCATGTCCAACATTCTCCTACCAATATACTCACTCTCCCTCCTCTGAACATGTCCAAACCATCTTAATCTGGTCTCCCTAACTTTGTCCCCCAAACGTCCAACATGAGCTGTCCCTCTGATGTACTCGTTCCTAATCCTGTCCAATCTTGTCACTCCCAAAGAGAACCTCAACATCTTCAGCTCTGCTACCTCTAGCTCTGACTCCTGTCTCTTCCTCAGTGACACTGTCTCTAAACCATACAGCATGGCCGGTCTCACCACTGTCCTGTACACCTTCCCCTTGATTCTCGCTGATATTTTCCTATCACACAGAACTCCCCACACCTTTCTCCACCCATTCCAACCTGCCTGCACTCGCTTCTTTACCTCTTTCCCACACTCTCCATTACTCTGGACTGTTGACCCCAAGTACTTAAACTCCTGTACCTTCTTCACCTCTTCACCCTGTAACCTTACTGTTCCACTTCCCTCCCTTTCATTCACACACATGTACTCAGTCTTACTATGACTGACTTTCATTCCTCTTCTCTCCAGCGCAAACCTCCACCTCTCCAGGTTTTCCTCCACCTGCTCCCTGCTCTCACTACAGATCACAATGTCATCTGCAAACATCATTGTCCAAGGAGACTCCTGTCTGACCTCCTCTGACAACTGGTCCATCACTATACCAAACAGGAAGGGGCTCAGAGCCGATCCCTGATGCAGTCCCACCTCCACATTGAACTCCTCTGTCTGACCTACAGCACACCTCACCACTGTCCTGCTCCTCTCATACATGTCCTGCACCACTCTGACATACTTCTCTGCTACTCCTGACTTCCTCATACAGTACCACAGCTCTTCTCTTGGCACCCTGTCATACGCTTTCTCCAAGTCTACAAACACACAGTGCAACTCCCTCTGCCCATCCCTATACTTCTCCATCAAAATTCTCAGAGCAAAAGTTGCATCTGTTGTGCTCTTTCTGGGCATGAAGCCATACTGCTGCTCACAAATTTCCACTACCTTCCTTAACCTAGCTTCCACTACTCTTTCCCATACCTTCATTGTATGGCTCATCAACTTTATCCCCCTATAGTTACTGCAACTCTGCACGTCACCCTTATTCTTAAAGGTCGGCACTAACACACTTCTTCTCCATTCCTCAGGCATCCTCTCACTCTCTAAAACCCTGTTGAACAAACTAGCTAAAAATTCCACTGCTGCCTTTCCCAGACACTTCCAGACCTCCACCGGGATGTCATCAGGACCAACTGCCTTTCCACTTTTCATCCTCTTCAAAGCCTTCCTGACTTCATCCTTTCTAATCTTATCTACTTTCTGTTCCACAGAGTTCACCCCTTCTACTCTTTTTTCCCTCTCATTTTCCTCATTCATCAGCTCCTCAAAGTACTCCTTCCATCTCCTCTGTACACTCTCCTCACTTGTGAGCACCCTTCCATCTCTATCCTTAATAACTCTAACTTGCTGCACATCCTTCCCATCTCGATCCCTCTGCCTAGCTAACCTGTACAAGTCCTTCTCTCCTTCTCTAGTGTCTAACCTAGTGTACAACTCTTCATATGCCTTCTGCTTGGCCTTAGACACCTCCCTCTTCACTCTGCGCTGTAACTCCTTGTATTCCTGTCTATTCTCTTCAGTCCTGTCCATGTCCCACTTCTTCTTGGCTAACCTCTTCCTCTGGATACTATCCTGAACTTCCTCATTCCACCACCAAGTCTCCTTATCTTCTTTCCTCCTTCCAGATGACACACCCAGCACCTTTCTCCCTGTCTCCCTGATTACTTCTGCTGTAGTTTCCCAGTCATCTGGCAGCACTACCTGACCACCCAGAGCCTGCCTCAACTTCTGTCTAAATTCCTCACAACATTCCTCCTTTTTCAGCTTCCACCACTTGGTTTTCTTCTCTGTCTCTGACCTCTTCTTCTTACAGACCATCAAAGTCATCCTACATGAGTAGAGTTGTTTTGTTAATTATATAAATGAATCCACATTCATGAATGAGTGTATACAGTTGTATGTGTTTATGCAAATTTTATTTTATTTTTCTGCATTTACTTTTACATTTGAATAGAAATGCATCAATTTTATGATGATGAAGAAGAAGAAGATGATGATGATTATTATTAATATACCTTAATAACTAATATTTAATTAATAACTCTGTCCACTCTGGTAAATGTGAGTAACAGACATAAAAATCTAACTAAAAGGCTTGAAGACTTTCTTACAATCAAATTCCTCCAAAAAAAATTCACCTCCTCAAAATTCAAGAAAATACATTATGTTAAAGCTGTTGTGTATGTGGACATTCCTATTAGCGATAATCAAATATGAACTCTTCTAGTATATTTACATTCATTCAAAAATCTGGAACAACCCACCATTGATCTGATTTGAGGTGTTTAAGGACCCAGTGGTAGCAGCTTGATGGTACCAGGATTCAAACCCACAACCTTCCCATCAGCAGTCAGAGCCCCAACCCCTGAGCCACTTCTTCATAGATTTTAATGATCGTTTGGATAAAATGTTCAGAAAATAGAATAGAAAGCCTTTATTGTCATGTAACTACATTTGGAGCACTGCTCATGTCAGTGTCAAGCGAAAGATACATAATACAATCAAGAATATGAGAAAATATACATATTTACATAGAGTGTAAAAGGTTTTGTGAATGAAAGGGAGGGAAGTGGAACAGTAAGGTTACAGGGTGAAGAGGTGAAGAAGGTACAGGAGTTTAAGTACTTGGGGTCAACAGTCCAGAGTAATGGAGAGTGTGGGAAAGAGGTAAAGAAGCGAGTGCAGGCAGGTTGGAATGGGTGGAGAAAGGTGTCGGGAGTTCTGTGTGATAGGAAAATATCAGCGAGAATCAAGGGGAAGGTGTACAGGACAGTGGTGAGAGCGGCCATGCTGTATGGTTTAGAGACAGTGTCGCTGAGGAAGAGACAGGAGTCAGAGCTAGAGGTAACAGAGCTGAAGATGTTGAGGTTCTCTTTGGGAGTGACAAGATTGGACAGGATTAGGAATAAGTACATCAGAGGGACAGCTCATGTTGGACGTTTGGGGGACAAAGTTAGGGAGGCCAGATTAAGATGGTTTGGACATGTTCAGAGGAGGGAGAGTGAGTATATTGGTAGGAGAATGTTGGACATGGGGCTGCCAGGCAGGAGGCAAAGAGGAAGGCCAAAGAGGAGGTATATGGATGGAATTAATGAGGATATGAAGCTAGTGGGTGCAAGGGTTGAGGATGCAGAAGATAGGGATAGGTGGAGAGAGATGATTCGCTGTGGCGACCCCTGAAGGGAAAAGCCGAAAGAAGAAGAAGTATAAGAGTGTAAAAGGTACATTGCACAGTCCTTGCTAATTTACTGAGCAGAACAGAAGTGACTACAGTAACAGACAGAAATGGAATAAAGCGTCTGCAGTAATGTGTATATAGGGTTAAATGTGTTAGTGGATTGGATGTAGCCCAACACCAGAAAAGTTCTGTTCTTTCACCCAGTAACATGTGATAATATGGGATTTAAGGGGAATGGTTTGAAGTTTTAGTAAAAAAAACTGTTGTTTTTTTTTTTATGTTGTTCTCTCGGCCGCTCTCCATTCGGGGTCACCACAGCAGATCACCGCATGCACGTCTAACTCTGCAAAATCAGCACATGTGAGCCTTTATTCAGTCTCTCTGCAGAACAAGTCATCACTTGGGAGGGACAAAGAACTCATGGAAGAGCAAGTAGTGAAGAAAGATGATCGTTACTGAGTTTAGACAGAAAACGACTGGCTGAAACACTGAGACTGAAACACTTTGACTGACTGACTGATTAAAAATCTCCAAAAAACGTTCTGAGAAACACATCCGTTTATTTGTATTAAATATACATTTAAGGGCAGCACGGTGGCTTGGTGGTTAGCACGTTTGCCTCACACCTCCAGGCTTGGGGGTTTGATTCCCGCGTCCGTCATGTGTGTGTGTGGAGTTTGCATGTTCTCCCCGTGCCTCGGTTTCCTCCCCTGGTCCAAAGACATGTGTTGTAGGTTGATTGGCATCTCTAAATTGTCTGTAGTGTGTGATTGCGTGAGTGAATGAGAGTGTGTGTGTGTGTGCCCTGCGATGGGTTGGCACTCCGTCCAGGGTGTATCCTGCCTTGATGCCCAATGACGCCTGAGATAGGCACAGGCTCCCCGTGACCCGAGAATAGATCGGATAAGCGGTAGACAATGAATGAATGAAAATATACATTTATTTCAGATGTCAGTAACAGTTTGTACAATGAAATGTTTGGGTGAGGTTTAGGCAAACTATAGCAATATAATTTAAACAACAAAATACAACAGAATAGTAATAAATATACAGAGTATAGAATACGTGTGCTAATCTATTTATATATTAGCATATAGATGCAGATGCTCATTGTAAATGAAAAGTGTAGAAATTATATGGAGTGTGTAAGTGAGGTGTAAACAGTATTGAGTATGGCTTGTGCAGTCCCAGTATTTTAACAGACAGTGTGCAAGTAGGAAAATGTGTAAATAGTACTGATAATTCTGCAGTACCAGTAAGTAAGGTGCAAAATAGTAATGATGATTGTGTAGTCAACAATATACACAATATTGCAACAATCCGTCATGCACAGAGTCATTTTGTGTTTATTTCTTTCCTCATACATCCATCACTCAGATTCTGATCCGGATCCACTTCAGCTCTCAACGGATCCATGAGGTTGTTCATCTCTCTGTGAAAACAGAGATTTCATGTATAATGCTTCCAACTATCCATATTTATGTAATCGGTAATGTACTTAATTATTTGGCCTATAACTGTCTCACGGTTTAGTACAGCAGACAATGTTTACAAGGCAAGTCTTAGTTTCACGAAAAGACATGTTTACCTTCAGTAACTGATCCTGGTGATTCAGAGTGTTCTTCATCTCGTGATGTTGTGAGCCTTCCACTCTCGCTCCTACACCTAAAACACACACATATGGAGCACAAGAGGTTTATATTCGAGTGTTTCATTCTTAAACATGATTAAAGTCCTGATATTATTACTAAAGGAGCTGCTTAATGTAGGACTTTTCTCACTTACATTCATGAGCTCATCATACTGCAGGTGAGTCTCAGAGAGCTGGGCCTCCATGACCTTCACCTCTGATTTCTCCTTCTCCAGCCAAGTGATGGTCTTCCTAGCCTTCCGATGTTTCTTCACAGCTTTAACCACGGAGACCTTAAAGGACAACAATTAAGGCCCAGTGACTTTATTTACTTCTACACACACATTCAGACTCATTTAAAAACTGACTCCCTTATGGAGGATGAAAGCTGATGGATTTCTGATTGTCTTCCTGAAAGTTATTTATCAGTTCACAATAGCAGCTCCATGAGAAGAAAACTTACCTTCAGTAGCTCCTCCCAGTCTCGTACACAATCCTGTAACACACACGGAGAAAAAGAGGTTCACACTCAAGAGCTTAACGTTCACATCTGCAATGAGCCACGGGCCTCCAGGTCCACACACTCAAAGCTCGGCATACTCCTCTCACTTCAGCACCAAAGTTTACCTTCATTATCTCCTCCTCATGATTCAGAGTCTTCTTCATCTTGTCGTTCTCCACTTGAAGGATCCTGTGAGCATCCTGCTCTTGCTCATGAACCTAATATACACACGTGAGACAAAAGAGTTGATGCGATGCTGAGCGATGTTCTCCACATCCTTCTGGTGTTGCTCTTCAGCTTCTGCCAGGGAGACCTGACAGAACAACAATAACTGCCATAAAGCCTACAATACAATATCTCTGGAGTTTTTCAGACTTCTGATGAAATTTGTAGGCATTATTTTCATGATAAAGACTGAAATAAATGAACATCAAGTCTGGATTTCTGTCCTGAGCTTGATTTGTGTTTTTATCCCCACAACCGACTGAGAGATTAATAAAAAATACGCAATAAAATGTTCAAAAGTTTTACAAAAATAAAGTATGTAATGACAAATTAAAGCCTGATATTAAGGAAATATTTGAGTTTGCAATGTTGCAGAAACATTTATAAATGTTCTCTAAGCATTTAGAAAAACTAAACATGTTCAGAAAGTATTTTGGTAGATAACTTAAAATAAAATCATTTAAAAAAATGTAAGAACTTGAATGTAGTGTTGTGAGGCGGTGCAGAGATTTTCCTTTTATTTAAAAATAAACTACAATGTGGCATCAGTGTAATAAAACACTGGAGTGTGAATGGTGTAAATATGAGTCTGCAGCTCTGCTGTTAGTAAGAGACAAACTTACCGTCATCTGGTCCTGATGAACCTCTGTGGATTGGACCAGAGCCGGTTCCGTGGCCTGCTCACACATTTCCCACTTCTGATCCTGCTGAAGCTCTACAGCACAGTACATACAGTATTCCCACTTTTTCACGGGCCTCTGGATAAAAACACTTTACTGATGTTCACTATTTACATGTCTACTGTGGGCTTAGGCTTAAGGACACACTGACAGATTTTATTCCACATTCATGAAGCTAAAATCCTCCATGCTCCAGGACAGAAAGAGAGAGTGATTTCACACACATCGGTGCATCTTTCAAGCAGTGCGAGCGCCGGCCACAATCTGGCTAACGGCTATTAGCTTACAAAGAACCAAACAAATCTACTGAATTCATGTCTTTAAAGGAGAGAAGTAAACTTAGCACTACATGGTTACACCAGGACTGAGAAATAGTTGTACCTTCAGCGGCGGTCGCGTCCTCGGGGTCCGCTGTCGCTTTCTCTCCATAGCTTTGTTTAACAAAATAGTAAATGCCGGTTGCCGTGGCTGCAGATCCGGCCGCTAACAACAGGGGGCGCAGTGGAAGATCAGCTCCACACGTCCAAACTGCACTCATAAACTTCGCCATTTTATTCCTTTTGTGATCAGAGTAACTTCAGTAAACACCTAAACACCTTACTCTCACAAAGTTCATCTGATTTCTGAAAGAGCCGTCATTCTGTTCTACTTCTGTTATTTCATGTCACAGATGGCGACAAGGCCAAGGAATAAAAACGTGATTGCAATTATATTTAAAAAAGTCCTCTGCATCAATATTTTTTTTCCACCAACACCCTAAACTGCTCTCCTAGGGCTGTGTTTGGTATTTGCTCAGTTTAGGAGTCTATACACTTTAATCTAGCCATGGGGGTCACAGTCCAGTGACTTCTGTGCCGGTCCCAAGCCCGGATAAATAGAGAGGGTTTGCGTCAGGAAGGGCATCCGGCGTAAAACATTGCCAAATTTAACCATGCGAATCGTCAGTACGAATTTCATACCGGATCGGTCGAGGCCCGGGTTAACAACGACCGCCATCGGCGCCGTTGACCTATAGGGCGCCGGTGGAAATTGGGCTACTGTTGGTCGAAGAAGTAGAGGAGGGAGGAGAGTGCACAGACAGAGAGAGAAGAGGAAAGGTAAGAGTGTAGGACTGAGAATAGGAACTCTGAATGTTGGTACTATGACAGGGAAAGGTAGAGAGCTGGCTGATATGATGGAGAGAAGGAAGGTGGATATACTGTGTGTACAGGAGACCAGGTGGAAGGGTAGCAAGGCTCGTAGTATAGGAGCAGGATTCAAGCTGTTTTATTATGGTGTGGATAGTAAGAGAAATGGGGTAGGTGTGGTCCTGAAGGAGGAGTTTGTGAGGAATGTCCTGGAGGTGAAGAGAGTGTCAGACAGGGTGATGAGTCTGAAGTTAGAGATTGAAGGGGTGATGTTGAATGTTGTTAGTGGTTATGCCCCACAGGTAGGTTGTGAGTTAGAGGAGAAAGAGAGATTCTGGAGTGAATTAGATGAGGTGATGGAGAGTATTCCCACGGGTGAGAGAGTGGTGATAGGAGCGGATTTTAATGGACATGTTGGCGAGGGGAACGCAGGTGATGAGGAGGTGATGGGCGAGTTTGGAGTTAAGGAAAGGAACCTTGAAGGACAGATGGTAGTGGACTTTGCTAAGAGGATGGACATGGCTGTGGTTAACACTTATTTTCAGAAGAGGGAGGAGCATAGAGTGACTTACAAGAGTGGAGGTAGGAGAACACAGGTAGACTACATCCTATGTAGAAGAGGCAATCTGAAAGAGATTAGTGACTGTAAAGTGGTAGTGGGAGAGAGTGTAACCAGACAGCATAGGATGGTGGTGTGTAGGATGACTTTGATGGTCTGTAAGAAGAAGAGGTCAAAGATAGAGAATAAAACCAAGTGGTGGAAGCTGAAAAAGGAGGAATGTTGTGAGGAATTTAGACAGAAGTTGAGGCAGGCTCTGGGTGGTCAGGTAGTGCTGCCAGATGACTGGGAAACTACAGCAGAAGTGATCAGGGAGACAGGGAGAAAGGTGCTGGGTGTGTCATCTGGAAGGAGGAAAAAAGATAAGGAGACTTGGTGGTGGAATGAGGAAGTTCAGGATAGTATCCAGAGGAAGAGGTTAGCCAAGAAAAAGTGGGACATGGACAGGACTGAAGAGAATAGACAGGAATACAAGGAGTTACAGCGCGGAGTGAAGAGGGAGGTGTCTAAGGCCAAGCAGAAGGCATATGACGAGTTGTACACTAGGTTAGACACTAGAGAAGGAGAGAAGGACTTGTACAGGTTAGCTAGGCAGAGGGATCGAGATGGGAAGGATGTGCAGCAAGTTAGAGTTATTAAGGATAGAGATGGAAGGGTGCTCACAAGTGAGGATAGTGTACAGAGGAGATGGAAGGAATACTTTGAGGAGCTGATGAATGAGGAAAATGAGAGGGAAAAAAGAGTAGAAGGGGTGAACTCTGTGGAACAGAAAGTAGATAAGATTAGAAAGGATGAAGTCAGGAAGGCTTTGAAGAGGATGAAAAGTGGGAAGGCAGTTGGTCCTGACGACATTCCGGTGGAGGTCTGGAAGTGTCTGGGAAAGGCAGCAGTGGAATTTTTAGCTAATTTGTTCAACAGGGTTTTAGAGAGTGAGAGGATGCCTGAGGACTGGAGAAGAAGTGTGTTAGTGCCGATCTTTAAGAATAAGGGTGACGTGCAGAGTTGCAGTAACTATAGGGGGATAAAGTTGATGAGCCATACAATGAAGCTATGGGAAAGAGTAGTGGAAGCTAGGTTAAGGAAGGTAGTGGAAATTTGTGAGCAGCAGTATGGCTTCATGCCCAGAAAGAGCACAACGGATGCAATTTTTGCTCTGAGAATTTTGATGGAGAAGTATAGGGATGGTCAGAGGGAGTTGCACTGTGTGTTTGTAGACTTGGAGAAAGCGTATGACAGGGTGCCAAGAGAAGAGCTGTGGTACTGTATGAGGAAGTCAGGAGTAGCAGAGAAGTATGTCAGAGTGGTGCAGGACATGTATGAGAGGAGCAGGACAGTGGTGAGGTGTGCTGTAGGTCAGACAGAGGAGTTCAATGTGGAGGTGGGACTGCATCAGGGATCGGCTCT
The DNA here is from genome assembly GCA_033459395.1 of Hemibagrus guttatus. Lineage (NCBI taxonomy): Eukaryota > Metazoa > Chordata > Actinopteri > Siluriformes > Bagridae > Hemibagrus > Hemibagrus guttatus. Next base: position 9,672,741 of record JAUCMX010000028.1, read on the forward strand.
GAGCCCCTTCCTGTTTGCTATAGTGATGGACCAGTTGTCAGAGGAGGTCAGACAGGAGTCTCCTTGGACAATGATGTTTGCAGATGACATTGTGATCTGTAGTGAGAGCAGGGAGCAGGTGGAGGAAAACCTGGAGAGGTGGAGGTTTGTGCTGGAGAGAAGAGGAATGAAGGTCAGTCGTAGTAAGACTGAGTACATGTGTGTGAATGAAAGGGAGGGAAGTGGAACAGTAAGGTTACAGGGTGAAGAGGTGAAGGAGGTACAGGAGTTTAAGTACTTGGGGTCAACAGTCCAGAGTAATGGAGAGTGTGGGAAAGAGGTAAAGAAGCGAGTGCAGGCAGGTTGGAATGGGTGGAGAAAGGTGTCGGGAGTTCTGTGTGATAGGAAAATATCAGCGAGAATCAAGGGGAAGGTGTACAGGACAGTGGTGAGACCGGCCATGCTGTATGGTTTAGAGACAGTGTCACTGAGGAAGAAACAGGGTGGGCTAGGGGGCCTGAAGATGTTGAGGTTCTCTTTGGGAGTGACAAGATTGGACAGGATTAGGAATGAGTACATCAGAGGGACAGCTCATGTTGGACGTTTGGGGGACAAAGTTAGGGAGTCCAGATTAAGATGGTTTGGACATGTTCAGAGGAGGGAGAGTGAGTATATTGGTAGGAGAATGTTGGACATGGGGCTGCCAGGCAGGAGGCAAAGAGGAAGGCCAAAGAGGAGGTATATGGATGGAATTAATGAGGATATGAAGCTAGTGGGTGCAAGTGTTGAGGATGCAGAAGATAGGGATAGGTGGAGAGAGATGATTCGCTGTGGCGACCCCTGAAGGGAAAAGCCGAAAGAAGAAGAAGAAGGAGTCTATACACTTTGGGCAGAAATCAGCTATTTTGCTTGAATGAAAAAAGATTTGATTGTATAGAAATAATTCATATAATGTGCACACAAATGCATTTCTAAACTTTTGGGTTAGATTTTCTTTTCATTAATAATCCTACACAAAGTGATTACAAGCTGCATGAAGCTGAAATGAATTGACTTATAACTTTATTATCTTATTTATTCCACAGAAACGTTTACATTCACTCAGAATGATTAAAGTCTGTTATCATGTTCACATGACAGCTTTATATCCTCATATTTTTGATAAATTGTACAACAGATTTGTCCAATTATCTGTTAATTATCTGTTAAGTTGCACATTTATAATCAGAAGTGGAAACATTTCTTCAATATGATTTTGATGAAATAAATTTGTTCATAAAGAATATATTAAATATATAATTGATCTGTTTATTGATTGATTTGCACAGCTCATCACTAGGGTTTTAATTCAGTAATGAACTATTTTTTTTAACCATCCTAAACATTTCCCAGTTGATTAGTGATCTAGGGACTGCTGTAGTGTGCAGGGAAACAGGGCAGCTCCTCATTGGGTAAATGTTGTTATTGTGGGACAGTAAGAGGGGGATATGGAGGGTCCTGCATGGGCAGTACGTGACCACCGTCTGGATGTTAAATGAGCTGCTTTACTTTACAGCTCCTTTAAACCAGTAAAACAGAATTCAGATATTAGGATCAGTTATGTGCAGTCTCATCCTACATGCCTCAGACTACGTCATTTTTAGTGATGAGATCAAAAGCTAGTCAATATTCTACACAGTAAAACCTACCTGAGAGCCTGGAGCTTCCTGTTTGCCTCCATGTCTCATTACTGACCAGAAGAAAACTTCTGCTGGAGACAGGAGCAGATACAAACAATCACACAAAGCCTGTATAAGTGCCGTATGTCTGCCATTAAAAACCATTAAGAAAGTTATCAGTGAAAAGTCAGGAAATTGTATCAGTCACATGTATGTAAATGTATAGGAAACCTCCAACAGCAAGCAACTAAGAGAAAACTTCCGGGCAGCATCGTTGATGGGAATTATTTCAATTCATATGCAAAAAGTCTTTCAAAATTGTCAAAAATTTCGAGTGCATACATTACCTGGACGAAATATTTCATCATGGTTCTTTATCAGACATGGTTTCTGTGGTCCCCTGTACCACTTTTCCAGACCATCGTTGCAGATTTGACATGACTGTATGAATGCAGGTCTTTAATAAGCGTCTTCCAAAAAGGTCAACTCATTACTGACGACTAATTTCACATTGTGGTACGAGTATATAGTGAAATTAGTGATATCCAACAACAACAAAGCAATAACATTGAGCCGGCAAGTGATCCAGGTCTCAGTAGAGGTAAAGCAGTGGGAGGAAGGAAGGCAAGGAAGACGTGGTGCTTAAAGGAATGACAGGGAACCAGCAGCTCTTCTGAGAAGGTATTAGGGTCTGTTCACTTCAAGATGCCCGTTGTGGAAAATTCTCCATCGTTGTAATCAGTAATCCAAAATGTCTTTTCAGAGGCTGGTGGAGCTGCATGTTCACGAAAACCATCACAAATTCATCTCCCTTGATGAGGCGGCTTCCACCAAGACGAACAGGAGAGGTCACTTCATCTATCTATCACTTCATCATTTATTCATTTAGCAGACGCTTTTGTACAAATCCATTTGAAAAGAGAGAAACTAAACACTTTCACAGAGGGACTGGGTCCATTACAGACCATGACAAAGAGTAATCACTGTATTTCAATAATAATAATAATAATAATAATAATAATAATAATAATAAAATAACTAGTACTGCTGCTACTACTACTAATAATAATATAAAATATCTTGTGTTGACCCAGGGACATCAGTCCTTATAGATCATTAAATGTAATAAACACAGTAATCAACCACTGTGTTTCAATAATAATAATACTACACTTTAATTGTGTGAGTGAATTGGAGTGTGTGTGTGCCCTGCGATGGGTTGGCACTCCGTCCACGGTGTATCCTGCCTTGATGCCCGATGACACCTGAGATAGGCACAGGCTCCCCGTGACCCGAGGATAGATCAGATAAGAGGTAGACAATGGGGAAAAAAACTTTGTGGGAACAGTTTGGGGATGTCCCCTTCCTGTTCCAACATGACTGCACACCAGTGCACAGAGCAAGCTCCATAAAGACATGGGTGAGCGAGTTTGGTGTGGAGGAACTTGACTGGCCTGCACAGAGTCCTGACCTCAACCCCATAGAACACCTTTGGGATGAATTAGAGCGGAGACTGCGAGCCAGGCCTTCTCGTCCAACATCAGTGCCTGACCTCACAAATGCGCTCTCTAGAGGAACGGTCAAAAATTCCCATGAACACACTCCTAAACCTTGTGGAAAGCTTTCCCAGAAGAGTTGCAGCTGTTATAAAGGGCGGGTCAACTCCATATTACATTCATGTGCATGTAAAGGCAGACGCTCCAGTTTTGGTTCATCAAAGTTTTGGTGGTATTATTATTATTATTATTATTATTGAAACACATTGGTTAATTACTGCTTGTGTCATATTTCATGAGCTATAAGGTATGATGTCCTTGAGTCAATACAAGGAATTTCATACTGCTGAACGGCAAATCCCGGTCTGTAATGGACCCAGTACCTCTGTGAAAGTGTTTAGTTTCTCTCTTTTCAAATGGATTTGTAGAAAAGCTTCTGCTAAATGAATAAATGATGAAGTGATAGAAGTTCGCAGGGGAAACACCTCCACCGGCTCGGATTGGGAGTTTATATGAACAGTTTAGCTAACGTTAGCGTAAGCAGTCATACACACGACGTAATTGAAATGAACACATTCTGCTGAGCAGGGACACATCTTACATGCAACATTTTTAAGGAAGACCCTTAGATACCTTGGACAAAATATTAGAGACGAGATTTGAAAGCGCAAATTCAAAACTGACCGCTTAAACGGGATGACGTCACAGGATTCCTCTGATTGGTTGAACAATTTTACCTTAAGCTCCTCCCTTGTTGACCCTGGGACGCATCTAACTCTGCAATATCAGGATGGGCCGGACCTCATATTTGATTCGACAACTGGTCTTCCAGACGAAACCCTCCCATTTTATCCTGGTTTGGGACTCTCAGTGGCTGGGCTGGTTCCCTGTCTGTGGTGGTGAGAGAGCAGGATCCTCAGGAGGGATTTAAACCTGTTGATTAAACGGTCTAGTTTGTTGCTATCGTTCCCCAGTAGAGGGCACCCCTAAAACACTCCTCTGACCAGATAATAAATGCAAATACAATATAATTTCATATATATCAAGATGCCAGATAAATGACCAGCATTTATTTTCTACCCTTGCAGTGGAAGTGCTCAATAGAAATAGCATGACTTTTGACATCATATGGGTGTGGTCTGCATCAAACAGGAAGTTGGGGTAGGAAAAGGTGGAAAATATGCTCCTGCTAGGGATTTTTTTTTTCTTCAAAAGGTTATAAAATTATCATGACTGCTATATTACACATATTTATGAGTTATGGATGTACTACTGAAATTATGCATATAATGTAATCATGTTCAGCATGTCAGCATGGTTCAGTCATTACAATACAACCACTATGTCATAAAAAGTGTTGAAGGTATATAATGGACGCATTAAACGCAACAAATGTATGGTTAAATAAATTCATGGATTTTATGTGCATTAAATGAAATGGTGAATTTTTATGAAGCATCTTTTAAAGCAGGGATATAAGTTATATACAGAATGTTGTTTAAGCCTTGATATACTCTATTCATATAATTGATATTGGTCTTTATTTTTTTTTAAATCATGTGTTATACTTCTATTGCAAATAATGTTTATGGTTATATAATAACAATAATGTTTACAATAATGAATACTGGGATTTTTGTCTTATTGTAATGTTACACAGACAGCATACTGCCAGACACTCTGAACCATTTCTTTTCTCGCTCTGAATGCCAGAACAGCATCTGTCCTACACTACCAGGGAAGGACAGCCCTATACAGCTGCACCAACATCGGGTCAGATCCTCGCTACGCAGAGTCTATGCAAGGCGCTGGATCAGATGGAGTCACTGGAACAATCCTGAAGGTCTGAGCAGATCAGTTAGCACACAGTTAGATCAGTCAGACTATCACCCAGTTGCTCTAACCCCATCATCACCAAATGTTTTGAGAGACTCATCATCTCTCACATCTCTGCTGTCTGTCCTGTCCTTGACCAACACCAATTTGCGTATCAATCAAACAGATCAACAAAGGATGCAGTCATCACAGCTCTACACACAGCACCTACAGACCTGGACCAGGAAAACACCTAGGTAAGAATACTGAGCAACAGACCCCAGAACATCAGGATGGGAGATCACACATCATCCACTCTCATCATGACCACCACACCACAGGGGTGTGTTCTCAATAACCTCCTCAACTCCCTCTTGACCCATGACTGCTATTCCATCCATCCTATCAACACCATCATCAAGATACCACCATAGCAGGACTGACGACAGACAATAACAGACAATGAGATTACACTGAGGCTACACTGAGGAGCTTCAGCATCTGACAGAATGGTGTTTCTCCAAAAATCCAGACTTAACACTACTAAAACCAAGCATCTAATAGTGGATTTCAGGAGTTTAAAGCACACTGAGCACTCTGCTCTCTGCATACACAGGGAGGGGGTAGAGAGGCTAGAGAGCTTTAAATTTAATTCAATTCAATTCAAGTTATTTGTATAGCCTTTTCTTCAATGGACACTGTCTCAAAGCAGCTTTTCACATGGTACATGAGGCGTACATTGAAAATGAAGCAATCCACAAATAAATGATAAAGAAACACAAAAATATGCGTGTGGAACTGTGGATCTTAGTAATAGTAATTTCACAAACAAATAAACAATTGCACTCGGTTATTGCACATCTTAAATTGTTGTTATTGCACTGAATTTTAATTATTGTAACCTCACAGTTTAAAAATGATCACACACAACAATGTGTATTATGATGACAGGTTATGGCGACTGGCTCCCTGAGAGCAGCTCTGATTGTAAAGTCTAATAGCAGTGGGGAGAAAAGACCTTCTGTGTCGCTCCTTCAGACGTTTAGGATGTAAGTCTGTCACTGAAGGAGCTGCTAAGAGACTTAACTGTGTCATACGGGGGTGCTAGTCGTTCTCCTGCAAGGATGATAGCTTAGCTACCATCCTCCTTTCTCCCACCTCCTGTATTATGTCCAGGGGCATCCCCAGGACTGAGCTGGCCTTCCTGATTAGCTTGTCCAGTCTCTTCCTGTCTGTAGTAGAGATACTGCTGCACCAGCAGACCACTCCATAGAAGATGGATGAGGCCACCACAGAGTCAAAGAAGGTCTTCAATAGTACTCCCTGCACTCCAAAAGACCTTTGCTCTGTCCTTTCTTGGAGATTATATCGGTGTTATCTGTCCAGTCCAGTTTGTTGTTCAGATTAAATTGGAGTTAATTTGTTAATTAACGCAATAGCACACGGAAAAGGGTCAAATATATGCATGAATTCAGTGAGAAATGCTGTTTAAGTTTAGTGAAATAATTCCTCAGCTCACTCTGCTACGACGGAGTTTTATTCACATCTGTATGTACAAGATGAAAGGCACTAAGCAATCTGTACAGAACTTTTATTTAACCTCATTTGGTCCCACAAAAGTCATAATATAAATACAGAACTACAATGTAATATATATCGAAATATTAACTATACAGCTTCGGTTAACAGCAGGGGGTGTTAATATTTCACATTTAACATGGGAACTAGCAGAATAGTTGGGTCTAGCACTCATTTTACCAGGATTATTATATTCCTACTGTACATACATATATACACACACTCACACACACACACACACACACACACACACACACACACACACACACACACAGGCACACAGAGTTCTGAACAACAGCTGGGCCTTCTGAGGATGTTTTTAATGTTGATGGCCAAAATATATGGATAAGATGGAATAAAAATGGATAAAAATGTAAATATTAAATTTTATGTCTGAACTATGAACTGTGCAACAAAATATGCTAGAATTACTCAAAATGAGCTATTATTTATTTTCAGTATTCAGTTTACTAAAGAAGCGATTAAGGTCAGCTGTTAAGATCTTCTTTCTGTACAGTCACACTCTGTAACTCATGTTACACATGAAAGATATAATGAGATGCACATCAACCTCTCTGGATCTGCTCAAGTCTTGATCTCGATCACTTTGATGAAGGGCAAAGACTTGTTTCCTGGACTTGATGGAGTCAAAGGCTTGCTGCAAACCAGAACAAATGGTTTTTGAGTTAACAAAAGTGAGTAAAAAATATAACTTTTCTGTTTTAATCACTCACAAACAACAGGACTAAATACTATACAGTCTAAAGACTTTGATAAGACAGTTTAAAGGCTGTTTAATTCAATTTATTTGTATAATGCTTTTAAACAATGGACACTGTCTCAAAGCAGCTTTACAGAAGTATAGAAACATAGAATGATAGAAAATTATAAAGTTTAACATTAATGAACTTTTATCCCTAATGAGAAGCCTAAGGCAACAGTGGTGAGGAAAAACTCCCTGAGATGATGTGAGGAAGAAACCTGGAGAGGAACCAGACTCAGAAGGGAACCTCATCCTCATCTGGGTGACACTGGACACTAAATAATGTACATGTAAATAATGTCCTTTCTACAACAGTTTATAATCACAGAGAAATGTGCAAACAAGACCTCCTGAGGAACTAACAGGTCAGTGCAGTTACTGAGTTCATTATAACAGTATGCTAAAAGTCTTGGCACTGGAAGTCTCCCAATTGAAAAGTGAACTAACTGAAGTGGTTTGGACTCATATGCTGAGGTGGTGAAGTATTTATTCAAAAATCACACCTTGTTGCATTTAAAGGTGACTAACTTCCCAAAATAAGATGAAAACTGCTACCTTAATGCTAGAAATTAACTTACCGTGATGTTACTGTGTGATTTCAAGGCATTTCAAAATGTTCCTGTAACTAAATCTTCTGTTGTGTTGAGCAGATAAGACCAACATGAAGCACTAAAAGGATGGATGCTGCTGCTGGTGGTGGTGGTGGTGGATGTGATGTACTGTAGATATGTTGCAGGGTGATTTTGCTACAGAAATGCCCACTTGTCATGATTGGCTAACAGCTGTGGTGAGAAACATCTTAACATCTACTTATCTACTCAGAATCACAGGTTTGTTTTGTGTTCCTGTTTGTAAACAGCTAGCTTCATTCAGAGCGGAGAATATGGAGTCTGCAGGAGAAGGTGTCCGAAGAGTTCCTCAAATTTTACTCATTTTCAGTGCAGCTGTATTTTACAGCAATTTTAGATGGACAGATAGATAGATAGATAAATAGATAGATAGATAGATAGATAGATAGATAGATAGATAGATAGATAGATAGATAGATAGATAGATAGATAGACAGACAGATAGATAGATAGACAGACAGACAGATAGACAGACAGACTATTGATAGACAGACAGACAGACAGACAGACAGACAGACAGATAGATAGATAGATAGATAGATAGATAGATAGATAGATAGATAGATAGATACAACTTTATTGTCATTGCAAAGTACAGGTACATAGTAACGACATACATATCTCATTACAGACGTTCTGTCTACTTAAAACTACAGAATACATTCATAATAATAAACTCATAAATAATAAGAATATCATGAAGAGAATAAATCAGATCTTAAGCAAAAGAAAGAGTAAAGGAAAATCGAATAATTCCACATATTTGCTCATATGTTCTTGGGTCAGAAATCTTTACTTTAAATACGTGGAGAATTATGGGTCATTTGCTGAGCCACACCACCTGCTGAAAAAGTGCTGTTAATTATCTGTTCTGCTGGACAGTGACTGGGACACTTATCTTCAGTAAGCACTATATACTGGTGTTCTGACACCAATTTAAAGAACACTGGGCCTGAGGCAGGGATACACCCTGGACAGGACATCAGTACATCACACACACATACACACACACACACTAGGGGCAATATACAGTTGACAATGCACTCTGGATATGAGGAGAAACTGCTCAAATTCCACAATCAAATAGAAGATAATGCAGAAATATTAAAAAAAATAAATAAATAAAAATAAACACCTGAATATAAAAACACAGAATCAGTCAGAAAATTCTTGTCTGGTGTGTGTGTGTGTGTGTGTGTGTGTGTGTGTGTGTGTGTGTGTGTGTGTGAAGGCTCACCTGTATACAATCTTAGCTTCTGACTGGTGAGAGCTGTGTGCTTCATCACCCAGACAGAACTCCATCTGGTCTCGCATCTCTCTGTTCTGTAGTGAAGGAAAGAGAAAATGTATTCCCAGAGATTAATAAGAAGTATGAGAAGAATGATGGATCAGTTTAGAAGTCTCCTGTATGATTCATGTTCTCCACTGCTCCAATTTTAACTAGCATTAAATTCACACAAGCTTTTTAAATATGCATGCCATCACATAACTGGAGCTTTCTATTATCATGCTCATATGTGGTTCTTCTCCAAAAAAGATCTCCAGCCCCTAACATCCAGGACACTTCAATTTCCTTCACTGGAACTAAGAGACTCGAACCCTGTTCCAGCATGACAATGTTCCTGTACACAAAGCACAGAGCTCCATGAAGACATGGTGTAGAGATTAAAGTTGGAGTGGAAGAACTGGAGTGTCCTGCACAGAGCCCTGACTCTGACCTCAACCCCACTGGACACCTTTGGGATGAACTGGAACACCGACTGAACCCCAGACCTCCTCACTCTTACATCATCAGTGTCTGATCTCACTAATGCTCTTGTAGATGAATGATCACTAATCCCCACAGACACACTCCAACATCTAGTGGAGAGCTGGTTCCTCATGTTCCTCATGCTGGGATCAATAGCAGTAATTGGTAGGGATGTGATTGGGAGAAATGATTTAAACCCCACTGTTGTGGCCTTGAGTCAACGACACTGAGACAGAACAGACCACTATGACGCTTAAAAACCTTGACAGTAGATGCAGAGGTCTAGGATACAGCCAGATATCATTGGACGTGGTTGAGGTGGTGCAGAGATGGTGAAGCCTCTACAGTCTCTATGAGCTCAGGGTTGTGTCTGTGTTTATGGTGTTAAATCCTTTAAACCCGAAACTATCGGAATTCTTTAAACTGGATCTCCGGTTCTTGTAAGGTGTGCCATGTATACAGGACAATGCACTTTCGTTTAAATTAGTTTCTGCATTCAGTTATCAGTTTTGAGAAGGTTGAGGTGACTTGTTTTTTGAGATATTAACTGTTTCATGCTAATAATAAATAGAATAAAGGAATATGCTTACAAGCTATCAGAATCTTCCGCTGAAATCTCTCAGCCAAGCTGATCCAAAACTCCTATTTAATAATTATAAGAAACTTTTCAGCCAAACTCTCCTGCGCACAGTGCGACCACCGACAGACCGGCTGTAACACAGCAGAATCACGAGAAGGGATGAGCTCTCAAGCTCTCTTCCTTACTAAACCTATGTTGTCCATATCAATCTTCCAAAAAAGATCTAAAGTGGGTCAGTGAATATCTGGTGTATCTGTGTTTATTTGGTTTCCTAATGTTGGTTTAAATGAGCATCATAGCATACAAGCTCACAGTAAAGCTGCTAGTCTCACCAGTATCAAGACCAGTATCAGTACAATTGCAGCTATAGAGAGGGCTCAAGAAGCAAGCGAGGTTGGAGACATGTCCAGTACAGGGAGCTGGAAGTAAAATATCTGATCGTCTTTTTTTTTTTTTGCTCCATCGACTGAACCTCCAACATGTGTTTAATTATTTCAGTCTGCTGTAGCAGGATTACGGTTGCTGTACTGGCCAGTGGTGGTGAAGCTGGAGCTCAGTTTACAGTACAGTTGAAGCTCTCTGGTCGGTCTACAGCCCTGTGGTCATCAGCTGTGGTCATGAGCTGTAGTTACTGAACAAGAGGACAAGAAAGTGGGTACAGCTGTCATGCTCCTCCACAGGACTGCTGGTTTACTCTCTCTGATAATGTGAAGAGCTCAGTGGAAGAGAAAGATCCAGTCAGGTTTGTTCCAGTAGACCAAGACCCCAGGGCAGGATGTGGGGATTAGTGCAGATCAACTTGCTTGAGTCATGGCCTTTAGGTGTATAGGGGATGTGAGATAATACAGACTCATTATACAGACTTACAATACTGACACAAGAACACACACTTACCTCTGCTTCCAGAAAAGCCACTTTTTCCTCTAGATCACCAATCAGACGATCTCTTGCCTCCGTCAGCTCCCGAGAGTTCTGAAGCTGGGGGCAAACAGTAGAGTGACAACGTTTATAATGAATATTACCCCCCCCCCCCCCCCCCCAAACACACACACACTATGTATCTAGTAATATACAACTCCAGGTGCTGAGTGTCTGTAGATCAACTGTAGTCTATCTTAACTAATATCTAAAAAGTAATCTGTAACATGTATGTACTGTGTGTGTGTGTGTGTGTGTGTGTGTGTGTGTGTGCGTGTTACCTGCTCGATCATGTGTCTCACTTTCCTCTGTTGGCTCTTTAGCATGTCATCTAGGTGATGGATTTTCTCCTTCTGTACTGCTTGCTCTTTTTCCAGCTGTTCACACCTAGAAAACACACACAGAGAAAGAACAGAAAGGGTTACACTGTATATACATTATGTAGTGTGTGTGTGTGTGTGTGTGTGCAACAGATGCTAGTTACAAAAGAAACTGTTTAAATTAGCAATGATAAAATATGACAGAATGCAGTGTAATGTATGAATGTAAGAGTCTGTATGAATGTATGTTACTTCGTGTTGTTTTCTATAGCCATTAGTTCACTTTGTTCCTCTCACCTTCTCACATCTTCCCCGTCCTTCAGTGCTCGGAGTTCCTGAAGTTCAGCCTCGCCTGCAGTTATTTTGTCATGAAGGCTGTTGTTCTCCAGCTTCAGATCTTCTAGAAGTTTCTGCAGCTCCTCAATGTGGTGGTCCTGCCCCTCTGCCTGGTCCTGGACCTGCTGCAGGAGCTGGTTTTGCTCGTCCAGGCGTCGCAGGAGCTCTGTGTTCTCTTCCTGAAGAGCCCACAGACACAGAGTCTTTTAGATGTGTCCTAAACGAGTCCTTATTAGAATTCATGTAAGAGCATGTCTTTGAGACAAAGTACACAGACGCTGCATCATAAAAATAGTCCAGAGACAAAACGACAGAACGACAGTGTGGTTAAATTTCACCAGATAATGAAGACATACAGGAATAATTAAACTGCCCAAACCAGTGAGGGTTAAACACACACACACACACACACACTCAGCTACTGAAATATGAACCACATGAGCCCTCAGACAGCCAGGCTACCAAGACGTGCGCTTGTGTAGACGTTTATACTAGACGTGAGTTATAGCCTCTGATACTGCAGGGGTGAAATAAACTGATTAGAAGGTCATTAAAAGGTCATTAACAGGTCATTAGAAGGTAATTTCCATTGTTTAGATGTAGGCGGAAGGAGGAGACTGTGAGTGTGTGTGTGTGTGTGTGTGTGTGTGTGTGTGTGTGTGTGTGTTTGTATGTGTGTATGTTATTACGCTGATCAACAATAACACTCTGAGCACTGACTGGTGAAGTGAATAACACTGATGATCTCCTCATCATGGCACCTGTTAGTGGGTGGGATATATTAGGCAGCAAGTGAACATTTTGTCCTCAAAGTTGATGTGTTAGAAGCAGGAAAAATGGACAAGCGTAAGGATTTGAGCGAGTTTGACGAAGGGCCAAATTGTGATGGCTAGACCACTGGATCAGAACATCTCCAAAACTGCAGCTCTTGTGGGGTGTTCCCGGTCTGCAGTGGTCAGTATCTATCAAAAGTGGTCCAAGGAAGGAACAGTGGTGAACCGGCGACAGGGTCATGGGTGGCCAAGGCTCACTGATGCACGTGGGGAGCAAACAGAAGGCTGAAGGCTGACCCGTGTGGTCCGATCCAACAGACGAGCTACTGTTGATCAAATTGCTGAAGAAGTTAATGCTGGTTCTGATAGAAAGGTGTCACAATACACAGTGCATCACAGTTTGTTGTGTATGGGGCTGCATAGCTGCAGACTGGTCAAGGTGCCCATACTGACCCCTGTGCACCGCCAAAAGTGCCAACAATGGGCACGTGAGCATCAGAACAGGACCACGGAGCAATGGAAGAAGTTTGCCTGGTCTGATGAATCACGTTTTCTTTTTCACCTCGCAACTTACAGGACTTAAAGGACCTGCTGTTAACATCTTGGTGTCAGATACCACAGAACACCTTCAGGGATATAGTGGAGTCCATGCCTTGATGGGTCAGGGCTGTTTTGGCAGCAAAAGGAGGACTAACACAATATTAGGCAGCTGGTCATAATGTTATGGCTGATCGGTGTTTATTACTGTTTATTATTGTTAGGTCGATGTGGACATTTATTTGAATTTGACAGGAACAGTGCATTTGTATTATTATAAACCGTGTACCTAAGTAAATAATTAATGTGTGTGTGTGTGTGTGTATGTGTGTGTGTGTGTGTGTGTGTGTGTGTCACTGACCTGTAATGCCTCTCTGTCCTCCTGGTGTCTCCTTTCTACATCCTGCAGCTGAGCACTCAGATGTTTGGTCATCTCTCTCAACCTCACACACTCCTGCTCCTGATCGAGTCAGACAAAAAAAAAGATAAAATATTTACACTCTTCATTCCGTGTTCATTTTAAAAAAGGCTTAAAAATAAAATACCCCAAAACAGTTCTGTTTGCTTGAGTAAATATTTTTTGTTATAGCCTAAACATAATGAGCTGGCAGCAAAAATGAATCACAAGCCACAACCTTTTATTACTCATCCCAGGAATGAATTACTCATCATGAGGACAGTTCCCAAAATGCATGGCATACCCTGTCACGCTAGTGAGAGAACTTGCAAAACGGTGAGATATTCATCATTAATCTCAGAATAAAATCAATAACAGCTAGGTGGCATTCTACTGCTGGAGATCTTATCTGTCTAGAATGACTGTTTAGAGAGAAAGAAAGACAGATAAAAAGAGAGAGAGAGAGAGAGAGAGAGAGAGAGAGAGAGAGAGAGAGAGAGACTCCTGGTTTCAGGCTCTGATGAGAACATTCGAGTGACAGGATCCCAGAGAAACTGAACAGGAGACATGTGAAGGCACAGAGTGTAATGACATACAAACTGACTCTTCTCCTTAGATATTAATCCACGACGCCACGTTTACGTCATTAATATAACAATAAAAATAACTTAAAGCATTTCACAGCGAGTCTCTAGGCTCTTGCTGTAGTATGTGGTGTAATAATCTCACTATAATCTCATAGCACAGCATGAAAATGCTGTGGGAAGGAGAGATAGTGAGAGTGTGTGTGTGTGTGTGTGTGTGTGTGGTGTTGAAGTACACAGCTTGTTCTTTGCTAAAGCGGCTTTGGCTAGTGTTGTTTCTCAGTATGTCAGAGGTGCGATTTCTCAGAGCAGCGTGAAAACTGTGCTGCGTTAGAGAAGTGTGTGTAAGTGAGAGACAACCTGACTGAATCAACACACAGGTTCACAGAAGGTTCATCAAACTCTTATTGCGAAACATTCACAAATTAATGACTGTACTTAAACAATCGGGAGAGTCTAAACTCGTCCTTACTTATCGAATCGGGACAGTCTAAACTCTGTAATACAGGAAGTGACATCAAACATGGCGGCTCACAGCATTACAGTAAAAACTGCAGCACTTCTTACTTCACATGAGTTTTATACTGAACACACAGACTCTTTAACATCTTCGATCTGATTACACACTTCACGGTCCGAGGAGATAAATATACAGGTGCATCTCAATAAATTAGAATGTCGTGGAAAAGTTCATTTATTTCAGTAATTCAACTCAAATTGTGAAACTCGTGTATTAAAAAAATTCTATGCACACAGACTGAAGTAGTTTAAGTCTTTGGTTCTTTTAATTGTGATGATTTTGGCTCACATTTAACAAAAACCCACCAATTCACTCTCTCAGCAAATTAGAATATGGTGACATGCCAATCAGCTAATCAACTCAAAACACCTGCAAAGGTTTCCTGAGCCTTCAAAATGGTCTCTCAGTTTGGTTCACTAGGCTACACAATCACGGGGAAGACAATCATTGACACCCTTCACAAGGAGGGTAAGCCACAAACATTCACTGCCAAAGAAGCTGGCTGTTCACAGAGTGCTGTATCCAAGCATGTTAACAGAAAGTTGAGTGGAAGAAAAAAGTGTGGAAGAAAAAGATGCACAACCAACCGAGAGAAACCCCAGCCTTATGAGGATTGTCAAGCAAAATCCATTCAAGAATTTGAGTGAACTTCACAAGGAATGGACTGAGGCTGGGGTCAAGGCATCAAGAGCCACCACACACAGACGTGTCAAGGAATTTGGCTACAGTTGTGTTTTCCCCTTGTTAAGCCACTCCTGAACCACGGACAACGTCAGAGGCGTCTTACCTGGGCTAAGGAGAAGAAGAACTGGATTGTTGCCCAGTGGTCTAAAGTCCTCTTTTCAGATGAGAGCTAAGTTTTGTATTTCATTTGGAAACCAAGGACCTAGAGTCTGTAGGAAGGGTGGAGAAGCTCATAGCCCAAGTTGCTTGAAGTCCAGTGTTAAGTTTCCACAGTCTGTGATGATTTGGGGTGCAATGTCATCTGCTGGTGTTGGTCCATTGTGTTTTTTGAAAACCAAAGTCACTGCACCGGTTTACCAAGAAATGTTGGAGCACTTCATGCTTCCTTCTGCTGACCAGCTTTTTGAAGATGCTGATTTCATTTTCCAGCAGGATTTGGCACTGCCCACCCTGCCAAAAGCACCAAAAGTTGGTTAAATGACCATGGTGTTGGTGTGCTTGACTGGCCAGCAAACTCACCAGACCTGAACCCCACAGAGAATCTATGGAGTATTGTCAAGAGGAAAATGAGAAACAAGAGACCAAAAAATGCAGATGAGCTGAAGGCCACTGTCAAAGAAACCTGGGCCAAGTATTGAGTACATGTACAGTATATGAACATACTTTCCAGAAGGCCAACAATTCACTAAAAATGTTTTTTTTATTGGTCTTATGAAGTATTCTAATTTGCTGAGAGAGTGAATTGGTGGGTTTTTGTTAAATGTGAGCCAAAATCATCACAATTAAAAGAAGCAAAGACTTAAACTACTTCAGTCTGTGTGCATTGAATTTATTTAATACACGAATTTCACAATTTGAGTTGAATTACTGAAATAAATGAACTTTTCCACGACATTCTAATTAATTGAGATGCAGCTGTACATACTAAAAGCGTGTTTTATACAGTTTCTGGATATAAAATCAATCACAATTAAATTATGCTACCCACAATTGCCCCTCCAGACCGCATTGAGGACATCCGGGTCACAACACTCACTTCCGGGTTACTTCCTGGTTTCAGTAGATTTAAACCATGCTCACGCCATTAGACAGTGTGAAGTATTGTTGTTGCCGATTGCTTTCTTTAGATTATTGGACTCTTTGCCTGTTTTGCTGATTTTGACCCTGCCTGCTGTTTTGGATTGTTTGCCTGTGTTTTTATTTAATAAACTCTGCATATGGATCCCACATTGTCAACCTCTGACTCCATGTTACAACACTATATGACCAAAAGTATGTGCACCCCTGACCATCACACTAACTTGTGGTTCTTAACCATGTCTGAATCACACAGATGTACAGAATGTCTCTGTGTGCTTCATTTCCCCTTCACTGGACACTTAGAGACTCGAACCCTGTTCCAGCATGACGATGTTCCTGTACACACAGCACAGAGCTCCATGAAGACATGGTGTAGAGGTTAAGGTTGGAGTGGAAGAACTGGAGAGTCCTGCACAGAGCCCTCACTCTGACCTCAACCCCACTGGACACCTTTGGGATGAACTGGAACACCGACTGAACCCCAGACCTCCTCACTCTTACATCATCAGTGTCTGATCTCACTAATGCTCTTGTAGCTGAATGATCACTAATCCCCACAGACACACTCCAATATCTAGTGGAAAGAGAAGCCTTCACAGAAGAGTGGAGCGCATTATAACAGGAAAGAGAATAAATGTGGAATTGGATGTTTAATCACACGGCTCTGATTGTTAGATGTCTACAAACTCATAAAAATGTACCAATCTAAATGTTCTTGAAGATCCAGAGAATGCTGAATGATGAGTCGTATCTCACCTGGCTCTCAGGGACAGACGTGTCCACACTGGTGTTGGATATGTGCACTCGGACTCCATTGATTGGACTCTAGAGGGCAAGTTTGACGTGTTAATTGTTGCTAATTCTCAATACTGTTTTTTTAATGCTAATTTTGTTAGTTCAATGCTTCTTCATTATTGGGACAGTACAAAAATCCCAACAAAAATGAAATGCTTGTAGAATGTTTGTTTGTCAGTAATGAAGCTTAGCAGCTATAATTCTGTACCTGAGATGAATTTTTAACAACAGTGTTATCATGCAAAATACTGACTTTGTTTCTCTTTATAGAAGTTGTTCTTTGTATAAAACATTTCATTAGTTTTGAAGGCATCTTCAGAATAATTCCTCTCCATGTGCCTAAAGCTTTTGTGCAGTGCTGAATATCACAGAGACTTGATTACATTATCAACATGTCTGTCAGTGGAGAACAGTGAGGAAAATTATATTCAATACCTTGTTATTGTTATGTCTGGCTGCCATCTGTTCCCTCAGGGTCTTCAGGCAGTACCTCACCTTCGAGCACACACACAGTTCATAGAAACTTTTTTTAAACAGTATTTTGGTTTCCTTATTTGCAGAAATTCTTTTAGATCTGCAGAGGATTCAGTAATAATCATGCCTTATCCTAAATACTTCATTTTTTAACATTCTAATATTTTATATGTACAACCTGAATTCAAAATTGCAAAATAAAGACTATTATAAGTTGTATTATGAGCACATCAAGCCCTTAATAGATGATGTGATCATGTGCGTTTCACTAATCACACCAAACACAGCTACAGCCGTGACTTACTTCCCTCTGCCCTTCCTCTGATTTCGCTCTGCCTTTTCTCTGATTTCGCTCTGCCTTTCATCTGCCTTTCCTCTGCCCTTCCTCTGATTTCCCTCTGTCTTTCCTCTGATTTCCCTCTGCCCTTCCTCTGATTTCGCTCTGCCCTGCCTCTGATTTTGCTCTGCCTTTCCTCTGCCCTTCCTCCGATTTCCCTCTGCCCTTCCTCTGATTTCCCTCTGCCCTTCCTCCGATTTCCCTCTGCCTTTCCTCCGATTTCCCTCTGCCTTTCCTCCAATTTCCCTCTGCCCTTCCTCCGATTTCCCTCTGCCTTTCCTCCGATTTCCCTCTGCCTTTCCTCTGATTTCCCTCTGCCCTGCCCCTGATTTCCCTCTGCCCTTCCTCTGATTTCCCTCTGCCTTTCCTCTGATTTCCCTCTGCCCTTCCTCTGATTTCCCTCTGCCTTTCCTCTGATTTCCCTCTGCCTTTCCTCTGATTTCCCTCTGCCTTTCCTCTGATTTCCCTCTGCCTTTCCTCTGATTTCCCTCTGCCCTTCCTCTGATTTCCCTTTGCCTTTCCTCTGATTTCCCTCTGCCTTTCCTCTGATTTCACTCTGCCCTGCCTCTGATTTCCCTCTGCCCTTCCTCTGCCTTTCCTCTGATTTCCCTCTGCCTTTCCTCTGATTTCCCTCTGCCCTTCCTCTGATTTCCCTCTGCCCTGCCTCTGATTTCGCTCTGCCTTTCCTCTGATTTCCCTCTGCCCTTCCTCTGATTTCCCTCTGCCCTTCCTCTGATTTCCCTCTTCCCTTCCTCTGATTTCCCTCTGCCCTTCCTCTGATTTCCCTCTGCCCTTCCTCTGATTTCCTCTGATTTCCCTCTGCCCTTCCTCTGATTTCGCTCTGCCCTGCCTCTGATTTTGCTCTGCCTTTCCTCTGATTTCCCTCTGCCCTTCCTCTGATTTCCCTCTGCCCTTCCTCTGATTTCCCTCTGCCCTTCCTCTGATTTCCCTCTGCCTTTCCTCTGATTTCCCTCTGCCTTTCCTCTGATTTCCCTCTGCCTTTCCTCTGATTTCCCTCTGCCTTTCCTCTGATTTCCCTCTGCCTTTCCTCTGATTTCCCTCTGCCCTTCCTCTGATTTCCCTCTGCCCTTCCTCTGATTTCCCTCTGCCCTTCCTCTGATTTCTCTCTGCCCTTCCTCTGATTTCCCTCTGCCCTTCCTCTGATTTCCCTCTGCCTTTCCTCTGATTTCCCTCTGCCTTTCCTCTGATTTCCCTCTGCCCTTCCTCTGATTTCCCTCTGCCCTTCCTCTGATTTCCCTCTGCCCTTCCTCTGATTTCCCTCTGCCCTTCCTCTGATTTCCCTCTGTCTTTCCTCTGATTTCCCTCTGCCTTTCCTCTGATTTCCCTCTGCCTTTCCTCTGACATCTCTCTGACTTTCCACACAGATTCAGCCTGATCTGTAACAATGCTCTCTCTCCACCCCGTAAACTGGCCGATGGAGTTAAATCTGAGTTGATGTTCTGCTCTCAGCAGACAGAGAGAAGGGATTTTCTCTTCATCCTGAAGCTGGTTTGTTGGGAATGTTTTGCTGATTTGATATATGTGTCATTGAGCCTGTGAGCTCCTTTACCAGCTCTGTCACTGGGCCAAGTTAGTTAGTCAGAAGAGTGAAGGGTACGGTGTGTGAGTAAAACCGCTGGACTCTATAAGGCCTTATGGTGGATGTACAAACCTCCTGAATGTGTGAAACCTCGTCAGTCAGCATGGTGAGACTTTGTTGCTCCTTGTTCTGCTTTTGTCTGCCTCGCTCAAGATACACCTGCAATACAGAAAAACAGTTATACACACACACACACACACACACACACACACAAACATCCTAAAACTGACCTTGATGACTTCGATCTGCTCTCCTAACAGTGTGCTGGAATCTGCTCTTATCTGCACTCCACAAAGCACTGCAGGCTGAACACAAATATTTTGTTTACAAAATGGAAGCAAGAAAAACATGCACATCGTGCTGTATTGAGTTGTGTATTTGTGTATTATAGATATGTATTATTGAAAATCTTATCAAGTGACAATCAAAATTCAGTAATCTGTGTGTATCCTACTCCTGCTCCTGAGCTCTCATCACGCTGCCAGGTTCGGTCCACTTGAGTCCACTTATTACTTACAAATATCATAAGGATTTTGTGAAACCCAGCTGTCAAACTTCCCAGAGGTCAAAATATACAATTTCCTCCTGTTTTCTTGTGTCCATGTTGATGATTGAGCGTCTTTGTCATGTCTCACTCCACAGTGAAGGTTAATATGAAGCTCATATGAAAGTAGACACTCAGAACTTTAAGAATTTGTAGTGTTTCAGAAGGATTTCTGCTTTTCTCTAGAATACTAGGAGTTAATATTCATAGAAAAGATCCAGAAAAGAAAAAAACTGTTGGATTCAAAAAATGATGTTGATATCAAACCCATTTCTGCTCTCTGAGATGCTCCAAGCACTTGCTCATCTAAAAAGCAGCTCAAATTTCATCTTCAACTAGTAAAATTCTGTGTAAAGTTCTCCAACAGAGGGAAAAACACACCTGTAAAGCCAACAGACTCGTTTTATACCAGACTAACAGCCTGAACATCATTCGTTTATTCATAATGTTCTTCATACATATACACAAAACCTCCTGCCTTTTTATTCATGGCATCAGAGAGCGCAGGAGTTTGAGATACTTCGCCTCGAATAAAAAATTAATCAAAAATCTCTGTTTCTGTTACAGACACGCCAGGCTCTGCTCACACTCAGTCACAGTGCACTCCCTCACCCGAGTTTTAACGAGACGCACCTGAACACCATAATCACCTCCCCTATAAATAACACCACGACACACTCCTCACTCGTCCGTTATCGTTAACACAGACCTCACGTAGTGTTGATGCTCTGGACTGTCTCGCTAACTTGCATTCTTTTGTTCATAGAGATCTCTACCTGTCTGTCCTCACGCAGCTCCACGGCACGCTCCGGTTTCCCCGTTCACGCCACGACCACGCTACAAGTCTTCGTTTTGTCTGCACGCTCTCCCCTCCTTCCTTTCTAAATAAACACCTCAACGAGAACCGCTGCCTCCGTCCTCGTTCTTAACAGAATAACAGACCAACACCGCCTGGGCAAGGAGGATGAGCTCACGGGATCCGGTGGAAGAGCTGGCCGAAGCGCTGCGCCGCGCTCTCGCTAGCGCAGCCGGCTCCGCGACTCCGGCAAGCGTTTCCGCCGCCGCCGCGGCCGTTTCTTTGCCGCCTGTGTATGCGAGCCCCATGGCCGTCCCAGCACCATACTCCGGCGCGACGGAGGATTGCAACGGGTTTCTGCTGCAGTGCTCGCTGACTCTGGAGATGCAGTCGCACCTGTACCCTGACGATCGGGCGAAGATTGCCTTCATCATCTCTCGTCTCGACGGGAAGGCGCTTCGCTGGGCCGAGCCTCTCTGGTCCCAGAGCAATCCCATGATGTCTTCGCTATCCGCCTTCACCAGGCATTTCAGGGAGATGTTCGGGAGACCAGAGGGGGACTCATCGGTAGGCGAGAGATTGTGTCGTATTAAACAAGGTAATCTGTCCGTCACTGAATATGCGCTACAGTTCCGCACCCTCGCCGCAGCCAGCGGCTGGAACGAACAGGCACTGATCACCACCTATCGTCAGGGTCTGGACCCACAGGTTCGCCTGCACCTCGCTGCGCATGAGGATTCGATGGGGCTGGAAAAATTTATCCAGCTCTCCATTCGTTTCGTTTCGACTCGGATGCAGCTGTGCTTCGAGGAGCACCAGAGTCAGCCGGCAGCTAGCACTGCTCCCGCCCAGCCGGGACCTGTTAGTCACCCAGAGCCCGCTGACGACGCCATGCAGTTAGAGCTTTCGGAGGTGTCATCGGCTGACCGACAGTGGGAGCGGCAGAGGCGGCTGGCCCAGAGTTGCTGTTTCTACTGCGGGGGCTCGGGGCATTTCGTGGCGAAGTGCCCCCTTCGCCCCGCACGAGCACTGGTGAGTTCACTCTTTCCGACACAGAACATCAGTAAACCTCTCTCAGTTTTGGTCAGTCTTACTACCCATGAGTTTTGTGTTTCAGCGACCGCGCTCATCGACTCTGGGTCGGCCGGGAACATTATCTCCGGGGCCCTCTGCCGCCAGCTCCAGCTCCCGACTGCAGCCACGCCAAAGATATACCAGGTCCACGCGGTAACTGGGAAGCTCCTGAGGCAGGTGCGTCGTCAGGCGGGGCCCCTCCGGCTCCACATCGGGGTGATGCACACGGAGGAGATAGTTCTGATGGTGCTGGAGGACTCGACGGCGGAGGTGGTTCTGGGCCGTCCCTGGCTGGAGCAGCATGATCCCATCCTTTCTTGGAGGACAGGAGAGATCCTGAGGTGGGGGCACAAGTGCTTCGAGGGCTGCTTTCCCGAGCGACCAAACCCAAGACCTTCACGACCGCACGCCCTTCAGGTCCATGCCACCTCGGTGGAGAGCCCCCTCGAGGCCCGCTCTGTCAACATCCCGGCGTGCTACTCTCACTTCTGGGATGTTTTCTGTCCCAAGAAAGCCTCCAAGCTGCCCCCACACCGGCCATGGGATTGCGCCATCGATCTCATTCCAGGCGAGCCAGTACCCAAGGGGAGGATCTACTCACTCACGCTCCCAGAGGAGAAGGCCATGGAAGAGTACATAAAGGAAGCCTTAGACCAGGGCTACATTTGTCCGTCCACGTCCCCTGCTGCATCCAGTTTCCTCTTTGTGGCCAAGAAAGATGGCGGTCTCCGACCCTGCATTGACTACCGCACGCTGAACAAGATCACGGTGAAATTCCGGTATCCCCTGCCTCTCGTCCCCGCAGCGCTAGAGCGTCTCCGCGGCGCCACTGTGTTCACGAAGCTTGACCTCCGCAGCGCCTACAACTTGATCCGGATACGGAAGGGGGATGAGTGGAAGACCGCATTCGTCACCCCTACCGGC
The DNA here is from genome assembly GCA_033459395.1 of Hemibagrus guttatus. Classification (NCBI taxonomy): domain Eukaryota; kingdom Metazoa; phylum Chordata; class Actinopteri; order Siluriformes; family Bagridae; genus Hemibagrus; species Hemibagrus guttatus. The sequence goes on from JAUCMX010000028.1 coordinate 9,695,682, forward strand.
CATTATGAGTACCGGGTCATGCCTTATGGACTCGCCAATGCCCCTTCCGTGTTCCAGGATTTCATGCACGAGGTGCTCCGGGACTTCCTGCACAAGTTTGTGGTGGTATATATTGACGACATACTCATCTACTCCCGGAGCATGGCGGACCATCAGCGCCACGTTGCGGAGGTCCTTCACCGGCTCCGAGACCATAACCTTTTCCTTAAGGCAGAGAAATGCCTGTTTCACCAACCCACAGTACAGTTTCTCGGATATGTCATTGACCGCAGTGGCGTTCGCATGGATGAAAAGAAGGTGACCGCCGTCCGGGACTGGCCCACCCCCACGACCGTGAAGGAACTTCAACGTTTTTTAGGGTTTGCGAACTTCTATCGCAGATTCATCCGGGGATACAGTTCAGTCACCAGCCCACTCACTAACCTCCTACGCAATAAGCCCAAGACCCTTGTCTGGACCCCGGCCGCCACACACGCCTTCCAAACGCTCAAGCAGGCCTTCACTACTGCTCCCCTCTTAGTTCACCCTGATCCGGAGCTTCCCTTCATAGTGGAGGTTGACGCCTCAACCACCGGAGTGGGCGCAGTCCTCTCTCAGCAGCAGGGGAACACGCGGAAGCTCCATCCATGTGCCTTCTTTTCGCGGAAGCTGAACCCAGCCGAAGTAAATTATGATATTGGGAATCGGGAACTACTGGCCGTTAAGCTCGCCCTGGAGGAATGGAGGCACTGGCTCGAGGGAGCAAAGCACCCCTTCACCGTCCTTACCGACCACAAGAATCTCGAGTATCTCCGGGCCGCGAAGAGGCTGAACCCCCGCCAGGCCCGCTGGGCCCTCTTCTTCACGAGGTTCAAGTTTGCCATATCATACCGCCCCGGGTCGAAAAATGTTAAGGCCGATGCCCTGTCCCGAATCTATGGACCAGACATTGCCAGCGAAGATTCAGAACCCGTTCTCCCCGAGAAGATCTTCGCGAGCCCCATCTCGTGGTCGGAGGGCACGCTTCCAGAGTCAGGTGCTCCACCAGGTTGCCCACCGGGGCTGCAGTTCATTCCACGGTCGCACCGCACCTCCCTCATACACGCCACGCATGTCTCCCTGGGTACTGGCCATCCGGGGATCAAGGGGACCCTCTCGCTCCTCCAACAACGTTTCTGGTGGCCCCGCATGGCAGTGGATGTCAAGAGATACGTTCAGGGATGCAGGGAGTGCGCCATGTCTAAGAGTCCACGTCATCTTCCCGCCGGGAAGCTGCTGCCCCTTCCCGTTCCGAATCGCCCGTGGTCACACCTAGGGATCGACTTCATCGTCGATCTCCCAGCCTCTGAGGGGTGTACGTGTGTCCTCGTTATCGTAGACAGATTTTCCAAGGCGTGCCGGCTAATGCCCCTGCCGGGACCACCTACAGCCCTGGAGACGGCCAAATACCTCTTCAACCACGTCTTCAGGTATTATGGGCTCCCCGAGGACATTGTCTCGGACAGGGGACCGCAGTTCAATTCCAGAGTCTGGAGAGCCTTTTTCAAACGCCTAGGTGTGACCATCAGCCTTTCCTCGGGTTACCACCCCCAAACCAACGGTCAGACTGAACGGAAGATTCAAGAGATAGGCCGCTTCCTGCGCACCTTCTGCCATAGCCATCAGGAATCCTGGAGCCAGTTTTTGGGTTGGGCCGAGTACGCCCAGAACTCGCTGCGGCAGTCCACCACAGGTCTCACCCCATTTCAGTGCGTGCTCGGTTACCAACCCCCACTGTTCCCCTGGGACGGAGAACCATCGGACGTCCCAGCAGTGGATTACTGGTTCCGGGAGAGCGAGAGAGTCTGGGGCGAGGCACATCGACAGCTCCAACGGGCCTTACATAGACGCAGGTCGACCGCAGACCTTCGACGGTCCCAAGCCCCGGCCTACCAACCTGGACAAAAGGTCTGGCTGTCGACTCGTGACATCAAGCTGCGCCTCCCCTGTAAGAAGCTGAGTCCCCGGTTCATTGGCCCTTTTACCATAGTCCGCCAGATCAACCCAGTCACCTACCGCCTCCAGCTTCCTCCAGAGTACAGGATACATCCAGTGTTCCATGTGTCACTACTAAAACCTCACCACCCTTCTGTTCTTCTTTCCACAGGGCCTGGCGTAGCGGAGGAGCCCCCCCTTCCACTGCTCGTGGACGACGGAACGGCGTATCTGGTGAAGGAGATATTGGACTCCCGGCGCCGTGGCGGCCGCCTGGAGTACCTGGTCGACTGGGAAGGCTACGGTCCCGAGGAACGGTCCTGGGTTCCCCGAAATGACATCCTTGATCCGAGCCTCCTCGAGGACTTCCACACCAGCCACCCCAGCCGACCAGCGCCCCGGGGCAGAGGCCGACCGCCGCGGCGTCGGGGCCCAAGGTCCTCGAGAGCGGACCATGGAGGGGGGGGTAATGTTACAGACACGCCAGGCTCTGCTCACACTCAGTCACAGCGCACTCCCTCACCCGAGTTTTAACGAGACGCACCTGAACACCATAATCACCTCCCCTATAAATAACACCACGACACACTCCTCACTCGTCCGTTATCGTTAACACAGACCTCACATAGTGTTGATGCTCTGGACTGTCTCGCTAACTTGCATTCTTTTGTTCATAGAGATCTCTACCTGTCTGTCCTCACGCAGCTCCACGGCACGCTCCGGTTTCCCCGTTCACGCCACGACCACGCTACAAGTCTTCGTTTTGTCTGCACGCTCTCCCCTCCTTCCTTTCTAAATAAACACCTCAACGAGAACCGCTGCCTCCGTCCTCGTTCTTAACAGTTTCTCAGTGTGATGTTTGCGGTTGTTCACTCACTCGTGGTGCAGCGGAGCTTTTCCTTTTTCAACTCATTTCATTCACATCTAATTCACCTTTTAAATAATATCAATAATTTTATTGGCGCACGTGAGTCAAAATAACGTCTACCTCGTCCGTCTGAGGGAGTTTCACTGTTACTAAAAGTCTGCTAAATGAGGTCCGGTGTGTAAAATTGTGTGTAAACTTACCTGGTTGTTGTAATCATGTAGTGTCTCAGTGACGAGATTCTGGTTGTGGTCGTGCAATGTGGGCTCACGGATGTGCTGTGAGGAGACGTGAGACGACAGGAAACACACAACAGTTAGGATTTACTCTGATTTCCAGCTGAGATTTTACTCCATTTAAAACCTAAAGGAAAGCATTAAAATGTTCAGAAATGGACCACACCTGATTTTAGTCTACATCTGATAAATTTGTATCTCAAGGAATAAAACCCGGTTTTCAGATGTTATCATATTCCTAATGGTTTATAACACAGGAAGTAAATCAAACCCCAATAAAACATCTTTCCTGACCAGTCAGCGTGCCTCCATGCACACAAATCAAGCTGGTCTGTGGTTTTACCACAGAAACGTACACACGCACGGAAGAAACCTTCAGTACAAGCGAGAAATGGAAGAAGAAAGAAGAAGCCGAAGAGATGAAAAAATTTTTCAACGACCTGAATGCTCCAAGCTCTGTACAAACTCTGTTCATCTGAATAAATCTCAGGTTTTTGCTTTTTTCACTTTTGACAAAGCTGAAATCAGACTCTGGGAAAAAAAATCTTATTAAATTGACATAATTCAGATCGTTCCACGTGTGTTAAGAACTTATGGGCAACAAGTGCACACATAGACCCAAAAAACAAAAAACAAAACGGACATGAAAGCTAGCAAACTAGCTGCTTGATTGTTTTAGCAGAATATTGTTTAGCTAATCTTTGTGTATTGTTAGCGCTGTATGCTATCCTGACTTCAGTGCACCTCCCAGGCTACTTGTGTTCAGCGGTGACGTGAGTAAAGGAACGACGTGTTTGTGGAATTTTTTGTAACGTTGCTAAAGATACTCTTTCTTTTCTTTCGTCTGCCCAAAAACAACAGATAATAATTTGATGATTTTTGTGCTATAGCAGTTCATTCAGCACAGATAGAAGAAGTTGCTTTCGGCTGCTCCCTGTTCGGGGTCGCCACAGCGGACCGACTGGTCCGCACAACAACTTGGCACAGGTTTTACGCCAGATGCCCTTCCTGCCGCAACCCTCCCATTTTTTCCGGGCTTGGGACCGGCACTGCATCCAGTGGCTGGGGTTGAGGCATTGGCTGGAATCGAACCCGGGCCTTCACATGATAGGCGAGAAACCTACCACTGAGCCACCAATGCCTCAGTTCATTCAGCACAGATGCCTGCTTCAAATCTTAAAGTACTAGTGCTCAGCACCCTGTTGTGTGTGTGTGTGTGTGTGTGTGTGTGTGTGTGTGTGTGTGTGTGTGTTTTAAAAGGAGACGAAAAAATATTGTTTATAAAATATACACTTTTCATGTGTACACTCGCTAGTGTGAAATAAATAAATATAATATACAGGAAAAATGAAGCAAAACTATTTTAT
>JAUCMX010000028.1:9702602-9727602 GCA_033459395.1 Hemibagrus guttatus
GCTTCACTGCGGTACATGAGTTGGAACTTGTTGGGGTTTATGGTAGACGAGATTCAACAGTGAAGAAAAAGAAACACAGGGTTTATTGTGAAATCCTCCAGCTGAAAAACGTGTTAAAATAAACAGTTACAGAAATCTTTAAAAAGATCAGTCTTTATTTCAGTTTTTCTTAAAAGAATGATTTACTGTGAGGAGGAAGAATGTGGACGTGATTCTGCTATTTATTTTCATTCCAGTGTTTATCTCCACTTCAGTTTTACACACAGGCCTTAATGTGAAACTTTACTATTGGTTAAAAACACTTCACAGATAATGTAGCAGCACTGGTGAAGGTGAAGACGGTCCAGAGACACGGAACAAAACACGAGTGCAAAAAGAGACAGAGCCAATAACCATAAACACACCTGCCCATACAACTGGATCAGAAAATGAATAAGTAACTGGATCAGTAACTGGATCATTAACTGAATCAGAACTGGATCAGTAACTGGATAAGTAACTGGATCAGAACTGAATCAGAACTGGATCAGTAATTAGATCATTAACTGAATCAGAACTGGATCAGAACTGGATCAGTGACTGGATCATTAACTGAAACAGAACTGGATCAGTAACTGGATCAGTAACTGGATAAGTAACTGGATCAGAACTGGATAAGTAACTGGATAAGTAACTGGATCAGAACTGGATCAGTAACTGGGTCATTAACTGAATCAGAACTGGATCAGTAACTGGATAAGTAACTGGATCAGAACTGGATCAGTAACTGGGTCATTAACTGAATCAGAACTGGATCAGTAACTGGATCATTAACTGAATCATTAACTGAAACAGAACTGGATCAGTAACTGGATCAGTAACTGGATCAGAACTGGATCAGAACTGGGTCATTAACTGAATCAGAACTGGATCAGTAACTGGATCAGTAACTGGATAAGTAACTGGATCAGAACTGGATCAGTAACTGGGTCATTAACTGAATCAGAACTGGATCAGTAACTGGATAAAGTAAACGGGAATCAAAGAACGGGAAAAATAAAGTAACTGGATCAGAACTGGATCAGTAACTGGATCAGTAACTGGATCAGAACTGGATCAGTAACTGGATCAGAACTGGATCAGTAAAACTGGATCATTAACTGAATCATTAACTGAAACAGAACTGGATCAGTAACTGGATCAGTAACTGGATAAGTAACTGAATCAGAACTGGATAAGTAACTGGATCAGAACTGGATCAGTAACTGGATCAGTAACTGGATCAGAACTGGATCAGTAACTGGGTCATTAACTGAATCAGAACTGGATCAGTAACTGGATAAGTAACTGGATCAGAACTGGATCAGTAACTGGGTCATTAACTGAATCAGAACTGGATCAGTAACTGGATCATTAACTGAATCATTAACTGAAACAGAACTGGATCAGTAACTGGATCAGTAACTGGATCAGTAACTGGATAAAGAACTGGATCAGTAACTGGGTCATTAACTGAATCAGAACTGGATCAGTAACTGGATCAGTAACTGGATAAGTAACTGGATCAGAACTGGATCAGTAACTGGGTCATTAACTGAATCAGAACTGGATCAGTAACTGGATCAGTAACTGGATAAGTAACTGAATCAGAACTGGATAAGTAACTGGATCAGAACTGGATCAGTAACTGGATCAGTAAAACGGGGTTTTCAAAGAACTGGATCAGTAACTGGGTCATTAACTGAATCAGAACTGGATCAGTAACTGGATAAGTAACTGAATCAGAACTGGATAAGTAACTGGATCAGAACTGGATCAGTAACTGGATCAGTAACTGGGTCATTAACTGGATCAGAACTGGATCAGTAACTGGGTCATTAACTGAATCATTAACTAAAAATCAGAACTGGATCATTAACTGGATCAGAACTGGATCAGTAACTGAATCAGAACTGGATAATAATGGATCAGAACTGGATAAAGTAACTGGATCAGTAACTGGATCAGAATTCAGAATTCAAATAAAAAATGGATAAAGTAACTGGATCAGTCATTAAAACTGGTCTAACTGGGTTTTAATAAACGAAAAAATGGTCTTGAAATCATTAAATGCCTTAGTTAGCTAAGTAACTATCAGTAACTGGATCAGAACTGGATCAGTAACTGGGTCATTAACTGAATCAGAACTGGATCAGTAACTGGATCAGTAACTGGATCAGAACTGGATCAGTAACTGGGTCATTAACTGAATCAGAACTGGATCAGTAACTGGATCAGTAACTGGATAAGTAACTGAATCAGAACTGGATAAGTAACTGGATCAGAACTGGATCAGTAACTGGATCAGTAACTGGATCAGAACTGGATCAGTAACTGGGTCATTAACTGAATCAGAACTGGATCAGTAACTGGATAAGTAACTGAATCAGAACTGGATAAGTAACTGGATAAGTAACTGGATCAGTAACTGGATCAGTAACTGGGTCATTAACTGGATCAGAACTGGATCAGTAACTGGGTCATTAACTGAATCAGAACTGGATCAGTAACTGGATCATTAACTGAATCAGAACTGGATCAGTAACTGAATCAGAACTGGATCAATATATGGATCAGTAACTGGATAAGTAACTGGATCAGAATCAGATCAATATATGGATCAATAACTGGATCAGTCATTCACTTTCTCCTCAGATACATGACGCAAAAAATGGTCTTGAAATCTAGTTATGCCTTAGTTAGCTAAGTAAGCTAACGTAATGAGTACCTCTTGAGCAGCAGCCTGTCACGTCCTGCCCCAACACCGCACTTCCGCATTCCAGTCCGGAGTTCTGGTCTCGCTTCACAGTCTACATTAAAGTTACTGATGTTATACAGCAACACAATAACCCAATAGCTCAACTTTTATTGTTGATAGTTGACCAGTCACTTTTTCATAAACAAATACTGTAACTGGCCATCACACACCAACGCATTAGTTACTCAATACTGAAATACTGACTGTGCTGAATTTGAACTTTTTTTCAGAAGTTTTTGTTAAAGTGAATCTGCTTAGATCCTCGCTGGTCATTTGTTTAAAACTGATTCCCAGGACACAGGAGTGTCCAGCACACATGAGTTATTCTGAATGAGTGACCAAGTCAGACTGTCCCGCTGGAGTACTTCATATTTTCGTCTGCCGTGATGTTTATATTTTCATTTTTAAGCACTTTATGTAGGAAACAGTTTACACGCTATAGACCCTGTCTTTATATAAGGCTCCTTTTACTTGTGTAGTGTCCATGCACATATACCTGTGCCCTGTGGACACACAAACCCACACACACACACACACACACACACACACACACACAAACACAAACACACACACATACACACAGACAAATGGGCCTTTTCAACATCTGCATGGTGTTTGATCAGGTTTTAATTAGTTACTTTCTTAAGTATAACATAAATCTGAACAGGAAATCCTGCTATTTTACAGCCTCGTGTTCCTCATGTTCCTCGTGTTCCTCATGTTCCTCGTGTTCCTCATGTTCCCCTTGTGCTCCTTGATTCAGAATGATGTTCACTGACATCTGATCATTTCTCAGACCTTGTATTAACAGGCATGTGTGAGTAGAGGGACAGATAATTCTCACATAAAATGAATAGATAATTACAAAAAATGACATTAGAGCTTGATAAATGTAGTACTTTTTTACTAAAGTACATTTGTTTACAGTACTTTTGTACTTTAACTCAAGCAGAAATTCAAATTGAGGACTTCTACTTTTACTGGAGGAACATTTTAACTAGAGTATCTCTACTTTCACTCAGGTACAGGAGATGTAGACTTTACACACCACTGTGCATAATAAACACTAATTATTTATTATATTAGTCTTGATTGTTAATGTTCTTGTACTGAGGGGAAAAATAACATCAAGTATAAAAATCTGGAATATAGAAACTGATCACATTTCCCTTTTAACCAAATGTCAGCATGTTAAACCTATTTGTAGACATTTTTTATTAAACTGAAGCATAACATTTTCTCTTGGTATTTGATTTAGCTTCTAAGAAATGAATGTTAAAAAAAGTATAAAATTATCTGAACAACAACACAAGAAAATCTGAAGCTTAAAATAAAAGAAAGTCCACAGCTCTATTGAATCGTTCTTATATTCTATATATTCATATATTTTATAAAAGGAAACAGCGCGTGAATCAGACTGCATTTTTTGCACATCGCTGTTTTAATGCTGAAAAATATTTGAATGTAAAAGAAAACCTGGATTTCTGTTTTTATCTTTTTGTTTATTCACTTTTAGTTAGAACAAGAACAATACAGAGCAGAGAGCCTTCATCATCATCATCATCATCATCATCATCAAATAAATGCAGTACTGATCATCATCATCATAATCATCATCATCAAATAAATGCAGTGCTGACCATCATCATCATCACCATCATCATCACCATCATCATCACAAACACAGTGCTGACCATCATCATCATCACCATCATCATCATCACCACAAACACAGTGCTGACCATCATCATCATCACCATCATCATCATCACCACAAACACAGTGCTGACCATCATCATCATCATCATCATCATCATCATCACCTTCATCATCACAAACACAGTGCTGACCATCATCATCATCATCATCATCATCATCATCACCTTCATCATCACAAACACAGTGCTGACCATCATCATCATCACCATCATCATCATCACCACAAACACAGTGCTGACCATCATCATCACCATCATCACAAACACAGTGCTGACCATCATCACCATCATCACAAACACAGTGCTGACCATCATCATCATCATCATCATCATCACCTTCATCATCACAAACACAGTGCTGACCATCATCATCATCACCATCATCATCATCACCACAAACACAGTGCTGACCATCATCATCATCACCATCATCATCATCACCACAAACACAGTGCTGACCATCATCATCACCATCATCACAAACACAGTGCTGACCATCATCATCATCATCATCATCACCTTCATCATCACAAACACAGTGCTGACCATCATCATCATCACCATCATCATCATCATCATCATCATAATCATCATCATCAAATAAATGCAGTGCTGACCATCATCTTCACCATCATCATCAAACACAGTGCTGACCATCACCATCATCATCATCACAAACACAGTGCTGACCATCATCATCATCATCATCACCATCATCACATAAACACAGTGCTGACCATCATCATCATCATCATCATCATCATCATCATCACATAAACACAGTGCTGACCATCATCATCATCATCATCATCATCATCACATAAACACAGTGCTGAACCATCATCATCATCATCATCATCACATAAACACAGTGCTGACCATCATCATCATCATCATCATCATCATCATCACATAAACACAGTGCTGACCATCATCATCATCATCATCATCATAATCATCATCACATAAACACAGTGCTGACCATCATCATCATCATCATCATCATCACCATCATCATCACATAAACACAGTGCTGACCATCCCCCAGGTCAGCAGCTGAACACGTCGTACATCAATTCCCACTACTACACAAACGAACAGGAAAACAACCTGTTCAGATACAGACTATACAGATACAAAGAAAAATCATCCAAGAAAATCTGACCACACACACACACACACACACACACACACACACACACACCACTTTAATGTTTTAACCAGTCACTTTGTTAATATCAGTTAACTGTTATATATAAATTTATAAATATTTAAACAATTCTCTCTCTCTCTCTCTCTCACACACACACACACACACACACACACAGCTTTAATGTTTTATTTTATTTGATGTTTTATGTTTTAATGTTTCATTTTATTTCATTTGATTTTATTAATCATATCATAATCATTAATCAATCATAATTATTTTTTTTAATTGTTATATATTAATTTGTACATTTTTAAATCATTATCACACACATACACACATGCACATGTACACAAACACACACACAATAACATTAGTTTATTACTAATGATTTCTTTGGGGTTATTCCTCTCACTGCTGAATGTCAATCATTTAGACCACAGTAAAACATTCTCCTGCTCCTCTCTAACAGATTTGTTTCAGAAGACTAAGCGTTGATAAAATCCACACTAAAAAAATCCACACTAAAATACTTCCGATGGAAAAATCCACAGAAACGCAGAATAAAAGACACAAATATGAAGTCATAATTAATAACAAACAAAAGACAGCTGAACACACAGAGTTTTGTTCCTTACCTCGGACGAGACACGGGATATCACCCACTGAGCATGTTGTGTGTGTGTGTGTGTGTGTGTGTGTGTGGGTGGGTGTGTGTGTGAGAATACCGATCACATTACATGGCAGAGGCGTGGCCAATCAGAAGCCCAGCCTTAAATCATAACCTTTTCTACTGCTCCTCCTTCTGGACACAAAGCAGATGAGAAAAATCCAACATACTAAAGAAGTTTAAAGTTTAAACTCATTTCATTATCAGCTGCTTTATGTGTAACAGGAGGACTTATTTCAGTAAAGTTTTGTTTAGTTTTTTAGCAGCAGACGGACTGCATTATGATGGAGACGATCAGCTCTACACAAAAAATACACATACAATCCAACAAATATCCAACACACTGATTCTTATGTAATAAAATCTCTGAACATATAAATGAAAATAATAATCAGGGTAAAGACTCCACCTGGTCTTCACCCTGATGTTCACACACGTTTCTAATGCTAAACATTTCCAGGACTAACACTGGCCTTCCGGTCCTGTCACAAATATCGTAATTACAAGGTGAACACACAGGAACGCTGTAATTCCTAGTTGTAAAGTCGTGTTTTTTTTTTTAACAACATTCGACTCCCTGTGTTTGCAGCAACAATAACAAAAATCCCCGCAGTGGCAATCTAATATCTTCAGCAGATTTCAGCGATAATCCTGCATGTTATCGCTTCAGATCTTTAGAAGAAACAGACAATAAATTCTCAAATTACATTTTTATCTAATCTGTTTTTTGTAGGCATGAACCTCCGAGGAAATCCTGAAGGGTTAAGATGTTTTACGTTGCCAAGGCAACGCTGCTGTCGATCATCAGGCAACAGAATCAGCCCACGGCTCTGATCAGACCGGAAACAGGAGTTTCTGTAGCTTTCGTCAGTCAGGGTTTCACACAGCAGGTCTATCAGTGAAAAATGGATATTTAATGACGGCTCTTTAGAGTCACAATGCTTTTTGTGTGTGTTTTTGTTACATGTAGAACTGTGTTGACTTTAACGATGTGTCACGACCTGTATGATACCACAGCAGCAGCTACCGTGACCGTGACATTAAAAACCAGCTGCATTTCAGCCCTGCAGTGACGTCACACACTGAGGCTCCGCCTCCACCTGTCAGCGGCGAGGAGGGGATTGACCACTGAAACCCAGACGCTAATTAAAAAATGTCCCCAAATCAATAAAACAATAAGGCGCACAGCACTGACCTGAAGGTGCAGTAGTCAACAGTTTTTTTTATTACATAGAAATGATTCTTTGAGCCAGAGCAAAATAAAAATAAAAAAATCGTTAGAAATCTGTCTTCCAGTCCTGAATGTTTATATTTGTGTTGGTTTCTTGTCAGTCATTTCCTAGACACGCCCACAACACCCCTTCCCACGCCCATTATTCATAATCAGGTGGGAAATGTTACATGCAAGCAGGTGAATGTCTGAGTGCTCTTTAAAGTGTTGTCATGAGCATCCTTGCTAATGCTACTGGGTGTAATGGGTGTAAATGGGGCAGGTTTAATAAGGAAAACAGTCATTTAAATGTTATTTAACTCCACGTATATTTTTCAGACAGTCCAGTTGACTATACACAATTGTAGAAAGGACATGATTTATAATCCCACTCTCCGGGGTGACTCAGATGAGGATGTGGTTCTCTTCTGAGTCTGGTTCCTCTCTAGGTTTCTTCATCATGTCATCTCAGGGAGTTTTTCCTCAACACTGACTCCTCAGACTTGCTCATTAGGGATAAATATAAATTTCATTTTAAACTTTGTAATCTTTATTCCATGTTTTTATATTTCTGTAAAGCTGCTTTGAGACCATGTCCGTTGTTGATACAAATTGAATTGAATTGAATTGAGTAGATAATCAAATGAAAAATCAACCGCATTGTTTGGAAACTGGATGCTAATTTCACACATTTCTTTAAGGATTTTTTGGTTTGTTTTGAGTGTTTGTGTGTTTACATGTGAAAGACGGCAAGGGCCGGACCAACAAGCCACCTCCATGAACACAGCCATGTTAGTTCAGATAACAGTTAACACTCACACTCTTCATGTTAATGGTGCTTTCATATATAAAGCAAAAGACAAACATTTAAAAAAAAAAAAACCTCTTTCTCCAGATGTGGAACTCCACAGTGGTTCTTTATATAAAACTATTTTGAAGGGTTCATTGAAAAGATGCCAGAAGCTTTAGAATCTTTTAGTGGTTCTTTATTATTATTATTATTATTATTATTATTATTATTATTATTATTATTATTATTATTTTTTCATCATCATGTAATAGGTTGGACAGGATGCAAATGCAGGTTGTTTATCTGTAGCATCACATAAATAGGAACTTTTCAAAAAATGTAGAAAACCGATCAAAAAATTAGGAACAGAAGGAAACAATGAGCTATAAACTGGTTCCAAACAGGCAAAATCGAGGTCAACAGCAGAGGATATACTTCAGTCCAAAAAGAAAACGAGTGAGCAGGAGAATAAGGTTGGGAACGGTAAACACCACAGAGGTGTGACCCAAATAATAAACTGAAACAGAGGTGTTTTTAAACATGCTAGCTGAACATACTAATGATACAGAGGTGAACATAATGAGGGTAATGACTGGGGCGTGGATGTGCAGTCTGTAAAGCATCAGGATGTGACATCATCATGCATGTTGTAGGAGGATTCTGTATCTGTTATATAAACTAAATAAGAAATATGAAACTAAATCATGCACCGATCAACCATAACGTACTGAGCAGTGCCAGGTGAAGTGAATAAGACTGATGATCTCCTCATCATGGCACCTGTTAATGCCATCTCCAAAGCTCTTGTGGGGTGTTTCCGGTCTGCAGTGATCGGTATCTATCAAAAGTGGTCCAAGGAAGGAACAGTGGTGAACCGGAGACAGGGTCATGGGTGGTCAAGGCTCACTGATGCACGTGGGGAGCGAAGGCTGACCCGTGTGGTCCGATCCAACAGACGAGCTACTGTTGCTCAAATTGCTGAAGAAGTTAATGCTGGTTCTGATAGAAAGGTGTCACAATACACAGTGCCTCACAGTTTGTTCCGTATGGGGCTGCATAGCTACAGAACAGTCAGGGTGCTCGTGCTGACCCCTGTGCACCGCCAAAAGTGCCAACAATTAGCACGTGAGCATCAGAACTGGACCACGGAACAATGGAAGAAGGTGGCCTGGTTTGATGAATCACGTTTTCTTTTACATCACGTGGATGCCCGGGTTTGTGTGTGTCTCTTACCTGGGGAACACATGGAATGCACTATGGAAAGAAGGCGAGCCGGCGGAGGCAGTGTCATGCTTTGGGCAATATTCTGCTGGGAAACCTTGGGTTCAGCCATCCATGTGGATGTTACTTTGACACGTAGCACCAACCTAAGCATTGTTGCAGACCATGTACACCCTTTCATGGAAACACTATTCCCTGATGGCTGAACACTATTCTACTGAAACCTGGCTTAGGCCAAATGAATTCATTAGTCTGAATGAGTCCACTCCGTCAGGCTTTTGCTATAAGCATGAGCCCCGTCAGACTCGTCGTGGAGGTGGTGTTGCAACTATTTATAGCAACTCTCTTAACGTTACTCAAAAAACAGGACCCAGGTTTAACTCATTCGAAGCGCTTGTCCTTAATGTTACACTTACAGACATGAATAAAAAATCCCTACTATATCTTGCGCTGGCCACCGTATATAGACCCCCGGGGCCCTACGCCGATTTTCTTAAAGAGTTTGCACATTTACTCTCAGACCTACTGATTAATTATGACAAAGTGTTGATTGTAGGAGACTTTAACATTCATGTAGACGATTCCAATGATGCCTTAGGACTCGCATTTATGGATTTATTAAATTCTTTTGGGGTTAAACAAAACATTACTAGACCAACTCATCGTTTTAACCATACACTAGATTTAGTTATATCACATGGAACAGATGTCACTGATATAGCTGTTTTACCTCAAAGTGATGATATCACAGACCATCACCTCTTAGTGTACACTCTACCTGTAGAACATATTAGACACATCTCCCCTCGTTATCGACTCGGTAGAACTATTATCCCGACCACTAAAGACAGATTCACAAGTAATCTACCGGATCTGTCTCAACTTCTCACCAGACCCCTAAATACAGATGACTTAGATGAATTAACTAACAGCATAGGCACTATTTTCACCAGCACACTAGACACTGTTGCTCCCATCCGATTAAAAAGGGTCAGAGATAAAACATCTGCACCATGGTACAATAGTCACACTCACGCCCTCAAGAGAGCAACCCTGTAACCTCGAGCGAAAATGGAGAAAAACTAAATTAGAAGTCTTTAGAATTGCGTATAAAGACAGTATGTCTAACTATAGACAGGCTCTAAAAGCTGCTAGGGCTGAGCATTTGAGCAAACTTATAGAAATAAACCAAAACAATCCCAGATTCTTATTTAGTACAGTGGCTAGACTGACAAAACATCAGATATCTGAAGAGAGTACTCCATCACAGCTTAATAGTGAGGACTTTATGAACTTTTTCACCGACAAAATCGATAGTATCAGGAATAAAATAATGGATGTTCAACCTTTGACAGCATCCGGTGATCTAGTCCAGCCTAAAGCTCCACATCTAAGGCTACAATGCTTTACAGGTATAGGGAAGGAAGAGCTGTATAAACTTATCAACACGGCTAATTCAACAACATGTTTGTTAGATCCAATTCCAACTAGATTACTGAAAGAAGTGATACACACAGCTGGAGAGCCTCTCCTCAACATTATTAATTCCTCGTTATATTTAGGTCACGTCCCTAAACCTTTCAAGTTAGCAGTTATTAAGCCTCTTCTTAAGAAACCTAAACTAGACCCTAATGACTTATTAAATTACAGACCGATTTCAAACCTTCCCTTTATATCTAAAATATTAGAAAAGGTTGTGTCTACTCAATTATGCTCCTTCTTACAGGAAAACAATATCCTTGAAGAATTTCAGTCAGGTTTCAGGCCCCATCATAGCACAGAAACTGCACTAGTTAAGATCACAAATGACTTGTTTTTAGCTTCGGACCAAGGCTGCATCTCAATATTAGTTTTACTTGATCTTAGTGCTGCATTCGACACTTTAGATCATAACATTCTCATAGACCGCTTACAAAATCACATAGGTATTCAGGGACAGGCATTAAAATGGTTCAGATCCTACCTGTCTGATCGATACCATTTTGTAGATTTAAATGGAGAAATGTCCAGTGTAATGCCAGTGAAATATGGGGTCCCACAAGGTTCAGTTTTAGGACCTCTGCTTTTCTCAATATACATGTGTCACGTCCGGCCGCCGCCGCCGCCCTATGCGGGGCTCGAACCCGGACCTCCGTGGTGCTCCAGCACGCCGTGAAAGCACAGACCCAAGTGCAGGATTCAGTGAAGCACTGTTTTTATTTACATAAACACGATACAGGGGAAAGACAAACATAACACGAGACTCCGTGGTACAATAAACTAAACTAACACACATAGCCCCAAACCTAACATAACACCCACGGGACAGCTATACAAGAAACATTGACCCACGCCACACATGCACACCAGGATCCCTTTTATAGGGAAACACAACAGGGTAATAAGGGACAGGTGACACAATCAGGATGGAGAACAATGGGCAGGAAATCACACAGACAAACAGGCTTCCAGGATTCTCCTGCCAGCGCCCTCCCCGGGCCTGGCAGGGAACTGTCCAGCTACTCCTGACATAACCCCCCCCCTCTAAGGCGCAGCTCCCGAAGCGCCTCCAGCCACGCTGAAAAGACGCCCCAGGGCTCGAAAAAAAAAAGGCAGTTCATACCAGAGGGGAGGGGAAACACACGAAGTAATCGGCGGTTGCAGTCCGCAGCGACACCCCAACTCCAGGGGTTCCGTGGCACCCGACAGCTGCTCAGGAGGGCAGGAAGCGTGCTCCACCCCGGTTGCCAGGCGACGTCCCTCACGGAACACAACATCGTGAAGCGGCGGCCCCGGCCAACCGGCGGTGGACGCCACGCCTCCAAAGGGAAAAAAATAAAAAGGAGATGCCCCCCAAAACACGGTGTCGAGCGGCGTGCTCCGCGGCAATCCATCGCAAAGCGATGTCCTCAGCGGCAATCCATCGCGAGGCAGCATCCTCCGCGGCAATCCATCGCGAAGCGACGTCCTCGACCCACCGGAAAGAGGCACCATCCTGGGGAAACGGGAACGGGGAACCACCTGCTCGGCTCTCTCCGAGGCAGGTGGTCTGCCGGATGTCCTCAACCGCCGGACTGCAATCCTCGCCCTGGTCAGGAAGTAGCTGCTGAATCCCGCTGGGTCTTCAGATTGGTGGGTCAATCTGTCACGTCCGGCCGCCGCCGCCGCCCTATGCGGGGCTCGAACCCGGACCTCCGTGGTGCTCCAGCACGCCGTGAAAGCACAGACCCAAGTGCAGGATTCAGTGAAGCACTGTTTTTATTTACATAAACACGATACAGGGGAAAGACAAACATAACACGAGACTCCGTGGTACAATAAACTAAACTAACACACATAGCCCCAAACCTAACATAACACCCACGGGACAGCTATACAAGAAACATTGACCCACGCCACACATGCACACCAGGATCCCTTTTATAGGGAAACACAACAGGGTAATAAGGGACAGGTGACACAATCAGGATGGAGAACAATGGGCAGGAAATCACACAGACAAACAGGCTTCCAGGATTCTCCTGCCAGCGCCCTCCCCGGGCCTGGCAGGGAACTGTCCAGCTACTCCTGACAACATGCTTCCCTTAGGCAACATCATTAGAAGGCATGGGATTAGTTTCCATTGTTACGCTGACGATACACAGTTATATATCTCATCAAAACCAGATGAAATATCTAAACTGTCTAGATTAACAGAGTGCGTTAAAGATATTAAAGACTGGATGACTGATAATTTTCTATTACTAAATCCTGATAAGACGGAGATATTACTGATTGGTCCAAAAACCAGTACACAGAAGCTCTCACAATTCAACCTGTACTTAGAAGGATGTTCTATTACTACTAGCTCTACAGTGAAAGACCCGGGCGTAATATTAGACAGCAGTTTGTCCTTTAAAAAACATATTTCCGATATTACAAAAATAGCCTTCTTCCACCTCAGAAATATCGCCAAGCTTAGGAACATTTTATCTGTATCTGATGCAGAAAAGCTAGTTCACGCGTTCATGACCTCCAGACTGGATTATTGTAATGTGTTATTTGGTGGTTGTCCTGCATCTTCAATAAACAAGCTACAGTTAGTCCAGAATGCAGCTGCTAGAGTCCTTACCAGGTCAAGAAAGTATGACCATATAACCCCAATATTATCATCCCTGCACTGGCTACCTGTTAAGTTTAGAATTGATTATAAACTAGCACTACTTACATACAAGACTCTAAATGGTTTAGCTCCCACGTATCTAGCCAGTCTTCTAACACATTACAATCCATCACGCTCCCCAAGATCTCGAAACTCCGGACTTCCGGTAGTTCCCAGAATATCAAAGTCTACAAAGGGGGGTAGAGCTTTTTCATATTTAGCTCCTAAACTTTGGAACAGTCTTCCTGACAGTGTTCGGGGCTCAGACACAGTCTCCCAGTTCAAACGTAGACTAAAGACATATCTCTTTAGCCAGGCATACACCTAATAAATCCCATAACTTTGTACTCCAATACATCTGATTAGATGCACATCATCATCTAGTGCCTCCTAATATCATGAATAGCAGCTACGCTAATCCCTTTCCATTTGTTTCCCTTCTTCTACCCATCCCCGAGTCACACAGAGATTGTGCCAGCTCCGGTGGCATCCAGAGATGGACCAGCTCCAGCCGGGTTCTGCTTTCTGAGGACTGGAGTATTCAAAGCAGCACTGCCAACCCTATGTGGACATTTTACACATAACATTCTACACATGCTGTATCTGCATCACACAACTAATGCAGAAAGGACATTGTTCATATCACACTCTCCGTGTGTCACCCAGATGAGGATGGGATCCCTTTTGAGTCTGGTTCCTCTCAAGGTTTCTTCCTAATACCATCTAAGGGAGTTTTTCCTTGCCACAGTCGCCTGAGTCACCTCAGGCTCGCTCACTAGGGAAAATTTTGTCTAACATCTAGGACTGTTTGTTTGTATGTTTATTGTTTTTTTATGTTCTGTAAAGCTGCTTTGAGACAATGCTCTTTGTTAAAAGCGCTATACAAATAAAATTGAATTGAAATTGAATTGAATTGATGGCTGTGGCCTCTTTCAGCAGGATAATGCGCCGTGCCACAAAGCAGAAATGGTTCAGGGGTGGTTGATGACCACAACAACCAGTTTGAGGTGTTGACACCGCCTCCAAATTCCCCAGATCTCAATCCAATTCACCATCTGTGGGATGCGCTGGACAAACAAATCCGATCCATGGAGGCTCCACCTCACAACTTACAGGACTTAAAGGATCTGCTGCTAACATCTTGGTGCCAGATCCCACAGCACACCTTCAGGGATCTAGTGGAGTCCATGCCTCGACGGGTCAGGGCTGTTTTGGCAGCAAAAGCGTGACCAACACAATATTAGGCAGCTGGTCATAATGTTATGGCTGATTGGTGTATAATGTCGTAAATGAGTAAAGTATATAATATAGTAAATGTTATATGAACTAAATGGGTCACAAGGAAACTGGAGCCTGTCCCAGAGCACTCAAGGCACAAGGCACCCTGTACTGGCACAAACACATTATATACTAAACACACACACGCACACACACACACACACACACACACACACACACACACACACACACACACGGGGCAGATACCCTGGAGGTGTGAGGAAAACATTTTTAGAATTACTGATAACGTGACTTTGTTCATTTTGTAAAGACATTTAAATAAACTGAACTTGTGTTTTTTTGTTGCTGTATGTCATTTACTGAGCAGCTTCATTTTCCAGCTTCATTTACATTCATTTAAAGAATGTGCCTTTAAGCCTGAACATCTACAGTGGTGTGAAAAAGTGTTGGCCCCCTTCCTGATTTCTTATTTTTTTGCATGTTTGTCACACTTTAATGTTTCAGATAATCAAACACATTTAAATATTAGTCAAAGATAACACAAGTAAACACATCATGCAGTTTTTAAATGAAGGTTTTTATTATTAAGGGAAAACAAAATCCAAAACTACATGGCCCTGTGTGAAAAAGTATTTGCCCCCTAAGCCTAATAACTGGTTGGTCCACCCTTAGCAGCAACAACTGCAATCAAGCGTTTTCCATAACTTGCAATGAGTCTGTTACAGCGCTGTGGAGGAATTTTGGCCCACTCATCTTTACAGAATTGTTGTAATTCAGCCACATTGGAGGGTTTTCGAGCATGAACCACCTTTTTAAGGTCATGCCACAGCATCTCAATGGGATTGAGGTCAGGACTTTGACTCGGCCACTCCAAAGTCTTCATTTTGTTTTTCTTCAGCCATTCAGAGGTGGACTTGCTGGTGTGTTTGGGATTAATGTCCTGCTGAAGTTACAAACCTACTGATCTATCAGTCTGGAAAATATTATAAAGCCATTTCTGCCGCGAACCACAGTGAGAGCCATTATCTACAAATGGTGAAAACATGGAACAGTGGAGAACCTTCCCAGGAGTGGCCGGCCGACCAAAATTACCCCAAGAGCGCAGCGACAACTCATCCAGGAGGTCACAAAAGACCCCACAACAACATCCAAAGAACTGCAGGCCTCACTTGCCTCAGTTAAGGTGAGTGTTCATGACTCCACCATAAGAAAGAGACTGGGCAAAAATGGTTTGCATGGCAGAGACGAAAACCGCTGCTGAGCAAAAAGAACATAAAGGCTCGTCTCAGTTTTGCCAGAAAACATCTTGATGATCCCCAAGACTTTTGGGAAAATACTCTGTGGACTGACGAGACAAAAATGGAACTTTTTGGAAGGTCTGTGTCCCATTACGTCTGGCGTAAAAGTAAGACCGCATTTCAGAAAAAGAACATCACACCAACAGTAAAATATGGTGGTGGTAGTGTGATGGTCTGGGGCTGTTTTGCTGCTTCAGGACCTGGAAGACTTGCTGTGATAAATGGAACCATGAATTCTGCTGTCTACCAAAAAATCCTGAAGGAGAATGTCCGGCCATCTGTTTGTGACCTCAAGCTGAAGCGAACTTGGGTTCTGCAGCAGGACAATGATCCAAAACACACCAGCAAGTCCACCTCTGAATGGCTGAAGAAAAACAAAATGAAGACTTTGGAGTGGCCTAGTCAAAATCCTGACCTCAATCCCATTGAGATGCTGTGGCATGACCTTAAAAAGGTGGTTCATGCTCGAAAACCCTCCAATGTGGCTGAATTACAACAATTCTGCAAAGATGAGTGGGCCAAAATTCCTCCACAGCGCTGTAACAGACTCATTGCAAGTTATGGAAAACACTTGATTGCAGTTGTTGCTGCTAAGGGTGGACCAACCAGTTATTAGGCTTAGGGGGCAAATACTTTTTCACACAGGGCCATGTAGTTTTGGATTTTGTTTTCCCTTAATAATAAAAACCTTCATTTAAAAACTGCATGATGTGTTTACTTGTGTTATCTTTGACTAATATTTAAATGTGTTTGATTATCTGAAACATTAAAGTGGGACAAACATGCAAAAAAATAAGAAATCAGGAAGGGGGCCAACACTTTTTCACACCACTGTACATGCAAGCAAACTTATAAACGGTAACACAGCGTATGAATCATCTCACAGCATGTATTTAGATGAAACCACTGATCCCTCAGCACACGCACAACTACTGCTTCCAGATATAAGAACTTACACTGTAGATCACCATATCATCCATTTCATCTCATGTTGTTTTTGCTATTCTTTTATAAGACACAGTTTTTTGTTTATTCTTTAATTTTACTCACAGGTCAGGTGAGCAGCAGTGACAAAAAAAGAATTAATTAATGTAATTAGTGTAATGTGTGATGTTTTCAGGCCAATCCCAAAAGCAGAATCACACTCGCATGCCACCAGGCCATTGTAAATAATCACTACATGGCTGTCATTCCTCACAGGAGGACAATGTTCCACTAACAATTAGATAGAATTTGCATTCGACCCTAAAGAGCAGAACAATTTACTGAATGTCAGCACGTGAGCATGATTAATGTACAAAAACACGGTCAAAGTATACAACACAGACAAGCAGGGAGGTGTACAGGGCTGTGTGTAGAGCTGTGTGTATGTGTGTAGGGATGTGTGTAGGGCTGTGTGTATGTGTGTTGAGCTGTGGGTATGTGTGTAGGGATGTGTATGTGTGTAGAGGTGTGTGTATGTGTGTAGAGCTGTGTGTGTGTGTGAGCTGTGTGTATGTGTGTAGGGATGTGTGTATGTGTGTAGGTCTGTGTGTATGTGTGTAGGGATGTGTGTATGTGTGTAGGGATGTGTGTATGTGTGTAGGGATGTGTGTATGTGTGTAGGTGTGTGTATGTGTGTAGGTCTGTGTGTATGTGTGTAGGGATGTGTGTATGTGTGTAGGGTGTGTATGTGTGTAGGGATGTGTGTATGTGTGTAGGTGTGTGTATGTGTGTAGGGATGTGTGTATGTGTGTAGGTCTGTGTGTATGTGTGTATGTGTATAGGGATGTGTGTATGTGTATAGGGATGTGTATGTGTGTACGGATGTGTGTATGTGTGTAGGGATGTGTGTATGTGTGTAGAGATGTGTGTGTGTGAGTATGTGTGTAGGGATGTGTGTAGGGATGTGTATGTGTGTGAGGGATGTGTGTATGTGTGTAGAGATGTGTGTGTGTGAGTATGTGTGTAGGGATGTGTATGTGTGTAGGGATGTGTGTATGTGTGTAGGGATGTGTATGTGTGTAGGGCTGTGTATATGTGTGTAGGGATGTGTGTAGAGATGTGTGTGTGTGTGAGTATGTGTGTAGGGATGTGTGTAGGGATGTGTATGTGTATAGGGATGTGTATGTGTGTAGGGCTGTGTATATGTGTGTAGGGATGTGTGTAGAGATGTGTGTGTGTGTGTAGTTTTGTGTAGGGATGTGTGTGTGTGTATGTGTGTAGGGCTGTGTGTATGTGTGTATGTGTGTAGGGGATGTGTGTAGAGATGTGTGTGTGTGTGTATGTGTGTAGGGTATGTGTGTAGGGTGTGTATGTGTGTAGGGATGTGTGTAGAGCTGTGTGTATGTGTGTAGGGATGTGTATAGAGATGTGTGTGTGTAGAGTATGTGTGTAGGATGTGTATGTGTGTAGGGGATGTGTGTAGAGATGTGTGTGTGTGAGTATGTGTGTAGGGATGTGTGTAGGGATGTGTATGTGTGTAGGGATGTGTGTCATGTGTGTATGTGTGTAGGATGTGTGTGAGATGTGTGTGTGAGTATGTGTGTAGGGATGTGTGTAGGGATGTGTATGTGTGTAGGGATGTGTGTGATGTGTGTATGTGTGTAGGATGTGTGTAGAGATGTGTGTGTGTGAGTATGTGTGTAGGGATGTGTGATGTGTGTAGGGATGTGTGTAGAGATGTGTGTGGGTGTGTGTATGTGTGTAGGGATGTGTGTAGGGATGTGTGTGTGTGTGTATTTTTTTATATTGTGTAATTTTAGAGATTTTGTGTATGTGTATATGTCTGTTTTTTTAGGGATGGTATATGTTAAGATGATGTGATAGGGATGTGTGTAGAGATTGTGTTGTTGTGGTGGATGTGTGTAGGGATGTGTATGTGTGTAGGGATGTGTGTAGGCATGTGTGTATTGTAGGGATGTGTGTAGAGATGTGTGTCTGTGAGTATTTGTAATGTGTGTAGGGATGTGTGTGGAGATGTGTGGTGAGTATGTGTGTATGAGTATGTAGGGTGTGTAGGGATGTGTGTAGAGATGTGTGTGTGTGAGTATGTGTGTAGGGATGTGTGTAGGATGTGTGTGTGTGAGTATGTGTGTAGGGATGTGTGTAGGGATGTGTGTAGAGATGTGTGTGTGTGAGTATGTGTGTAGGATGTGTGTAGGGATGTGTGTGTGTGAGTATGTGTGTAGGGATGTGTGTAGGGATGTGTGTGTGTGAGTATGTGTGTAGGGATGTGTGTAGAGATGTGTGTGTGTGAGTATGTGTGTAGGGATGTGTGTAGGGATGTGTGTGTGTATGTGTGCCACTTTTTAATATTTGTTTAAATAATTTCTAACAGATTTCTCTCATTAGACATTTGTTTTTTTCACTGTACTGCAGTCACTACTGTCACTACAGACCTGAGCTACAGAGCTACAGTGTACATTCCCAGGCTCTGCTCTGCTTCTGGGGAAGATTAAAGCTGTTTAAAGTGTAAGGAAAACCTGATAGACCTGATTATCAGAGCACGTCTGTCAACACAACACCTTCTGCCACACGAATCTGCTGTAAGCTTTTTAATTCTGGCAGACTGCCACCAAAGGAGTCCAAAACACACACACGTGCACACACACACATGCGCGCACGCACACACACACACACACACACACACACTGTATATAGGTGTCATGTTTTAAACAGAACAGCTACTTCCTGAGGCACATCCTCACAAACAATCTTCTGGATAAGGAAGTAAATAAAGACGAGATTTTAGAGAGATAATACTGCAAACAAATGTTGAGAAAGTTCAGATGGCTACAGTAACTCAAATAATCACTCTTACATCCCTGATGAGCGGAAAACCATCTCCAAACACACCACACATCAAACCCTGAGATGGATGAGCCTTAGCAGCAGGAGACCACATCAGGTTCCTCTCCTGTTAGTCAGGAGCCAGAATGTGATGTTGTTGCACAGCAGGTTCACCATAAAACCCACATTCACACCTCCA
The DNA here is from genome assembly GCA_033459395.1 of Hemibagrus guttatus. Classification (NCBI taxonomy): domain Eukaryota; kingdom Metazoa; phylum Chordata; class Actinopteri; order Siluriformes; family Bagridae; genus Hemibagrus; species Hemibagrus guttatus. The sequence goes on from JAUCMX010000028.1 coordinate 9,722,765, forward strand.
CATGTTTCTGTGAGCCTGGTGTGAATGTGGGGAAAACCAGAGCAAGTTAAATACATCCATCTTCGATGTACTGCTAGTTTGGAGGCATAATGTGAACATGTTCAGCAATAAAGTGCTGTCCATGCTGCTGCTGTCACAATATATTACTTTAACTCAGCTATATATATATATATAAAACATTAAAAAAAGATTAAAATGTCATTTATATTTATCCCTAATGAGCAAGTCTGAGATGAAGATGGTGAGGATAGGTCCTTGAGAGGAACCAGACACAGAAGAAACCATGATCCTCATCTGGGTGACACCAGAGAGTGGGATTATAAACACTGGGAGTGGGATTATAAACCATTATAAACACTGAGAGTGGGATTATAAATCATTATAAACACTGAGAGTGGGATTATAAATCATTATAAACACTGCAAGTTGGATTATAAATCATTATAAACACTGGAGAGTGGGACTATAAATCATTATAAACACAGAGAGTGGGATTATAAATCATTATAAACACTGAGAGTGGGATTATAAATCATTATAAACACAGAGAGTGGGATTATAAATCATTATAAACACTGCGAGTGGGATTATAAATCATTATAAACACTGCGAGTGGGATTATAAATCATTATAAACACAGAGAGTGGGATTATAAATCATTATAAACACAGAGAGTGGGATTATAAATCATTATAAACACTGAGAGTGGGATTATAAATCATTATAAACACCGGAGAGTGGGATTATACATCATTATAAACACAGAGAGTGGGATTATAAATCATTATAAACACAGAGAGTGGGATTATAAATCATTATAAACACAGAGAGTGGGATTATAAATCATTATAAACACTGAGAGTGGGATTATAAATCATTATAAACACCGGAGAGTGGGATTATACATCATTATAAACACAGAGAGTGGGATTATAAATCATTATAAACACAGAGAGTGGGATTATAAATCATTATAAACACTGAGAGTGGGATTATAAATCATTATAAACACTGAGAGTGGGATTATAAATCATTATAAACACTGCGAGTGGGATTATAAATCATTATAAACACTGCGAGTGGGATTATAAATCATTATAAACACTGAGAGTGGGATTATAAACCATTATAAACACTAAGAGTGGGATTATAAATCATTATAAACACCGGAGAGTGGGATTATAAATCATTATAAACACAGAGAGTGGGATTATAAATCATTATAAACACTGAGAGTGGGATTATAAATCATTATAAACACCGGAGAGTGGGATTATAAATCATTATAAACACAGAGAGCGGGATTATAAATCATTATAAACACTGAGAGTGGGATTATAAATCATTATAAACACCAGAGAGTGGGATTATAAATCATTATAAACACAGAGAGTGGGATTATAAATCATTATAAACACAGAGAGTGGAAAACCCTTAGAAGAAAAAACTTTACAGCTGTTCTGCTGTCAGAAAAGAGTTGTAAATCCAACTGTTTTAGGAAGCTAACACCCTGTAACTATCTTAACAATCCCTGAGAATGCACTGAAGGGTGATTTTGGGATCCATACAGAAACATTAAGGGGAATATCACATTCCTCTGAACCCTGAAGCAGTGGCAGCTATCATTTATCAGCTATTCAAATACCTGATGTCTAAAAGCTTCAGTCACACTTATTAAGTGAAACATAAGAGCTGAGTAAAGTGCCTTGCTGTGGAGAGATTCAGACTCGCCTCTGAAAACACTTCAACACACTGCAACTTTAAATAAACAAGAAGAAGAAGGAGGAGAAGAAGAAGAAGGAGACGAAGAAGAAGAAGAAGGAGGAGAAGAAGAAGACAGTGTCAGTATTCCTGATTATTCCTGCATTTATGTTTATGTAAAGATGTTTGTTCTAATCTTCAGCTCTGTATTCTGTTAAAAATCTCCTGCAGGAAGAGAAGATGCTAAAACACTTACAGTTTCCTGTCCAGCTCCGTGTGAGACCTCCATCTGTACAGTACAGGGAGAAATACTGCTCACTTCAACCACCGTGCTCTGTGTGTGTGTGTTTGTGTGTGTGTGTGTCTCTCTCTCTCTGTCTGTGTGTGTGTTTGTGTGCGTCTCTCTCTCTGTCTGTGTGTGTGTGTGTCTCTCTATCTCTTTCTCTCTGTCTGTGTGTGTGTGTCTCTCTCTATCTCTTTCTCTCTGTCTGTGTGTGTGTGTCTCTATCTCTTTCTCTGTGTGTGTGTGTGTCTCTCTCTCTCTCTCTATCTCTGTGTGTGTGTGTGTTTTATTGCTGCGGCTGATGCTGTGCTGCTGTGTCGCACGCCAACACCAACACGCCCCGCCCTCCCTCGATGACGTCACACAAAATAGTTTGTTTTATTTATTTTTTATTGAACCAGATCAGGAGCTGATGTTGTAGATACACAATAAACGTGTACGGAAAGTTTTACTATATATATATTTATATTACCAGGTAAGTTTTTTTTCTGTAATAAACATAAACAAGTCTTAAGAAATATCCTTAAATCTGACATCAAACAGGAAGTTAACTACTGAAGAAAAACTATTTCAAAGAGTCAGTTAATCTCAGAGGAACATGAAACCTCTCCCATGTGTACAGCTCGAACAGAGCCTCAGATCTGAGCTGTCATCGAGAGGATAGTGATATAACTCCCAGGAGAATACCGTGAAAAGAAGAGCACAATCATCTGAGTCACAGCCAGAAGGAGAAGCTCAGAGACGCTTTATAACCTCTAAAAGAGGATTATGGAGGATTACGAAGCTTCTGAAGGGAAGCACTGTGTCCTGTAATCAGACTCAAACACACAATCTCCACGTCTCTGTTGAGAATTTGGGAGAAGCTCTGACAGGAATACACTCCTGTCGTACGGCTCTTACGGCTCAGCTGCCGATAAAATGCATTTAATATAACAGGCATGATGCTCATGATGTTTATTCTGTTCTCTGCTAAAGCAAGGTAAATGCTTAGGAATGAGGCGTCCGGTCAGACAGGTTATAACACAAAAATCTGACTCTGACATGAAAACACACTCCTACAGATCCCTGTGTGTACAGCAGCCGTGAGGTCAGTAACACTGTGTACAGAAGGAGAGGGAAAGACAAGCCACAGAACATCCAGGAACCCTGAGGAGTCTCCTAAAGAACATCTCACACTACAAATACTAAAATACACAAAAACACTACATGTGACATGCTCCGGAACATAAACATGACAACATGGAGACCACACACAGTCTTCTTCTTCTTTCGGCTTTTCCCTTCAGGGGTCTCCACAGCGAATCATCTCTCTCCACCTATCCCTATCTTCTGCATCCTCAACCCTTGCACCCACTAGCTTCATATCCTCATTAATTCCATCCATATACCTCCTCTTTGGCCTTCCTCTTTGCCTCCTGCCTGGCAGCTCCATGTCCAACATTCTCCTACCAATATACTCACTCTCCCTCCTCTGAACATGTCCAAACCATCTTAATCTGGCCTCCCTAACTTTGTCCCCCAAACGTCCAACATGAGCTGTCCCTCTGATGTACTCGTTCCTAATCCTGTCCAACCTTGTCACTCCCAAAGAGAACCTCAACATCTTCAGCTCTGCTACCTCTAGCTCTGACTCCTGTCTCTTCCTCAGTGACACTGTCTCTAAACCATACAGCATGGCCGGTCTCACCACTGTCCTGTACACCTTCCCCTTGATTCTCGCTGATATTTTCCTATCACACAGAACTCCCGACACCTTTCTCCACCCATTCCAACCTGCCTGCACTCGCTTCTTTACCTCTTTCCCACACTCTCCATTACTCTGGACTGTTGACCCCAAGTACTTAAACTCCTGTACCTTCTTCACCTCTTCACCCTGTAACCTTACTGTTCCACTTCCCTCCCTTTCATTCACACACATGTACTCAGTCTTACTACGACTGACCTTCATTCCTCTTCTCTCCAGCGCAAACCTCCACCTCTCCAGGTTTTCCTCCACCTGCTCCCTGCTCTCACTACAGATCACAATGTCATCTGCAAACATCATTGTCCAAGGAGACTCCTGTCTGACCTCCTCTGACAACTGGTCCATCACTATAGCAAACAGGAAGGGGCTCAGAGCCGATCCCTGATGCAGTCCCACCTCCACTTTGAACTCCTCTGTCTGACCTACAGCACACCTCACCACTGTCCTGCTCCTCTCATACATGTCCTGCACCACTCTGACATACTTCTCCGCTACTCCTGACTTCCTCATACAGTACCACAGCTCTTCTCTTGGCACCCTGTCATACGCTTTCTCCAAGTCTACAAACACACAGTGCAACTCCCTCTGACCATCCCTATACTTCTCCATCAAAATTCTCAGAGCAAAAATTGCATCCGTTGTGCTCTTTCTGGGCATGAAGCCATACTGCTGCTCACAAATTTCCACTACCTTCCTTAACCTAGCTTCCACTACTCTTTCCCATAGCTTCATTGTATGGCTCATCAACTTTATCCCCCTATAGTTACTGCAACTCTGCACGTCACCCTTATTCTTAAAGATCGGCACTAACACACTTCTTCTCCATTCCTCAGGCATCCTCTCACTCTCTAAAACCCTGTTGAACAAACTAGCTAAAAATTCCACTGCTGCCTCTCCCAGACACTTCCAGACCTCCACCGGGATGTCATCAGGACCAACTGCCTTTCCACTTTTCATCCTCTTCAAAGCCTTCCTGACTTCATCCTTTCTAATCTTATCTACTTTCTGTTCCACAGAGTTCACCCCTTCTACTCTTTTTTCCCTCTCATTTTCCTCATTCATCAGCTCCTCAAAGTATTCCTTCCATCTCCTCTGTACACTCTCCTCACT
>JAUCMX010000028.1:9732602-9755102 GCA_033459395.1 Hemibagrus guttatus
TTATTACACAGTAAAACTGTAAGAAATAAGTAAGTAAATGAAGTAGTTAATACGGTCACAGTGTTTTGGTGGTCAGCTTGTTTGTCTCACGTCTCCACAGTTGGGATGGCATGATTTCCCACCTCCGCCGTGTGTGTGTGTGTGTGTGTGTGTGTGTGTGTATAGAGTTTGCATGTTCTCCTTAAGCTTTAGGGGTTTCCTCCTGGTTCTCCTCTCTCCTCCCCAGTACAAAGACAGGTGCTGCAGGCTGACTTGAGCTTTGTGTGTGTGTGTGTGTGTGTGTGTGTGTGTGTGTGTGTGTGTGTGTGTGTGTGTGTGTGTGTGCCCTGAAATAAGACTGGCATCCTGTCCAGGGTGAACCCTGCCATGAGCCCCAAGTCTCCTGGGACAGACAAGCTGCAGAAACGGAGTAGAGAACAGCAGCATGAATAAATACAAATAAGTTCATCATCTGTAAGCACTTTCTCTTCATCAGGATTTGAGTACACAGTCGGTGTGAGCAAGTCGGGAGAATAAACCTCAGATGGGATGAACACACACACACACACACACACACACACACACACACACACACACACACACACACACGAGAACCTGGAGGACACCCACAGGAACACAGGGAGAACATGCAGAAGCTCTATACAGCCACCACCCTGAGCTCGGGGCTCAAACCCTGAGCAGTGAGGAGGTTTTATTTCTCTTTAATAAAGAATAATGTTGAAACATAACAGTAGCAGAAAATGTAATATTTCTAAATATTTAGATTTAAAAAAATACATAAAGAATATCACTAATACAGTATCCAGATTTAAAACCGAGGATCAAGCCGCAGATAAAACTTCAAAAATACCTGTTACATGGAAATCATCAATTTGTTGTTCCTGTCCCCAAAATATCACACCCATCAGAGTTAGATCATTACAGACCGGGTCGTTAGCCTCGATCATAATGAAATGTTTCGAGAAATTGCTTCCAAATATCATTCGTCCAGATGTTTCACCATTGTCTTCAATTTGCATACAAGCAGAAAGAGGTACACAGGATGCAGTGGCTTGTCTCTTTCAACACCTGGACACCCCTGGAAATGATGCTAGCCTTCATTTTATTGACTTTGGTTCTGCCGTTAATTCAATTCAGCGTCATCAGATAATCAAGAATTTACAGGCCTGCAAGTTCCATCAGCACTAATTCACTGGCTTCATCATTTCCTGTCTAATAGACCGCAAGTGGACAGTTCATTATCTCCCACCATTCTTCTTAATCTTGGGGCTCCCCAGGGGTGTGTACTAAGTGCACTTCTCTATACGAATGACTGAGAGTCCATTTCCTACTACCTATTATTTTAAACACACAGATGACCCCGCTATTCTTGTGCTGCACCATAAGAGTGATAATGATTCTCGACCTTCCACAACATGTGATCATTTTCTCCACCTGAACATTCCAAAGACTAAAGGACTGGTGTTCAGCTCCTTCCAAAAAAAACACAGATCCGTCCCAGTGTTGTTTTCAACGGAGAGATGGTTGAAAAGGTGGAGCATTTTAAATACCTGGGCATTATGTTAGATGATCATCTCCATTATAATCAACATGTTCTAGGTATCTACAAGTGCTTCAACAGAGGCTTATAGTTCAGCCTCTTCTCCTTCTCCAGTATCAAAGTATTATTGAACCAGTTCCTGTGTACGGGGACATTCTTTCTTTCATGTGCTTACAGCTGTTAATGAGAACAAACACATCTGGATAGTAAGATTATTGGTATTAGTATTCCTAAGTTATCAGACTGTGTCACTTCACCAACGCCTCGGAAAGCACACGTGATCCTGACTGATCCAGATCCCACACTCCACTCATCATCCCCATTCCATCTGACCGTAGGTGTAGACCACCTGTGTGTAAGAGTTTTGTTCCTGCAGCTGTATGTGTGTGAAACACACAGGAAGTCAGCCATCTTCTTACAGTCTCACATGTGCTGTGTCTTTAAACTGCTCTTGAAAGTATTGTGAAGAGTTCATATGTAATGTGTAGCTTTCCTTCTGTTATACAGGCTTCCTCTGTGAACATGCAGTTTCTCTCTGAGGACAAATCCGTCCGCGCGCCGCCCGCATTGTGTGTGTTACTGTGTGTTTGTTACTGTGTGTGTTACTGTGTGTGTTACTGTGTGTGTTACTGTGTGTGTTACTGTGTGTGTTACTGTGTGTGTTACTGTGTGTGTTGTGTTGATGGAGGGATTTCAGAGTAAACAGCAGAAGAGCGGTGTTCTGTGTTTTGCACTAATTCTCGAGATGAAGTGGAAATGTAGGGACAGTGAGATGTTTGGATTAAATGTGGATTTAAACTCGGGATTAAAGTGTAAACCCGGGATTAAAGTTTAAACTCGGGATTAAAGTGTAAACTCGGGATTAAAGTGTAAACTCGGGATTAAAGTGTAAACCCGGGATTAAAGTGTAAACTCGGGATTAAAGTGTAAACTCGGGATTAAAGTGTAAACTCGGGATTAAAGTGTAAACCCGGGATTAAAGTGTAAACCCGGGATTAAAGTTTAAACTCGGGATTAAAGCAGAATACATCCTGTTTCAAATGAAAATAACAGAAACACAAACAGGAAGTGGAAAGAGAGAAGATTTATAGAACAGTCCATAATAAACATACAGCCAGTTGTACAGTAAGAAGAACAGAAGACAGTTGTGAATGAAAGGAAGTTCAGCTCTGTGTTTATAAACAGTTCTCACTCCACACACACATCTCTACAGGATCATAAGGCACTGAGTATACACATCAGTCACGACATGAACACTGGTCTGATGGTCACTTCTCACACACACACACACTCTCTCACACACACACACACACACACACACACACTCACTCTCTCTCTCTCACACACACACACTCTCTCTCTCTCTCTCACACACACACACACACTCTCTCTCTCACACACACACACACACACACTCTCTCTCTCTCTCACACACACACTCTCTCTCTCACGCACACACACACACTCTCTCTCTCTCTCACGCACACACACTCTCTCTCTCTCTCACGCACACACACACACTCTCTCTCTCTCTCACACGTTCTCTCACACACACTATCTCTCTCTCTCTCACACACACACACTCTCTCCCTCTCTCTCCCTCACACACATGCTCTCACTCTCTCTCTCTCTCTCACACTCACTCTTTCTCTCACACATACACACTCTCTCTGTCTCTCTCTCTCACACACACACACACACACACACACACACACACACACACACACACACACACACACACACACACACACTCTCTCTCTTCAGCAGGTGGTGGTCTGGAGCTGTGACTCAGTCAAGATGGACGTGATGCTTTTAGAGTCGAAGTTTCCATCCTCTTCCTCTGAGCTGAGGGTGGAGCCCAGTGTGGGACGCCGTGCCTGCAGGATCTTCCTCCTGACAAACACAAGCACAACAGTCAGACACTCGGTCACCGGACTGAGAGAAAGACTAGAGTCACACTGAAGAGCAGCGAAGGACAAGAAGTGCACATTTATTCTGGAACGGAGCTCAAATAAAACAGTTTCACTGTATAGCAAGAAGATGAGCTCCACTACACCACCGTAACAAACCCCTCAGGAGCTTGGATTTATCTAAAAGCCCTGACCTCCTGACCTCCTGACCTCGGGGCGTGTCACAGCCTCTACAGCAGATGGTAAATTCTACATGATTATTTTGCATGTTCTTTGTAAGTTCTTAAACGTCACGTCAACAGGAGAATGAATAAATAAAAACAAAAAAGGTTTTCTCAACCAAAAGCACCTGAACACACTGCGTCATGATCACATGGTGTGTGTGTGTGTGTGTGTGTGTGTGTGTGTGTGTTTGTATGTAGGATTAGCACAGACCTCAGCTCGTTTTCCAGTGCACTGACTTTGGCCTGCAACACGTCCTTCAGCTCCTGCTGCTCCTCCAGATCCCTCAGAATCTTCCTCCTCACTCCCTCCAATCTCTCCACCTCTTCCTCACTATCATCCAGCTGCCTCTTCAGTGCCTTCACACGCAGAGAGAGCTGCACACACACACACACACACACACACAGTGTGTTTCTCTCACCAGGTGGAAGCTGTAAGTGAGATTAGACAGTAAATATGAAGGCAGAGTTGTTTGAATATAGTGATGAACTCTCTGATAGAGAAACTTTTTCCGGGTCAGAGGTTACGAGGTGCGGCATATCGTCAAATTTGGCATAACGTTATTATGTCTCCTCCTTGCTGATGCTCTCAGATGGGTAGAAGAACATTGTGCTGAACATCTGCCCTTTCGTCATGAAGAACAGAAACGTTGCTTAAACTGTTATTGTGCATTCAGACTTCACTCTGATCTTCTACCTGGATCCTCTGCAGCTCTTAATAATACAAGTAAGTGCAATGCAGATGATATAGAGTGTGTGTGTGTGTGTGTGTGTGTGTGTGTACCTGGTCCCGCTGTTCAGCATGCTGGTTTCTCTCCTGGTCCAGTGTGGCGTTCACTTCCTTTAATTTTCTCTCGATCCTCCTCTGGGCTGCTATGATGCTACTCTTCTCTCTGATCATTCATTATTACACACACACACACACACACACACACACATCATTTCATACACAAACACCACACATGACAAGTATGAAGGTGTGTGTGTGTGTGTGTGTGTGTGTGTACTTTTCTTCGCTGTGTAAGCGATCTTCCAGCTCCTGAATTTTGCTCTCCAGTATTGTGACCCCTGCAGTAGATCTCGGCTGACCTTCAACGTCCGCTAACCGAGACTTCAGATCTTTTACCTGAGAAACAGAGGAACAGGAGGGAAGTGAGCTGCTCTGTGGACTGTTCCCTGTTTGCTACACACACACACACACCTGTCTCAGTGTTGGTCATGATGATCTTGCTTAAAAAACATAAATATGTTTTTCCTTCTATTTTCTCTCCCCGTGTGAAGCCAATGAACCAATTCTTTTAGAAAGATTTCTTCATTAAGCCAGTGTCGCTGTGATTGACAGGTGAGAGACGGTATGCCCCTCCCTCTCAGAGAGCACCACCAGTGTTACTCCCTTGGCTCTTGATGTCTGTGTCATTGGTGGGATTTGACCTCTTGACGTCCTGGTGATCAGGTGAACCGAAATCACGATTTATCTCGAAATTTATTACTGAGAGAAATCGAGCTGATAAAAAAAAAAATCTTTCTTTAAATGTTTTATAGGAAAAAAAAAACAATCTGATCCTGTTGTACACACTGCTGAACACTAGAGGGCACTAAACACTCGGGCTTTTTAAAGCTTTTTGCTAAAAATCGCTTTTCATACCCTAAACTGATCCTAGGAGCAGATTTTGCTAAATGTTTTTAGTTTTAAGAACAATCAGACTGCAGGACCGCTGCCTTCCTCTGCTGCAGCCAACACTTTTTATTTACTAAATGATTCATGTTTAATGTTTTTCAGTGATTGTTGAATGTTTTTGTTCAGGTGCCAATGAACTGCGGTGCCTCCGAATCAGTGTTCCAGAGAATTCCTGAGAAAGCTTTAAGGGAGCAGACAGCGTGGGAACCAAACGGACCACACCAAAAGGAGTTAGAGACTGAAACATTTTGACTCATCGGCCAATTTATTAAGTACATCTGCTCATTCATGTGACGATCCAATCAGCTGATTAGATTAGTCTATACTTCAAATCAACTTGAAAATCCGGCATTCAGCTGATCCTCATTGTCACGGTTATAAACACGACAACTTCGATGACCACTTTCAAACTCTAGAGTTGTTTCTAATTTTGTGTGCTATATACATTAGACATTTAGCCAAAAAGCTCATGGGTGTGACATCTGAGGCTGAGACTAGTGTCTGAGGGACACACACTACAGTCTGTGGAGTTTACACTGAAGTGTGAAAGTGAGCTCAGAGGAGAATGGGTGGACGATGAAGATGACAGATGAAGACTGGACAAAGATAGAGCGACGGTACAGGTGTTCCTATTAATGTGGCCTGAGAGTGTGTTGACACACGTAAACTGCAGTGAAACTACTGTGAGATTGTGTGTGTGTGTGTGTGTGTGTTTGGGGGGGGGGGGGGGGGGGGGGTGATGTGTGTACCTGTCTCTCCAAAGAACTCTTGTCCAGCTCCAGGTCGTGTCTGGCCGAGCGCTCCTGCTTCAGTTCTGAGCGCAGCTGATCTACCTTAAACACACAGAAAAGGAGAAGAACTTCAAAAAACTCAGAGTGGACAGAGTGAGTGTGTGTGTGTGTGTGTGTGTGTGTGTGTGTGTGTGTGTCACTACCTGCTCACGGGTGCGTGTGACTCGCTCGTTCAGAAGCTCTGCTCCTGTCTTTTCCTCGTCCAGTTCAATCTCCAACGTCTTTACTTTATCCTACGACATGCAGACAGGTACGGGTGTCATAATCACACACACACACACACACACACACACACACACACACACACACACACAGTGATTTTCATATTGTGCTGTAACAGGAAACACTCCGGTCTGTTCAGTGTGATTAGATGCTGCAGGATTCTGATCTGATCTCCATCATCACGTGGTGTCCTGAGTTTGACTCTCAAATTAACCGCCCCTGTTCCAGCAGGAAAAGTCCACGGAGAACCAAATTAACACACACACACACACACACACACACACACACACACACACACACACACACACACACACACCTCCAGAAGTCGTATCTCTCTGCTGCGGTCAGTCTGTGAGCTCCTCTCACTGTCCAGTTCACTCTCCTTGTGTTTCAGGCGGTTGCTCAGTAGCTCCTTATCCAGCTGAGCACTGTCCCTCTCCTCAGAACACACCAGCAGGTCCTTCTTCAGACGCGCCATCTGATACACACACACACACACACAGACACACACACACACACACACACACACACACACCTCCGTGTGAGGAAATTCAAGCCGTGATGTTCAGCAGGATTCAAACATCATGTTTCTGTCCAGATCTCTGCTTGAAGTCCATAAAGGTTGTGCTGGTTTCTTACTTTAACTCTTATTTCCAGCAGGTTCCACAAACGTCCCAGTTTTTTGATAAAGTAGGTAAAAACCCAACACCTTTAAATATCAGTGGACTAATGAACTAGCAGAGACACCGGTCAGCTGCTGGACCTGCGCATGTCCCTCACCTCGTCCTGCACTGCTTTGAGGCTGGTCTGCGTTCTCTGCAGCTCCAGCAGTCGGTCCTTGCCGAGTCTCTGAGATTCCTGAAGCTCTTTACGAGATCGATCTCTGAACTCGTCCAGCTGAGCCTGCAGGTTCTGCACAGACTGGCGAGAGTCGCCCATCAGCAGGTCCACCTGGGTCCAGAAACACAAACTGGACTTTAATCACCAATATATTGCTGACTATTTTACTGACTGATCATGATCTGATCTCACCTGCAAACTAAACATCTCCAACTGAGGAAAAAACTAATTCACACACACACACTCACCCACTCACGCGCTCACTCACCCACGCGCTCACTCACCCAGGCGCTCACTCACCCACGCGCTCACTCACCCACGCGCTCACTCACCCACGCGCTCACTCACCCACGCGCTCACTCACCCACTCATGCGCTCACTCACCCAGGCGCTCACTCACCCAGGCGCTCACTCACCCACTCATGCGCTCACTCACCCACTCATGCGCTCACTCACCCACTCATGCGCTCACTCACCCAGGCGCTCACTCACCCAGGCGCTCACTCACCCACTCATGCGCTCACTCACCCACGCGCTCACTCACCCAGGCGCTCACTCACCCACTCATGCGCTCACTCACCCACTCATGCGCTCACTCACCCACGCGCTCACTCACCCACGCGCTCACTCACCCACGCGCTCACTCACCCAGGCGCTCACTCACCCAGGCGCTCACTCACCCACTCATGCGCTCACTCACCCACTCATGCGCTCACTCACCCACTCATGCGCTCACTCACCCACTCATGCGCTCACTCACCCACGCGCTCACTCACCCAGGCGCTCACTCACCCAGGCGCTCACTCACCCACTCATGCGCTCACTCACCCACTCATGCGCTCACTCACCCACTCATGCGCTCACTCACCCACTCATGCGCTCACTCACCCACGCGCTCACTCACCCACGCGCTCACTCACCCACGCGCTCACTCACCCACTCATGCGCTCACTCACCCAGGCGCTCACTCACCCAGGCGCTCACTCACCCACTCATGCGCTCACCACCCACTCATGCGCTCACTCACCCACTCATGCGCTCACTCACCCAGGCGCTCACTCACCCAGGCGCTCACTCACCCACTCATGCGCTCACTCACCCACGCGCTCACTCACCCACGCGCTCACTCACCCACGCGCTCACTCACCCAGGCGCTCACTCACCCAGGCGCTCACTCACCCACTCATGCGCTCACTCACCCACTCATGCGCTCACTCACCCACTCATGCGCTCACTCACCCACTCATGCGCTCACTCACCCACGCGCTCACTCACCCAGGCGCTCACTCACCCAGGCGCTCACTCACCCAGGCGCTCACTCACCCACTCATGCGCTCACTCACCCACTCATGCGCTCACTCACCCACTCATGCGCTCACTCACCCACTCATGCGCTCACTCACCCACGCGCTCACTCACCCACGCGCTCACTCACCCACGCGCTCACTCACCCACGCGCTCACTCACCCACGCGCTCACCCACCCACGCGCTCACCCACCCACGCGCTCACCCACCCAGGCGCTCACTCACCCACGCGCTCACTCACCCAGGCGCTCACTCACCCAGGCGCTCACTCACCCAGGCGCTCACTCACCCACTCATGCGCTCACTCACCCACTCATGCACTCACTCACCCACTCATGCGCTCACTCACCCACTCATGCGCTCACTCACCCACGCGCTCACTCACCCACGCGCTCACTCACCCAGGCGCTCACTCACCCAGGCGCTCACTCACCCACGCGCTCACTCACCCACGCGCTCACTCACCCACGCGCTCACTCACCCACGCGCTCACTCACCCAGGCGCTCACTCACCCAGGCGCTCACTCACCCACTCATGCGCTCACTCACCCAGGCGCTCACTCACCCACGCTCTCACACACACTCACACTTACATCTTTGTTCATCTTGTCCAGCGCTCGGTCCAGCAGTCTCTTCTGCTCCTCGAGTTCTGCTTTTCCTCTGCGCAGGGTTTCTCTCTCTCTCTCTCTCTCCTCCAGCTGGCGGCTGATCTCCTCTCTCTCGTGGCCGAGGCGGGATGTGACACGCCGCGCTTCCTCCAGCTGCGTCTTCAGAGAACGGTTCTCCTCCTCCAGAGCGTCCGAAGCCTCGGGGTCCGGCAGACTGGACTGCAGCAGGGACTGGGAGAAGGAACGTGTAGAGACTGTAAAGATTATACAGAGTTTTATTTCTGCAGGATTTCTCATGAAAATCTTGACCACTGTACCATGCGGGCAATTCTCTCCCGGAGGCGAGTGTTGGCCTCGTGAAGGTCCAGAGAGTCGTCTCTGGTAGGATCCTGAGACGATGCTAAAGACTGGAGAAAGTGCAGAGCAGTGAAGACCGAGAAGTGGACAGGGACGTCACAGTATCGGGCAGGAAGTGGTTCATGAAGACACAAACATTACAGCCATGAAGTGCGATTTATTTTCATTTAACATTTAACCTGAAACGTTTAAAAAAAAAAGAAAGAATCTGAATCCCGTCACTGCTGCATCCTGACCACCACTGGAGAAATGCTTTTTCTAACGCTTTATCAATCCAATCTGTGTATATCGTGTATGTCAATCTGTTTACGAGAAACCGAGAAAAGATGAAGATTAAGAATGTCTTCCTTTTTTAAAAAAAAAAACAAACGATCTAACCTGTTGTCTCTTCTCCAGCTCTTTGGAAAGCTCCTCTTTGTCCTTCTGCACCTGCTCCTTCAGTTTGTTGATCTCTGCCTCAAGCTCGTCTTCTTTGTCTTGACTGGTTCTTCTCAGGGATCTCAGCTCCTCCTCCTTCTTCGCCAGCTCGGCTTTCTGCTCATGGATTTGTAAACGTGCCTCTTTTAGATTGTCCAGACATCGCTGCAGCTCCTGAACCTAATGAAATGTGATGTTCAGATGAAATCACCAACCTTCATGTGTTCAAGCTACAATGTGCAACAAAAAAAAAAAAAAAAAAAAAAAAAAAAAAAAAAAAAAAAAACCATTTCTATATTTGTCTTCTGTTAGCATCAAGTGAGCCAGCTAACTGTGATGAGTGATGAACATTTTCCTCCTCAGACAGCAGAGTCAGTGTCAGTGTGTGTGTGTGTGTGTGTGTGTGTGTGTGTCCATTTTGTGAGGAAGACATTTTGTTTTTCTGAAACATTCCAAATTAGCTTTAGGGGAGCAAAGTGCTCAGGATAGTGTATACTGCTTCAGAAAATCAGCAAGAAAGCTAAAAAAAAAAAGAGCTTTAAATGTTTTTGTGATTAATTCTAAATGCTACACAAATCTGACTGAATCTACTGTTATGTGCTGACTTTCTCTCCCTGGTAAGATCAGAAATTCTGATCTGAGCTACATTACCAAAAGTATGTACACCCCTGATGACCACACCCATACGTGGTTCTTCATCAAAATGTTACCACAAAGTCTGAAGGCCACAGTTGTACAGAATGTCTCTGTGTGCTGTAGCTTTTCATTTCCCCTTCACTGGACACTAAGAGCATGACGATGTTCCTGTACACAAAGCACAGAGCTCCATGAAGACATGGTGTGTTAAGGTTGGAGTGGAAGAAATGGAGTGTCCTGCGCAGAGCCCTGACTCTGACCCCAACCCCACTGAACTGGAATGCTGACTGACTCCCAGACCTCCTCACTCTTACATCATCAGTGTCTGATCTCACTAATCCCCACAGTGATGCTCCAACATCTAGTGGAAAGAGAAGTATTCACAGAAGAGTGGAGCACATGGGAACAGTAGATGAGGATTAAATCTGAATTTGGATGTTCAACCAGCTCATATGGCTCTGATGGTCAGCAAACTTTATTTATAAACAGTTCAGTGAATCCAGATGTGTTTTTAAGGACGTGTGTTGTTAGAAATCCTAGCTGGACTGAACCTTCACACCTTCAGATGGCAAAACTGTGTCTGATGCATGACTCATGATTGTGTTACCTGAGTGGAGGAGTCTGTCTCACACGTCTGCTTCTTCAGGCTGAGCAGCTTCTCCTCAAGCTCCTTCTTTTCCTGCTGAGCCTGCAGCAGTCTAGACAAGCAGATGATTCACACACACACACACACACACACACACACACACACACACCTCAAACTAGTTATGATAAACAGAAAATACTGCACCTGCACATGATCAATCGATCAGATAAAGCTCATCTCTGCACTGACCACGAAAACTCTGATACTTGTTTAACAAATTCACTTCTCTGAAGATATTTAAAGACATGAGCATGTGATGTGAATATGGAATGTAGAGTTCCTCTTACAGGAAGAACCTCTGACAGTTTGAGAACTTTTCACTGGCATCACATCAGATCTGTTGAAGTAATCAGTTAAACAAGTATTCACATTTACATGGTCGAAATAAAGGCAAGATCATCCATTATATATTCTCTCTCTCTCTCTCTCTCTCTCTCTCACACACACACACACGATTATCAGACAGAATCATACACATCTGGGACACATTTGTAGTCAGTAAGCATCATGTTAGCAGTGATATCAGCTGCAATATGATTGATGTGGTTAGTTAGATCATGATTTAATATCCCTTGATTTCATCCATCACATGATGATTACTGATGACTTTAAAAATCATGATTTGTTTTCTTTTGCTCACGTATCAGTACTTTGATAGAAGCAGCGATTGTTTAAAGGGTCAGATTTGAAACTTTTAAGCCCAAAGTTGTATTATGAGTTACTGGTGTTGATGTTGGTTAAAGAAGCAATACACAGCATTTCAGCTAACGCGTTACATTAAGGTTTCCTTATTATTTACTGCATCAGCGACATTAACATCAGCTCTAACTGGGATCTTCTACATTAATAAACCATCACAAGTAAACACTGGCGTCTCTCCAACTCCGTTTCTCATCTACATTAAATAATATTCATTCCAATCATGACCAAATAATAATCATCATCATCATCATCATCATCATCATCATCATCATCATCATCATCATCTTGGACATTTGGACTCAAATCTAAATAAATTAGTCACTGCAGATGTTTTATTTATGAATGGTATAAACACACACCGATGCATGCGTTTTATTTAATTTGTTCTATTAAAAAAAACAATATTTAATAAAAGTGTTATTAATTTTGTTAAAGTTACTTATAATTAATTCATTCTGAAGTTTATTGTTTGTTAATGTTTACTAATGCAGCACATAATCTTGATTAAAAGGAACTTAATATAAAGCAGTACTTAAATAATAATAATAATAATAATAATAATAATTCTGATATTCAATTTGGTGTCCAATTATATGCCTAGAATTTATTTTCTAAGTCAAAAGGCTAATTATAGGAATGTTACATATTGCTTCTTTAAGTAGTCTGAGGCTCTTCTGAGGTTTCTCTCACTTTTGAAACGCGCTGCGCTGCCCACGCCTGGCAAACAGAAACCAGAGTGAGGTCATTCAGAAGAAAAAAAGGTGAATGAAAACAAATAAAAAGCACATAGAAGATCACAAAATGAAAGAGACATTAAAGTTCAGAGTATTTTTTATCTTCTCCATTCAGTTGAATAAATCTCTCACTTAACCTGAGGTCAGTCCTTAAGGGATTTCACTGAAAACTGATGATCAGAAACTGCAGAACTTCATCTGCTCTGAGCTTTAAATCAACCAGAAGAAAAGAAAATCACTTCTGTAGGAGGAATAATGAAAATAAAGGGAGTAAATTTTCCTTTAATATCCTCCCACACACGACTGACCGGCTGACGAGAAGAATCTGATCATTAACATGCACAAAGTCGGCTCTTTTTGTTGAAATACGTTAGCGTGGGCTCTGGATCCTTCCAGGTGAAGGGAGGTTGTGTTTTATCAGGCTCTCAGAGCCCAGCCCATGACCATGTTTACATTTGATAACTTGTGTGTAAAAACCTGCGACTCCTTCCGTAAATATTGAGCTGAACTTTGGGAAGTCTCTCTCCGGCTGACAGATCTATTCACCTGGTGGGTGTTTTGTAAAAAAAAGTAGTGTGACCATAACAACATGACCGCTAAATAGAACAAAGATTCAGAATTCATTTTCCATATTTACGCTAACGATGGTGAGGACGCAGCTCGACTGAGAGAAAGAAGAGAAACACTCGTGCAGCTAGACAGCCGTGAAAGACGCTCGAATCTCTCAGAGTTAGCAGATCATCAAGCTCCTTATTTAATAAGGACAAAAACTACTGGTGTGGAACTGCGTCCAGGGAAAAGCCTCATGAACGCAGCCTCGAGCAGGAGGAAAGTCTCCACTTAGAAACCTGTTAGCAATCTGAAGTACAAAATAAACATGAAGCTGCAGATAAAAGGAAAAGCGGACTGGCTCGGACTCTTCCCTGTGCAAAAAACACCACAGAAAAATTGGTCTTAAAGTATTAGGAGTGCTAGATTTTTATCGACATATTAGACATTTCATGTGTTCTGCTTTAGTGTGTTACTAATAAATAAATAAATAAATAAAAGAGAAATATTTCTATTAAGTAATAAATCACTTTGTTGAGAAATACAGACATTTTCCTGAAAATTACTTCTAAATTAAAGTTCAATTAAATCAAAATGAACAAAAACTCTGAGTTTCCTCAGTGATAAAATATAAAGAAGAGAATGAAGGAATGATGTCTGAATGTTTGTGCAGTAGTTGAGCTCACTGCTGTTTGACGGCGGTCATCTGCTCCTTCCAGTGCTCGCTCTGCTCCCGGTAACCGTCCAGCTCCTCTTCCAGAGCCAGAATCGAGGCGTTGACTTTCTGCCGCTCTTCCTCGATCTCCTGCTGTGACTATGAGAGACGTGTGTGGTGTTAAAACAGGATCTCTTTAAATAAGAGGCTGGAATAATCCACACTAATGCCTGAGAAACTCTGAAAGAGTGCACATAAATATTAAGAAAATGGAAATCATCCTAAACCTCCACGTTCCCCATTCCCTAAAGCAGAGGACACTACACACTACAGCAAAGAGACTCGAGGGGAACATGTGGAAAAACAGCTGTTTGTGTACAGAGTAAACATCTGTTTACAGAAATGAGGAAACTGTTGAGTTTTCAGTTTAATAATCAGTGATGATTTACTGAGTCGTCTCACTTCTACTGTACAGACAGTGGAGCAGTTACAGGGTTAACTCTATCATCAGGACACATGAACACAGGCATCGTTTCCCAGCACAGGTACGATACAGGAAGTGCTCTGACTGTGAAGAAAAAAACAAAGTTAACACTCCCGAAACATAGAATCTCTGTGATTTGGGATGGTTTCCCTCATGCCCTCGTTCAGCAAGTGACCTCAAGTCAACACAACAGCAGCTCCTAGCTTACATGAGCTTTACTCAGTAAATAGTTCAACACTATCTCCACACTTTACTGTTTTCAGGTCATTACAGTTTGTTAATAAAAGACGAGTGTGGAGGTCATCATGGGTGTTTCTGCTCTTTGTAGCTTGAACTCATGGAACATGAAAAAGTGGTGCAGTGGTGGCTCAAGTGGTTAAGGCTCTGGGGCGTTGATCGGAGGATCGGGGGTTCAAGCCCCAGCACCACCAGGCTCCACTGTTGGGCAATTGAGCAAGGCCCTTAACCCTTTCTGCTCCAGGGGCGCTGTATCATAGCTGCCCCTGCGCTCTGACCCCAACTTCCTCAGCTGGGATATGCGAAGAAAAGAATTCCACTATGCTGTAATGTATGTGTGGCGATAATAAAGGCTTCATGCCCCCACTTTCTTTCTAAAAAAAAAAAAAAAATGATGTCATTTCCCATTCCTGCTTCCAAAGAATATGAAATGAAACATGAATCAGATCAGATGCTGTGATCAGCAGAGGATTAGAGCACGTTAAACAGCAGATGTTTTAGTTCAATAACACAGCTGTGGATAAATGATGATGATCAGAGCAGAGTACGGAGTAAATGATGTACAATAACACGGTGAAGGCCGATTGGTGGACATTTACCCAGAATGACAGTGTTTGAGTGGTTAAAGCTGACTGACCACAGCAGAGATAACAGGGGTCTTATTTCTCTATTACACCACTGAACAGATTTAAATCAACAGCGTGTCCTGCTGCTGCTGTGCTCACAACACTCATATCTGATGATCCAGTCTCCTCCAGTCTGTGACTCACATACATCAACATCCATCTACTAAACTGGAGCTGATACAAGAGCACACACACACACACACACACACACACAGACCCTCACATGCTCACACACCCACACATACACACACACACTCAGACCCTCACATGCTCACTCACACACACACACCCACACACAGACACACACACACACACCTGTGACACATGTTCCATGCTCTTTTGAAGTGCCTCCATGTTTTGGCTGTATTGTTCCCGCAGTGTCTCCATCTCCCTGTCATGAGCAGCGACCTCATCCTTCAGCACCCCCTTCAGTGCAGTGAGCTCCCTCTCTCTCATGCGCAGCGTCTCCTCCTGCCTCTGCCTCAGCATCACTGCCTCAGCCAGCTCCGTCTGCAGCGTCAGAACGTCCTGAGGAGACATCAACAAAACGAACCCTGAGCACTTCAGAGCAGTTCAGGCTGAATGTGTTCTGTGTACTGTATTCACGGACATGAGGCGGGGGGGAACCTACTGGAGTGCCGAGCATAGTCTCTCACACACACACACACACACACACACACACACACACACACACACACACACACACACTCTAGGCAATTTAGTGACACCAGCCAGCCTATAACATGCTGTTTGACTGGAGGAGGAAACTGGGGAACCCTGAGGAAACCCCTGAAGCACGAAGAGAAGAATCTCATTATTACTTTTAAAACAGGGAGAATGTTATATCAGCTAAATCTTTCACAGGATGTAACTCAAGAAGATTCTTATAGCTTGTTTTCCTGTCAAGGGCTGAATGATGCCCACACACACACACACACACACACACACACACACGTACACACACGTACACACACATCTCATAGAAACCATTACGATTACATCAACAACAACATCTGAAATCTGAGCTGCTGCTCAACCAGACGGCGTAAACTCAAGTTGAATGAAGTTATCGAGCTAAAAGTTCTGAACAATGATCCGCATGTGCTGTGTCTGTGTAGCGTGTGCAGTGAGTGTGTGTGCTGTGTCTGTGTAGCAAGTGTGTGTGCTGTGTCTGTGTAGCGTGTGTAGCAAGTGCGTGTGCTGTGTCTGTGTAGCGTGTGTAGTGAGTGCGTGTGCTGTGTCTGTGTAGCGTGTGTAGTGAGTGTGTTGTGTCTGTGTAGCGTGTGTAGTGAGTGTGTGTTGTGTCTGTGTAGCATGTGTAGTGAATGTGTGCTGTGTCTGTGTAGCATGTGTAGTGAGTGTGTGTTGTGTCTGTGTAGCATGTGTAGTGAATGTGTGCTGTGTCTGTGTAGCATGTGTAGTGAGTGTGTGTTGTGTCTGTGTAGCGTGTGTAGTGAATGTGTGCTGTGTCTGTGTAGCATGTGTAGTGAGTGTGTGTTGTGTCTGTGTAGCGTGTGTAGTGAGTGTGTGTGCTGTGTCTGTGTACCGTGTGTAGTGAGTGTGTGTTGTGTCTGTGTACCGTGTGCAGTGAGTGTGTGTGCTGTGTCTGTGTACCGTGTGTAGTGGATGTGTGTTGTGTCTGTGTACCGTGTGTAGTGAGTGTGTGTTGTGTGCTGTGTAGCGTGTGTAGTGAGTGTGTGTGCTGTGTAGCGTGTGTAGTGAGTGCGTGCGCTATGTCTGTGTAGCGTGTGTAGTGAGTGCGTGTGCTGTGTCTGTGTAGCGTGTGTAGTGAGTGCGTGTGTTGTGTCTGTGTAGCGTGTGTAGTGAGTGTGTGTTGTGTTTGTGTAGCGTGTATAGTGAGTGTGTGTTGTGTAGCGTGTGTAGTGAGTGTGTGTGCTGTGTCTGTGTAGCGTGTGTAGTGAGTGTGTGTGCTGTGTCTGTGTAGCGAGTGTAGTGAGTGTGTGTTGTGTCTGTGTAGCGAGTGTAGTGAGTGTGTGTGCTGTGTCTGTGTAGCGTGTGTAGTGTGTGTGTTGTGTCTGTGTAGCGTGTGTAGTGAGTGTGTGTTGTGTCTGTGTAGCGAGTGTAGTGAGTGTGTGTGTTGTGTCTGTGTAGCGTGTGTAGTGTGTGTTGTGTCTGTGTAGCGAGTGTAGTGAGTGTGTGTGTTGTGTCTGTGTAGTGTGTGTGTGTTGTGTCTGTGTAGCGTGTGTAGTGTGTTGTGTCTGTGTAGCGAGTGTAGTGAGTGTGTGTGTTGTGTCTGTGTAGCGTGTGTAGTGTGTGTGTTGTGTCTGTGTAGCGAGTGTAGTGAGTGTGTGCTGTGTCTGTGTAGCGTGTGTAGTGAGTGTGTGTGCTGTGTCTGTGTAGCGTGTGTAGTGAGTGTGTGTTGTGTAGCGTGTGTAGTGAGTGTGTGTTGTGTCTGTGTAGCGAGTGTGTCTGCTGTGTCTGTGTAGCGTGTGTAGTGAGTGTGTGTGCTGTGTCTGTGTAGCGAGTGTAGTGAGTGTGTGTTGTGTCTGTGTAGCGAGTGTAGTGAGTGTGTGTGCTGTGTCTGTGTAGCAAGTGTGTGTGCTGTGTCTGTGTAGCGTGTGTAGTGAGTGCGTGTGCTGTGTCTGTGTAGCGTGTGTAGTGAGTGCGTGTGCTGTGTCTGTGTAGCGTGTGTAGTGAGTGTGTTGTGTCTGTGTAGCGTGTGTAGTGAGTGTGTGTTGTGTCTGTGTAGCATGTGTAGTGAATGTGTGCTGTGTCTGTGTAGCATGTGTAGTGAGTGTGTGTTGTGTCTGTGTAGCGTGTGTAGTGAGTGTGTGTGCTGTGTCTGTGTAGCGTGTGTAGTGAGTGTGTGTTGTGTCTGTGTAGCATGTGTAGTGAGTGTGTGTTGTGTCTGTGTAGCATGTGTAGTGAATGTGTGCTGTGTCTGTGTAGCATGTGTAGTGAGTGTGTGTTGTGTCTGTGTAGCGTGTGTAGTGAATGTGTGCTGTGTCTGTGTAGCATGTGTAGTGAGTGTGTGTTGTGTCTGTGTAGCGTGTGTAGTGAGTGTGTGTGCTGTGTCTGTGTACCGTGTGTAGTGAGTGTGTGTTGTGTCTGTGTACCGTGTGCAGTGAGTGTGTGTGCTGTGTCTGTGTACCGTGTGTAGTGGATGTGTGTTGTGTCTGTGTACCGTGTGTAGTGAGTGTGTGTTGTGTGCTGTGTAGCGTGTGTAGTGAGTGTGTGTGCTGTGTAGCGTGTGTAGTGAGTGCGTGCGCTATGTCTGTGTAGCGTGTGTAGTGAGTGCGTGCGCTATGTCTGTGTAGCGTGTGTAGTGAGTGCGTGTGCTGTGTCTGTGTAGCGTGTGTAGTGAGTGCGTGTGCTGTGTCTGTGTAGCGTGTGTAGTGAGTGCGTGTGTTGTGTCTGTGTAGCGTGTGTAGTGAGTGTGTGTTGTGTTTGTGTAGCGTGTATAGTGAGTGTGTGTTGTGTAGCGTGTGTAGTGAGTGTGTGTGCTGTGTCTGTGTAGCGTGTGTAGTGAGTGTGTGTGTTGTGTCTGTGTAGCGTGTGTAGTGAGTGTGTGTTGTGTCTGTGTAGCGAGTGTAGTGAGTGTGTGTGTTGTGTCTGTGTAGCGTGTGTAGTGTGTGTTGTGTCTGTGTAGCGAGTGTAGTGAGTGTGTGTGTTGTGTCTGTGTAGTGTGTGTGTTGTGTCTGTGTAGCGTGTGTA
This sequence comes from Hemibagrus guttatus, assembly GCA_033459395.1. Lineage (NCBI taxonomy): Eukaryota > Metazoa > Chordata > Actinopteri > Siluriformes > Bagridae > Hemibagrus > Hemibagrus guttatus. The sequence continues at coordinate 9,751,437 of JAUCMX010000028.1, forward strand.
GTGAGTGTGTTGTGTCTGTGTAGCGAGTGTAGTGAGTGTGTGTGTTGTGTCTGTGTAGCGTGTGTAGTGTGTGTGTTGTGTCTGTGTAGCGAGTGTAGTGAGTGTGTGCTGTGTCTGTGTAGCGTGTGTAGTGAGTGTGTGTGCTGTGTCTGTGTAGCGTGTGCAGTGAGTGCGTGTGCTGTGTCTGTGTAGCAAGTGCGTGTGCTGTGTCTGTGTAGCGTGTGTAGTGAGTGCGTGTGCTGTGTCTGTGTAGCGTGTGTAGTGAGTGCGTGTGCTGTGTCTGTGTAGCGTGTGTAGTGAGTGTGTGTTGTGTCTGTGTAGCGTGTGTAGTGAATGTGTGCTGTGTCTGTGTAGCGTGTGTAGTGAGTGTGTGTTGTGTCTGTGTAGCGTGTGTAGTGAGTGTGTGTGCTGTGTCTGTGTAGCGTGTGTAGTGAGTGTGTGTTGTGTCTGTGTAGCATGTGTAGTGAATGTGTGCTGTGTCTGTGTACCGTGTGTAGTGAGTGTGTGTTGTGTCTGTGTAGCGTGTGTAGTGAGTGTGTGTTGTGTCTGTGTAGCGTGTGTAGTGAGTGTGTGCTGTGTCTGTGTACCGTGTGTAGTGAGTGTGTGTTGTGTCTGTGTACCGTGTGTAGTGGATGTGTGTTGTGTCTGTGTACCGTGTGTAGTGAGTGTGTGTTGTGTGCTGTGTAGCGTGTGTAGTGAGTGTGTGTGCTGTGTAGCATGTGTAGTGAGTGTGTTTTGCGTCTGTGTAGCGTGTGTAGTGAGTGTGTGTGCTGTGTCTGTGTAGCGTGTGTAGTGAGTGTGTTGTGTCTGTGTACCGTGTGCAGTGAGTGTGTGTGCTGTGTCTGTGTACCGTGTGTAGTGAGTGTGTTGTGTCTGTGTACCGTGTGTAGTGAGTGTGTGCTGTGTCTGTGTAGCGAGTGTAGTGAGTGTGTGTTGTGTCTGTGTAGCGAGTGTAGTGAGTGTGTGTGCTGTGTCTGTGTAGCGTGTGTAGTGTGTGTGTTGTGTCTGTGTAGCGTGTGTAGTGAGTGTGTGTTGTGTCTGTGTAGCGAGTGTAGTGAGTGTGTGTGTGTTGTGTCTGTGTAGCGTGTGTAGTGTGTGTGTTGTGTCTGTGTAGCGAGCGTAGTGAGTGTGTGTGTTGTGTCTGTGTAGCGTGTGTAGTGTGTGTGTTGTGTCTGTGTAGCGTGTATAGTGAGTGTGTGTTGTGTAGCGTGTGTAGTGAGTGTGTGTTGTGTCTGTGTAGCGAGTGTGTCTGCTGTGTCTGTGTAGCGTGTGTAGTGAGTGTGTGTGCTGTGTCTGTGTAGCGAGTGTAGTGAGTGTGTGTTGTGTCTGTGTAGCGAGTGTAGTGAGTGTGTGTGCTGTGTCTGTGTAGCGTGTGTTGTGTCTGTGTAGCGTGTGTAGTGAGTGCGTGTGCTGTGTCTGTGTAGCGTGTGTAGTGAGTGCGTGTGCTGTGTCTGTGTAGCGTGTGTAGTGAGTGTGTGTTGTGTCTGTGTAGCGTGTGTAGTGGATGTGTGTTGTGTCTGTGTAGCGTGTGTAGTGAGTGTGTGTTGTGTCTGTGTAGCGTGTGTAGTGAGTGTGTGTTGTGTCTGTGTAGCGTGTGTAGTGAGTGTGTAGTGAGTGTGTGTTGTGTCTGTGTAGCGTGTGTAGTGAGTGTGTGTTGTGTCTGTGTAGCGTGTGTAGTGAGTGTGTGTGCTGTGTCTGTGTAGCGTGTGTAGTGAGTGTGTGTTGTGTCTGTGTAGCGTGTGTAGTGAGTGTGTTGTGTCTGTGTAGCGTGTGTAGTGAGTGTGTGTTGTGTCTGTGTAGCGTGTGTAGTGAGTGTGTGTTGTGTCTGTGTAGCGTGTGTAGTGTGTGTTGTGTCTGTGTAGCGTGTGTAGTGAGTGTGTGTTGTGTCTGTGTAGCGTGTGTAGTGAGTGTGTGTTGTGTCTGTGTAGCGTGTGTAGTGAGTGTGTGTGCTGTGTCTGTGTAGCGTGTGTAGTGAGTGTGTGTTGTGTCTGTGTACCGTGTGTAGTGAGTGTGTGTTGTGTCTGTGTACCGTGTGTAGTGAGTGTGTTGTGTCTGTGTACCGTGTGTAAGTGTGTGCTGTGTCTGTGTACCGTGTGTAGTGAGTGTGTTTCTGTGGGGGGGGGGGGTGTCTGTGTACCGTGTGTAGTGTGTGTGTTGTGTCTGTGTAGCGTGTGTAGTGAGTGTGTGTTGTGTCTGTGTAGCGTGTGTAGTGAGTGTGTGCTGTGTCTGTGTACCGTGTGTAGTGAGTGTGTTGTGTCTGTGTACCGTGTGTAGTGAGTGTGTGTTGTGTCTGTGTACCGTGTGTAGTGAGTGTGTGCTGTGTCTGTGTACCGTGTGTAGTGAGTGTGTGCTGTGTCTGTGTACCGTGTGTAGTGAGTGTGTGTGAGCTTCACTCTCCGATCCTCTCCTGAGCTCCTCCTGAAGCCGAGCCAGATGATCCTCCTGCTGATGACAGCGAGACTCCACACGCTCCTTCTCCAAGCGCAGATCCACCAAGCTGAACACAACAACACAACACAGTTCATCCTGCACCTCCACACACAACACACACACACACACACAACACAGTTCATCCTGCACCTCCACACACACACACACAGACACACACACACACACAACACAGTTCATCCTGCACCTCCACACACAACACACACACACACAACCACAGTTCATCCTGCACCTCCACACACACACACACACACACACACACACACACACACACACACACACCACAGTTCATCCTGCACCTCCCACACACACACACACACACACACACACACACACCACAGTTTATCCTGCACCTCCACACACACACACACACACAACACAGTTCATCCTGCACCTCCCACACACAACACACACACAAAACACAGTTATCCTGCACCTCCACACACACACACACACACAAACCACAGTTCATCCTGCACCTCCACACACACACACACACACACACACAACACAGTTCATCCTGCACCTCCACACACAACACACACACAAAACACAGTTTATCCTGCACCTCCCCCCCACACACACACACACACACACACACACCACAGTTCATCCTGCACCTCCACACACAACACACACACAACCACAGTTCATTCTGCACCTCCACACACACACACACACACACACACACACACACACACACACAACACAGTTCATCCTGCACCTCCACACACAACACACACACAAAACACAGTTTATCCTGCACCTCCACACACACACACACAGACACACACACACACACACACACACACAACACAACAGTTCATCCTGCACCTCCACACACACACACAGACACACACACACACACACACACACACACAACACAGTTCATCCTGCACCTCCACACACACACACCACAGTTCATCCTGCACCCACACACACACACACACACAACACAACAGTTCATCCTGCACCTCCACACACACACACACACACACACAGTTCATCCTGCACCTCCACACACAACACACACACAAAACACAGTTTATCCTGCACCTCACACACACACACACACACCACAGTTCATCCTGCACCTCCACACACACACACACACACACACACACACACACACACACACAACACAGTTCATCCTGCACCTCCACACACAACACACACACAAAACACAGTTTATCCTGCACCTCCACACACACACACACA
>JAUCMX010000028.1:9760102-9770102 GCA_033459395.1 Hemibagrus guttatus
AACATCCTAACAGGTAGATATTCCCATTAAACAGGGAAACGTGTTTAGTGCATGTGTAGTTGTTCACACCCGAAGCCTCATGATTTAGCAATCGTCATGACTCAGCTTTTCACTGTTTGTTTTATGGGTGGATTTGACTGTTCGATACCAAACATCAGTGCATCTGTGTGTAGTGTGTAGCGCGTTATATACTATATTATTATATTATATATTATATACAACCCTCCCATTGAATCCGGGCTTGGGACCAGCACTGAGAGTTAACTCTCCTGACAGTTTGTTAGCGCCCTGTCCGGGAATCGAACCCGGGCCGCGGCAATGAGAGATACCTATCATTATGATTAACTACTTAAAAAATGCAGTATTTGGGCATTGGTGGCTCTGTGGTAGGCTTCTCGCCCATCATGTGGAAGGCCCGTGTTCAATTCCCAGCCGATGCACAAACCCCAGCCACTGGATGCAGTGCCGGTCCCAAGCCCGGGAAAATGGGAGGGTTGCGTCTGGAAGGGCATCCGGCGTAAAACCTGTGCCGAGTTGTTGTGCGGACCAGTTGGTCTGCTGTGGTGACCCCGAACATGGAGCAGCAAACTTAAAAAATGCAGTATAGTGGTTTTGTGTTAAAAGGGAAAATAAAGAAATCTTCACTTTCAGTTCATCTCCTCACACTGCTGTTGTCTTTCTAAGAAACGTTTATTTAAAGCTACAGCAGCGAGTTTAAAACACTGTGCCTTGTTTCTCAGTGCTAATGATCCTCACATCTACAGCCTAGACCCACACAGCGCTTTACAGATGCACAAACCCCGAGTGTCGAATGACTAGAAAAGGAGTCTGGTTTCAGAGTCATGAATACTGCAGCACAGGTACAGCTGAGAGGCTCGAGACTGAAAGGGAACCTCCTGAAAGAGGATGAGCTTCTGGCCTTTTATTATTAATGCATCACAGACATGTGTGACTCGAATCAGCTGTCTTCATTAAAGCAGCGGTTACCAAGAGACAGAGAGATGATGATTCACATACAGGAGGCCTTACACAAACAATGAATTACACTCTTCATGTACACACACACACACACACACACACACACAGACACAAACACATACAAAAACACATACAACACTCACAGATATACATACAAAGACACAAACACAGATATGCATACAAAGACACACACACAAATATGCATACACACACACACAAATATGCATACACACACACACACACACACACACACACACACACACACACACACACCTCAGATCTCTCTACAAACAATGACAACGGCGCTGTTCCGGAAAATGCAAATTGTTCTGTTCTGAACCTGCTCACCTTCAGCCTTCTGTGCAGCTCATGAATGAGATCTGCTTTTCGTCTCAGGGAAGCCTCGCTCTCCACAGACCTGATGCAGTCACAAAACAGACCCACAAAAAAAAGTCAGAGCATTTATCTGGAGTAGAGTGTGTTAAAAACAAACTAGCAGGAGAAATCTTTATTTTGCTTGAGCTGTAACTCTAGCTGTTGTTAGGGCTGGGCAGTGTGACGGTGTAACCTCGATCCTGTGATAAATTTCTGTCACTGTTCTGAGTCATGGTGGATACAGTGACATCATCTTCTGACATTTTTAATACAGAGTATACATAACGTCATTTAGACAGCATTTAACACAGCTGCATGCTTTGCTGCACTGTATATACTTTATATTTACATTTTTATGCCATTTGGTAGACATCCTTATCCACAGCAACTTACATTCATCTCATTTATACAACCGAGCAGTTGAGGGTTAAGGGCCTTACCCAGGGGCCCCGCAGTGGCAGTGTGTTGGTGCTGGGATTTGAACTTAACTTTCTGATCAGTTCCCCAACAGCTTAATCCACTGAGCTACACGTCCCTCACTGCCCCATAGTGATACATGATGTGTATATTAAAATGTCTTGAGTGTGGTTAGATGAAGTTTTTGCCTCATTGCCCAGCCCGGTCTGGTCCAGCTAATGTGAGGTGTGTTTACCCTTCTCTGAGCACTTCGTAGATCGCCTGTTTTTCTTGAGCTTCACCTCCATTAACGGAATCTGTGCTTTGACTTTGGCTCAGAGGATCAGGAGTTACCTAAAATAAAGACAAGATTTAAGAAGGAAACAGAGGAGTCTGAGTATCGTGTCATGTCAGATAGTGAACAGTTTTTCAGAACACTATCTTTACTGATAAAGCGTTTAACTGGCTATGAGGTTCATTTCTCCAGTGGGTTTATATTCATGTTTAAACAGAGTACCACAGTTTGTGGTTAGCTGACAAGCGACAGACTTTATGTTTATTATATTGTATTAGCAATAATTTCCAGAGCTTTCTCTGAAAAGGCCGATCGTAAAGACAGATTGTAAACGCTGCTCTGGTGGAATGTCAGTAATAATCATCTCAAGACTTTAAACAATGTTTAAATAACTGAAAACATTTATATCATGCGTGTTACACAGATTTGTCTTTTCTTCATGAATTTCGAATCATGTCAGCAGAATTGGCTTATCAGTTCTAGTCTAATGTCTGCTAAAGGAAGAGAAAGGTCATATCATAAATCATGTGACACCTGGTGATAATGTTGGCACACAATGCCCATGACCTCCTTCTACAATCTTCATAAAAGCTTACCTGTTTCTGTGATAGAGCAGGTGGCACTTCATTTGTAACAAACATCCTTGGAGTTTTATTAACAGTAGGTGGCTTTGAGGCAGGAACAGCAGGCTCCTTTGCTATGGAAGGAGAGCTCTGGCCAAGACTGTTGTAGTTCGTAGGTTTGGGTGAGTTAAGGCTGGAGCTTGAGGTGGTGTTTACTGTAGGACCATAGGGGTTTACGGTTGGTGAGGCAGGAGGCTCTTCTTCCTTCTCCTTGCAGGCATCCAAGCTGTGAGAACGCTTTCGCTCATCAAATTGCAGAGATGCTCGAGCTTTAGAGCGGCCTCTGATCCGGCTTGGCATGGTGGACGTGGCACTGCTGTTAAATTTACTGATAAGTTTATTAATGGGTGCTAAGGATTTTCTGTCGATGGCTTCAACCGGCTCTTCCTCAACAGCACCTGTTCCATTCGCACTTCCACCAATCCCATTCTGCCGTACTGGTCTAAGGCCAGCTTCATTCAGCTCTCCAAGATCTTTCTTCTCAGAGTTTTTTAATGAAGGAGCAGATACAGAATTTTCTGCAGTCCCTCTTTCTCCATCTCCCTGACTTCCTGCTTGCCCATCACCAGGTGGCCTCTTCAAAGGGCTCCCAAATTCGACCGTCTCTTCCTCTGGGGAACCTGGTGGCCCAACTGAGCTGTAAGGGTCTTTAGGAGTCTGAGCAATATCACAAGGCCTTGGTGGAAGGCTGTTATATGGAGATGAACGTCCAAGCATTGGGGTCTGTGGCTGGCTCTTTAGTTGTACTCCATATGAGTCACCCTTCTCTCCATCCTTCAGCACCACATAGGGCTGTCCAGAAATGCCCTGAACCCTCACTGCTACCCCATACGAAGAGGATGGAGAAGTCCCACTGCCACCAGCAGCTCCGGCTCCACCAACACCCCGACTTCTCTCTGCATAGCCTCCACCCATATCTTCCAGGTCTTTGATGAAGCGGATCTGGACACCGTAGTCCACCGGAGTCTTTCTATCTGCTGAGAGGGAATTCATTGTGGCTCACTGTGAAAGCAAGGTTTAAAATAATTAGTAATCCGTTTTGTGAGACAGATCTTAGTAAGAAGACGCAATGATTAATAAGTGCCTCAGGTGAGCTTTGAAAGTAAACGCACGATTATCTCCAATTGTTGTAAATAATAACACATTCTCTCCATCACAGCTTTACAGGCCTGGAGCAAACCCCCAGTTAGAAGCACCACACGTCTGAAGCAGGTAAAAAAGGTTTTCATGCATGTTTGAGTTCTCATACCACGTCCCATCCCACATCACAGAGGAGCAGTGTACTGAACTACAAAACTAAAGCTGTGTAAATAAACTGTTATTAATTATATCTGTTTGTTTTCTATTCTGTATAAAATACACACTGTTACCTCAAAGTCTGAAGCAAACAATTGTGCAGGTCTCTGTATGCTGTAGCAATACGATTTCCCTTCACTGGAGCTAAGAGGCTCTAATCTGTTCCAGCATGACAATGTACACAAAGAAGACATGGTGTGCTAACACTGAAGTGAACAAAACTAGTGTCCTGCACAGAACCAATGTAAACGTAATACACGTATATAAAGGGGTTAGACAATGAAACTGAAACACCTTGTTTTAGACCACATTTATTAGTATGGTGTAGATACTTGTTTTGTGGCCACTACAACATCAATTCGTCTTGGGAATGACTGATACAGTGCACAGTGGCCAGAGGGATTCTGAGCCATTGAAAAGCTTCCTTACGGCTTCTCCACAATGTGACTCTCTCGAATGTGGGAAACAGTAACCATGGACGCATCAGAGAACGATACATGGCACCTACAGGCTGGCACGACCGAAATCGACATTTGGCAATGGCACCAGTGACCAAAAGTTTGGCTACAAACAGCCTGTGGACACTGTGGAGCTCCCGATGTACAGTTTTGGTGAAAACAGGAGGGCTGAGAGACACATTTAGTTTTGCATTTAGTCGAGCAGCTGTGGTTTTAGGTTTGTTGGGTTAGTATCTGGACATCCATTTCAGACAGCTTCCTCTAGTGTTAACAGTTACTTCTTTGTGATTGTATGACAGCATCACCCTGTCCAGCTTCACTATTGCTCTGCTATTTCAACTCTCATTCTTCTGTTACTTAGGGAATGTGAAATCGGTGAAAACTTGGTGTCCACTATCTCCATTTCCTGCCCCCTTATGGAAAAATGGATGGGGGGCCTTTTGCTGCACCGGAGATCCACCACCATCTCCTTGGATTTCCTGTTGTTGAGCCGAAGGTGGTTGCTGTCACACCATTTTATGAAGCAACCAAACAAGGTCTCCGTACTTCTCCTTCTTATTGTCTGGGATACAGCCAATAATCGAGCAGTCTTCTGAGAACTGTCACATTTCGAAATCAAAGCAGAAGTCAGAGGCATAGAGAGTGAGCTAGTTGTATAGTTCCCTGCTATGCACCAGCTCTGAGCAGCCCTGCAGCCTGACATACTGCGGCCTGTTGATAAGGTATTCTGTAAGCCAGGCTATGAGATCCTGGCCAGCTGCATCACAGAAACCTTTTTTTCCAGCCAGAGTGGCTGGAAGATGTAAAAAAACACTTGAGAAGTTAAAGAACATGATCCTTACAATGCTTTGGGGCCTCACCCTCCAGATGTGCATAATTTCTGTGAAGCAGGTAGATGATGACATCTCCAACCTTGTTCTGTTGCAGCTTCCTCTCTAGTTTGGTCTCACAACAGTCTTCAGCCCTCCTCAGCTTCCTCCTTAGCTCCTTCTGTATTCTTTTCCTGCCATGTTCAGTATCCCTTACCTTACCTTGAAGGCTCTCTTCTTCCTGTTCAGCAGGGTTTGACTGATCCAAGTTGTTGAGGAAGCAACCTTCTTACTGAGAACTGCAGTCTCCTCACAGAACCTGATAATCAGTTACACACCGAGTCAGAACCTGAACGTCATCCTCATGATCTTCCTAAACAGCTCCAAGTCAGGGCGTCCTCTGCCTCCACAGACCTCAAACGACTCAGTCCTCTTTGTTATGCATTGTCTCCTAACAACAGGCTTATATGTGGGAATAAGCTGTATCAGACAGTGACCTGATTTGCCAAGGGAGTGAAGGGCAGTGGTACTGAAAGCCTCCTTAACATTGGGATACAGCAAGTCCAAGGTCTTATACCCTCTGGTGTTGAAAGTTACATACTGGGTAAAGTTGGTCAGATTCCTTGAGATTTTAACATGATTAAAACTCAGCATCAGCCAGGCAAATCAACCGGCCCTGGGTTACACCATTTGGGGTTAACAAAGACAGCAAGTCCACCACAGGACAATAACAACGTTGAAATGAAGAATTCTGCATGATTTTTGAATCAACTCACGGCTCAGACAGTAGTTCTGTCTGTAACATGAACATGTTAATGTGCTCATTCTAATACATTTTTCTTTCTATAGTAACAACTAATACACTGGGACTTGCACAGAAAAGCCTAATAAACAAAATATGTTGCTTTAAACATAATAATAATAATAAATAATTGTTGATGTGATGATTTTTCCAAGGCATTTATTTAAAATTTATGGAAGGAGTCCCCAGTGTCAGCACTTTGTGAAGTTTCTCGGCACAGGAAAGCTTTCTCAAGGTTTCTTCCTCATATCATCACAGGGAGTTTTTCCTCGTCACCGTCAGCACAAGATTTGCTCATTAGGGATAAAATAAAATAGTAACTTTAATTTAAACTTTTTCCGTTTCCTGTTTCTCTACTTCTGTAAAGCTGCTTTGAGACAATGTCCATTGTAAAAGGCTCTGTAGAAATAAATGGAATTGAAAGTCTTCAGGTCTCTGTAAAGAATCTAGATTTAGGTTGTTGCTGCTCCATACAGCAGGGCCGTGACTGCTTCCTTACGTCAATGCACCAGCAGAGATTTACATAAAAACACAACTCTCTGCCTTTCTGAAACAGACGCTGTAGCAGACGCAGCTCTAGCTGGTGTAATGCTGGGTAATAAAGTCAGGAGTCTCAGTTAATGTCAGTACTAAACACAAAAAACACAGTCTGCTGCTTTCTGAGAATTTCTCCTGCTTTGTTGAATTGTTGATGTTTTTACAGATTGAAACCAAATTTCTGTCTTTTTCCCTGCTCAGTTTGAATTATCATGATTTTTCATTCTTGACTCAGTTAATTAAACATATTTACTCACTGGGAAGCTGACCACATTTTAATGTTTTGTCTGTGTGTCTGTCTGTCTGTCTGTCTGTATGTATGTCTGACTGTCTGTGTATCTGTCTGTCTGTGTGTCTGTCTGTCTGAGTAATTGTCTGTCTGAGTGTCCGAGTGCCTGTGTGTCTCTCTGTCTGTCTGAGTGTCTGTGTATCTGTCTGAGTGTCTGTGTATCTGTCTGCGTCTGAGTGTATGTCTGTGTGTATGTCTGAATGTCTGTCTGTCTGTCTGTCTGAGTGTCTGAGCGTCTGTCTGAGCGTCTGTGTAAGAAAAGATAAAAACAACTGCACACATCTTTGTCATTTTGACATTTGTTACGACATTTAAACAGTGTTTTTAAAAGAGCACATACAGCAGCTGGCCTGAGCACAGAGCAGTGTCTGCGAGCACGGTCAATAAATATGCTTTAAAATGTACAATATACAACAAAAAGTTATTTTTAAACATAACACCAAGAGCACTTTTTTAATCTAGATACACAATTATCAAAAGGAAATGATTTATAATCCCACTGTCCGGTGTTTATAATGATTTATAATCCCACTCTCCGGTGTTTATAATGATTTATAATCCCACTCTCCGGTGTTTATAATGATTTATAATCCCACTCTCCGGTGTTTATAATGATTTATAATCCCACTCTCCGGTGTTTAAAATGATTTATAATCCCACTCTCCGGTGTTTATAATGATTTATAATCCCACTCTCCGGTGTTTATAATGATTTATAATCCCACTCTCTGTGTTTATAATGATTTATAATCCCACTCTCCAGTGTTTAAAATGATTTATAATCCCACTCTCCGGTGTTTATAATGATTTATAATCCCACTCTCTGGTGTTATTTGGTCAAGCTGATGTTGGATGCTGTGAGAATTAAAGAAGAGACCAAAGCAGCAGGTAAAAACAAAACACACACAGACATCTACTTTAAAAACAAACCCCCTATAGGCTTCCTCTATTATAAAAACTACCAGCGTTTACAAAAACACATAACAAGTTTCACTAATCGATCAATAACCTCTTGGCTATCAATAAGTAACTGGCTGTAATGGAGGACTGGGTTACACTGTAACACGCAGCACCTCGGTGAGGCCCGACTGCGGATCAGCCATTGTCGTGCACATAGTCAGAATTCCACACATTCTCACTATACATGTTCTGCACCACATGACTGCACAGAGTCGTTTCAACAAACACAAGAAACATTATTTCCCACGTCTCACTACGCAGAGGTCATAGCCTTGATTACAGTTCTTCATTTCAGTGCCTGAATTTTCTCTGTTTTGAGGACTCATTGTGTCACTAGTTCCTGCACATTTATTCACATGAAGCTTTGTGTGTTTTACTTCCCTGCAAACATTAAAAAAATCATCTGGCACTGCAGCTTCCATCAGCTTTGACCTCGCCTGACCCAGAAACCAGTGTGTTATTATCAGGAGGAATGTGTCCAGACAGGATCATCTGGTCTCTACACACACACACACACACACACACACATTTTGTCCAAGCCATGTTTCTACTGCCCTTTTATCTCTTTCCCCATAAATATATTTGTGTAATTTGGTTCTCTGACTGTTTCATTTTCACAATCGAAGCTAAACATTATAAAGTGTTAGGGATGTGATGAGACTGAATCATACTGTTCAAAACAAGTCTCTGAATTCAATCCATATCGAACAACTATTCTTCATAAAACACCACTTAACATATAATGTGAGGTGTAATAAACCTAGAAAATTAATCAAGCCCACACTCTACTAAACCCTCAGCAGGTTAGCTTTGGTAAAAGAAAAAAAATAATTAATTTTTAAAAAATGAACTAAAATATAATAGAATCAGCAAGCAGGAGCTGAAATATTCTGAAAATCTTTAAAATCTGGTGTAAAGGAGCACTTCAGCTTCCTGTTAAGTTTGATGGTCAGCGAGTGCTGGACTGAGAAGCTCCACTGAGTACATCTGCACTAACACACTAACACACGTCCGTGCTCATTCTATCCAGTTTAAAGAAATCCCTGCTGTGATTGGGACGCTCATGTCGGACAGAGCAGAATAAAAGTTTCTAAAACTCATCATGAGCTACAGAGAGCTGCGTGACTCTGAGAGCACCACATCAGAACGGGAAACGGTCCGAGCTTCAGACACGCCCCCTCGCCGGTCACCATCAGTGAAAGCTTATTATGAATTAAAGTGTTTAATTCAGTCACATTCTGATACACAGCTTTCACTTACTGTCCTTTTGTAACGTTAAATTATTTAATTAATCAAAATATAGAATATATATAAACATTCTATACATCCAAAATATATAATATTCTATATTCATACCACATCATCTCATCACTAATCTTGCCACCGTCACCGCAGGCTTGCTCATTAGGGATAAAATAGTAAGTTAACTTTATCATTATTTTCCTTCTCCGTTTCTCTACTTCTGTACAGCTGCTTTGAGACAATGTCCATTGTAAAAAGCGTTATACAAAAGAACTGAATTAATCACTGGAATCAGATATTACCTTTTCTATTTTTTCTATGTTTATTTTTCTATTGCAGTTTTCCACCAGATTTTCCCTACATGGCCTTTATGTTCTGTTTTATTTTATAATATCTTATTTTTATTCTTTTACCTTCGTGTTAATTGGCTATCTTTTAAATGAAGGGCAGTTGTAAACATTTCACGACATGTCCTACTGTGTATGGTTGTGCATGTGAAAATTTGAAAGCCTAAAGAATATATTCAGGTAATGTTTATTTTCTCCAAATTCGTGTGCTGTTGTGTGAAAACCAGAACGTCTCCAACTCCACCACATTCTGTATTTATAACTAAACTATACAGCGGAGTGATGAAGTGAGAGTAATGAGAGGGGGACTGCACGCTTCATTTCTCTGCACTGCACCAGGTCCAGCTGTTTACACGCCGTGTAGTGTGTGTGAAAATGTAGAGCAGTGTAATGACCATCCCATCACACGCAGCACTCACACGTTTTTACTTTTCCCCGAATGAAAAAGTATTTGCACCCTTAGGGGCTCGTGTGTACGTCTGTCTCCTCTGAGCTGCCACGGTCCACACGTGAACAACTCGGTCACGAGAGTCACGTTAGTCCAAACTGCACATCGCATTTCATTTCTAAAATTTAATTCCTAACCTCAAAAAC
>JAUCMX010000028.1:9772602-9847602 GCA_033459395.1 Hemibagrus guttatus
ACGTTTCCCATGTGTAAAGAAAATCATGTCTGATTTAAAATAAATATATTATCCAGTATGAGAACTGGGCCGATACCTGCGGGTGGGCGGGCGGGCGGGAGGGAGGAAAGAAAGAAAGAGATTGAATATCAGGATATTGGATGCTGTAACAAATGATGAATATTGGACTTGGATTTGAAAGAGAAATTTATTTTGGAATTTTTTTGTTTAAAAACAAGAAAAAGCATTTTATAGGCTGATGCTCAAGGTTTCAGTATCGAGAGAGAGAGAGAGAGAGAGAGAGAGAGAGAGAGAGAGAGAGAGAGAGAGAGAGAGAGAGAGACAGAGAGAGAGAGACAGAGAGAGAGACAGATACAGAGACAGAGAGAGACAGAGAATGAGAGTGAGAGTGAGACAGAGAGAGAGAGACAGACAGAGACAGACAGAGAGACAGAGAGAGAGAGAGAGACAGAGAGAGAGAGAGAGAGAGAGAGAGAGAGAGAGAGAGACAGACAGAGAGTGAGAGTGAGAGAGGCAGAGAGTGAGAGAGAGAGAGAGAGAGAGAGAGAGAGAGAGAGAGAGAGAGAGAGAGAGAGAGACACAGACAGAGAGTGAGAGTGAGAGAGACAGACAGAGACAGAGAGAGACAGAGACAGAGAGACAGAGAGAGTGAGAGAGAGAGATCACGCTGAAGCCCAGAGCTCTACATTTCCCGTGTTATTAGAAAACCAGCAGAAACAAAGCGGCCTGGAAGTAACAGGTGATCTCTCACCTGCTCACACCTCACCTCACTTTAACACACACACTCACCGAAACAAACCCCATCAGCCTAACACACACACACACACACACACACACACACACACACACACACACACACACACACACAGAGAATGAGGGTAAGGTTAAACTCAAGCTGTAATTGAATGTAATAATGAATGTATCTGCGACTGCGCTGTAGAGCCGTGACAAGCCGCACTAAGTAAACATTAGTGTCCTGTTTTCCTACCAGACAAAATAAAGCTGTCCAGTCTTCAGCGGTCAGCAGTCAGAGGCAGGTCCACTTCAGGGTGACTTCTCACCATGTGACTGTGGAACCAAAGCTTTTATAATAATGATGGAGAGTTCACACAGCTCACCGTCGGGAATTAAAAAAAAACCTCTCGACAACCTGTTGCGCTGTCGTCACGCAACCTCTCCATGGCCCCGCCCCCCGGAGCCTCCGATTAGTCAGAAATGTCTCGTGGCCTGCCCTCAAACGCACGCTATTGGCTGGGGGCTCATGTCAATCAAATCCGAATATTTCTGCTTTAAGTACTCTTCTGTACTCTAATAACTGCTCGACATCATCATCAACGCTTAATGTTATCAGGAAACATATTACTGATGTCCAGAACTGTAGAGTGGACACAGCATCACAGACAGCTGACACTCCTACAGCTTTTATAGCTATTAAACAAACCCAACCTGCGAAGACAGAAAATAATAGTAGAATCAAGCCATCTTTTCAGGCATGTAATGGACTGCAATTAGTTAATGATTAATGGCTAACACCAAAAGTACATTTTAAAACAGCATTCATTAGAAAAGAAACTGACAGAAAACTTTTAGATCAAATCCTTCCGAGTCGTCTAAACACACTCTTCAATAGACCGGATAATGTTCACAGAAAATTTGACCTGAAGCAATTAACATGGGCAATATCACACATTTGCTTATGTTTAACTAGTGACCTAATGGTGCAACAACAATATTGATGTAAATAGTCAAGATTTCCATTTTGGTGTTTAAGGATGTTCAAAATTGTAAAATTATATGTTCAGTTCCAGTGTTAAATAAACAAAAGTGTCCAGTGTTATCTCAGACTTTTGGTCTCAGTGGTCATGCAATATATATATATATATATCAGATCTCAATGGGGAAAAATATCATACTAGATATCTATACTGATATGGACTGGGTAATGTGTAGCATCTTGGTGCCAGATACCACAGCACACCTTCAGGAATCTAGTGGAGACCATGCCTCGATGGCTCAGGACAATAATATTAGGTCATAATGTTATGCTTGAACAGTGTATATAGTTAGCAACATGTTACTGATAACTGATGCAGTGAGTAGCTTCTCATTTCTTAAAATCTTGTCAAAAGACATATCCTGTATCCTGTGCTGTTACTCCAAGATGTTACTCTGTTTCAGAAGGGTCAAATTATTAGTCTTCATCCAGCAAAGAAAACAACGGGTTTACTAAAACTACTAAAATTGGGTTAAGATCTGTTCAATACATCATTAAAAACCTGGGATGGTAGTGGTGAACTCATTCATTCATTCATTGTGTACCGCTTATCCGATCTATTCTCGGGTCACGGGGAGCCTGTGCCTATCTCAGGCGTCATTGGGCATCAAGGCAGGATACACCCTGGATGGAGTGCCAACCCATCACAGGGCACACACACACTCTCATTCACTCACACAATCACACACTACGGACAATTTAGAGATGCCAATCAACCTATAATTCATGTCTTTGGACCGGGGGAGGAAACCGGAGAACCCGGAGGAAACCCCCGAGGCACGGGGAGAACATGCAAACTCCACACACACATGGCGGAGGCGGGAATCGAACCCCCAACCCTGGAGGTGTGAGGCCAAACCTGCTAACCGTAATGGTGAACTATCAAGAGGAAATTTGATCATTAAATGGAGATCACTTAAATGTTTAGTGGGAAAAAAACATCAGAAATTATGGCTATGTTTAAGTGAAATTAAGATTATTTCCACACACACAGTGCAAAGAATGCAGTGTAGCCTTATGAAATGCACTGATCAGTGAGGCTAATCGGAAACATTTATGGCATTTGGCAGACACTCTTCTCCAGAGTGACGTACAAAAGTGCTGGAAAAAGGCTTATTTGCTAGTGAACATAAAGATCGGACTCTGGATTGTGGTCCAGTGAGTCCAGTTTGATAGGTGTATCGGGGTATGAAGACCCATCATGTCTAGCTGCTATGAACAGTACCCGTCATTATAATAGCTTGTACTATACGTTTATATTAATACACATATTGTGATACACATATATAATGTCAGATGTTTTCAGTGTGTGGTCATTAATGTGTTCTGGTCAATCATAGTCTGGCATGATGTACCCTAAAAGGCAAAAGCATACAAACAGCCCTCGATCATCCACTTGGTCTATAACGCTCATAGCAAAAAAATTTATAAATGTAACCTATTGAGAGGTAAGTCAATTTGAAGAATCCATTCATTAGAAAATTAGCACATTAATCAGGCCTTAAACTTAACTAAACCCTGAGTAAAATTTTATACATGCATGACCCCACCCACAGCACCAACCAGCAGGGGAGTAGAGCCTGACGAACCCATCAGAAATCATCCAACACATTACTGTACTTCACTTTGGTCAAGCACTTTGAATCCAGTCCTAAACTGGTCAGTATCTGATTTATGATGTCCAAAACATTTGGACATTTCAGACTGAAAATCTAAAAAGAGAAAGTGGATAAAAACTTTTCTTCCACACTGAATTATTCAACTTAGTTTAGGCTTTTGTTCTTCAAAATATAAATTATGTAGAATTGTGTGCCTTGTCTTGGAATGGGAAATGAGGACATCTGCAAGGCCTGTCCCCTGTGTGTCTCTTACTTCCTATTCAGATGTCCATCTTATTTTGGTGTCATTGTATGATAATACAATGTGTGAAAGGCTTCTCGATTACCACTTCCCACGCTGATGTCAGCAGCCTGGCTTCTTTCTTCTCTTTCATACCAGATCACCTCTTACAGCATGTGACTGTTTGGTTGGATCAGTAGCATTTACTGTATGTGACCTACATTCAGGTCACCTATATGGCTAAAAGACAGAAGACTTCAAGCACTGGTTTGGATCATCAGGGCTCTTCTGGTGGTCCCTTACACCTGATGAACAATGTAAAGGAAGCTCACAACCAACAGACAGACTAAAGTTAGCAACTGTAGAACTACAGAGTGCATCTAACTGCATGCTAACTTCACCTAATAAAATAAATGAGTGTAGATATATAAAAGGTTTACTCGAAAAATTGAACAATAAGTGGACAGTTTCTTACATTCCTAAGCCTTGAAATGTCAGGAGACAAAGAACAGGTTCTTCTCTCAGTGCTTTTGAACAGGGTCATGTCGTGGCCTTGCATTCAGATACTAAAGCTCTAATATGTCCTCAAGATAAAATGCATGGTGATGTTTTTATTCAAAACACCAGTAAGACTATTTCATGCTATATAAACAACCTTAAGGGGTTCACACCAAAATAAAATAAAAACAGATAAAACAAATAAAATAATAAAAATGATTATGATTAATAGTGGGGTATTGCAATAACCTGTAATTAAAGATATTACTTCCAAAGATGTATCAACGTTTTCAGACAGAACACACTGATGTAGAATGCCTTCACTGTAAAAGACAATAAGAAAATAACCTGTGGTGTTATTCCAGACATCACGATTCAAACAGCTTTGTTATTTGAGATTTATATTATTTGGAAAGAGTGCAAAGGCAGCCGGAAAGTCATGAAACATGAGCTATTCATTCGAAAGAAAGGAAGGATATTACATTCACTACGTGGACTTGGTTTATTGGGTACTCAAACCCAAATTTAATGCAACAATAGTCTACAAAAATGGCAAGTAAAAATACAAATACATTTTCCTTTACTGCTTTCACAACATGACCTCACTTCTGCCCACCTCAAACAGTACTGCACAATCCTGAACAACAGAGGGCACTAGAGTAAGCACACTAGACATCAGTACAAAAAAAGGATAATTGCTAAGAAAAAGGCAACCTGGACAGAAATGTGGAAAGAAAGAAAAAACATCTTTATCAGCAACAGAAACATGATCCGATATTTGATTTCATCCTGTTATTTGGTCTACTTCACACCCCTCAACGAGGCCTAAAAAGAAACAATACATTACAAACAGCAGACAAATTACTGCATTTGGTTCACATGCAATCCAAAGACTATACACATCGGATATGGTTATGTAGCACTAATCCCTATATAGCCAACCATTCACACTGACCGCTCAGTTTTAAATAAAAATGGTGAATGAATGTATATTAAGACAAAATCTTGGCAAATGAGTGATTAAAATGTCATGGATCTTTCTGTTTACAGGACAGTTCTTCCCATTAGGAACTGAAAAAATGTGAGTAATATTAATTATATACAGGTGTATACACCATTTCTCTCCAGGGTGAAGGAAGTTACTCATTTCCTTTGGACACACCGAAATGGAAACCATGGACTAGAGGAGGTGGTGTAGGGAGACCTCACTCTAGATTTAGATAGCAGTCGTTCTGTGCCAAAGCATGTGTACAACTGTTAAATCTGTGAGGTAGTGAGTTGTTGTCAGTGCTTTGCTGGTAGACAAGCTGCTTTTGGAGGGAAAGTTTACTCTGCCTGGAAACTTTACTGGATAGTAGTTCATTACTTTTAAATATGACAATGTTAGAAAATTCTTCAGCACTTTCACAACCATGTGTTCAATTTAAGCAATAAGTGAAATATTTTCTTTTTCCTAAACATGAGCCAAATCATACAGGTAATATGAAATGGCTGATTCGTTACTGGTCGTCAGTGTTCTTGAAAATACATGCTCAAACTTTCTCCAATCAGCAAGAAATGTAAGCCCTAAAAGTGCTTCTGTGGTTTGCAAGAGCACTTTACACAGGAAGTACAGAGTCCACATTTTCCATTTGTGCTCTATCCATTGGTTTCCCTACATTTCCTACTCTGTCCACTTTCCTTAGCCTGCTTGCCTCTGTGTTGTTGGCTGAAAGGCATAAAACAATCAGTTCCATGTCATTTATGCTTCCTTTCCTCTCTCTCAATCGTGATCACTTAGCCTTCGTTGGCAGCCACCAGCTGTCCCAGGCTCTGGCGTACATATACTGCCTGAATCTCCTTGGTCTTGAGGCAGAAATCACAAGCCCATACCGCAGCACTCTCTCTGGTCAACAGGCCATATGCAGGCTCAGTCAGGCCTGTGCAGTCTCTGTGGAACCAGCGCTGGCACGACGCCTCACAAAGAATGGCCTCCTGGTCATCATGTACCTCTAACAAGCAGAAGCCACAATGGAACACCATTCCACTTCCCAGCTTTGGTGGTCCAGAAGCTGGACCAACTGAAGGTGGCGCTTGGCCAGTGGGAAGCGGAGACTGTGTGTTAGGTGTAGAGGCTGAGTTAGATGGAGGGTTAGGGTTACTGCCAACTGTGTTGTTTAGGTTGTTTTGATTGGAATTGGGTGGCTGACTTGTCATAGGTCCACCACCAGGAGCATTGTTCTGCTGAGTGTATGGTGCAGAGCCTGGGTTGGAGTTGGGTGGTGTTGGTTGCTGCTGATTGGACGGAGTGCTGGGAGCAGGGCCACTTGCAGAGTTAACTGGAGTGTGCTGATTTGGAGGGACTTGCTGAGGTTGTGGACCGTTTAGTGGACCAGTAGGGGAGGAATTAGGATTGGGTGGAGGAGGCACTGATGAGGGTGTGTTGGGTGTTGATTGTTGAACATCAGGGTGACCAGGAAACCCTCCTCCAGGCTGTGGAGGTCCAGAAGCCGGGGATGGACCTGGGGTGGCATTGTTAGATGGGGGACCAGAGGGGTTGAGATTTGGCGGTTGCTGAGGTGGACCTGGTGGACCACCGCCGGGTCCACCAACAAAGTTTTTACCTTCTTCACTACCAGGTGTGCCCGGGCCAGGATAGGGGCCATCTTGTGAGGGAGGAAATGGTCCTTGTGAGGGGATCCCTGTGTGGCCACCTACCATGTTACCTCCACCCATTCCACCCCCCATACCAGCCATCATATTCATTCCAGTTGGCATTCCACCCATTGGATTCATTGGGCCATGGGGAGGACCACGAGGGCCTCCAGGCATTGGAGGACTGTTGAAAGGATGACCACCCTGACCATGCTGAGGCTGCTGCATCCCGAAGCGTGGGTGAGGAGGACCACCACCTCCAGGACCACCACCCATTCCACTAGGTGAGAGTATAGGGTTAAAACCTTGCCCTGGGTGCATAGGAGGGCTGAAATTTGGTGGCATGTTAAATTGTGATGGCCCCCCTGGAGGAAAGCCACCTCCACCGCCACCTCCTCCTCCTCCACCCCCAAATCCAGGCATTCCTCCAAATCCTATTGGGTGATGTGGTCCTGTGTTGGGTGGTGGAGGTCCAAAAGGAGGTCTTCGTCCAGGCTGTCCACCACCTGGGCCTCCTGGGCCAGGCATGTAGGCCATGCCCCCTCCCATTCTACCTGGTCCTCCATAACCTCCTCCTCCCCCACCAGCCCCTGGGCTTGGCAGAAACGGTGCACTTCCTGGACCCCCGGTTCCAGCAGGACGTGATGGTGGACCAAAGTCATCGTCGAATGGGTTTGAGGCCACAAGATGGTCTACCATAGGGGTTGGAGGAGGTGCAAACTCAGAGAGGTGGGAGAAACTTGCCCCCTGTGCACAACAGAAAAAGATGAGGAGACTGAATGATCAAATTGACATGGAGCTTTGAGTTAATAAACAAAACAAATAAAAAATAATGCACTGAATCAATCAGGAACCATTCATTAATCTTTAGTAATCGCGTTATCCTCGACAGGTTCGTGGTGAAATCCAGAGCCTTCCTTGAGAACATTTGATGTGAGCATCATACACTATGTGTACACATGTACAGTGGTGTGAAAAAGTGTTGGCCCCCAATACTTTTTCACACCACTGTATGTACATATATAAACACACACACATCCAGGGGGCAATTTAGAGTACCCAATCCACCTATTTGTTTGTAATTTGGGAGCTCTGGGAAGAACTGAGAAACTGAGCTCAGGATCAACCAGAGACCCTGGACTAAATAATTATGTCTCTTTCTTTACATCTCCAAAAGGTTTTAGGAACTTATTTCACCTGAGTGCTAGACTTCCTCTTCTTTTTCTCCGGGCTTTTCATCTGGGAACCTAAACACAAGCGAACATGGAGATAAGGTAGAGAGAGAAATAGAAAAGAACAAGAAAAAACAGTTAATGGTGGATTCTTAAATGTTTTATTTTTGAAAAGCAGGTTTTTGTTCCCATCAGTAAGGACCTGTGGGATTAATGCAGCTGTGTGCATTAACTTTGTTTGTTTACTGGAATTTACAGTGCCATGTCCTTTTCACTACGTTGTAAAGATATATGCATCCCGCCTGGATCCAGGTGAAATAGCATTTATCTCTTGCCACTCTGCTAAACCCAGTACAGTACTGACTGTGTAAAGCTACAGGTCTCGCTGCGCGGCATGTCGTGTAGTTGACAGATAACGTTTACAATGCAAGAAAGCAAATGCAAACCGAGTTCCGTACCACACTGCGTGCTCATGCCCCACCTTTAAGCTGGGTGAGAGAGGGCTTGAGGCGAATGGCAGGTAGGAAAAAGACTCAGAGCGTGTGAGACTTGAGTGGACACAGGACGCAGGTAGAGCCCAGTGGACAGACAAGCTGACATACAACCAGCTCCCCATAGAGAGAGAGAGACAGAGCCCATGAGGGAAAAACAGGGCCAGTGTACACACAGGGACAAGGGTGGAAAGGGCAGATTTGAGTTGTGGACTCCGTTCGGACACAGAGATGCGCAAATGGCCGTTTGCCTACCTTTGCCACGCTTCCCTTGACCTTGTCCCGCCTGCAGTCTCCCCGATTCGGCAGCCATTAAAACGACTGGCGGCGCGCTGCCATGTCACCGTTCACATATAAAAAAAGAAGAACGTGTCCTCAGGTCCAAGTAACGACAGCGCAGGACTACAACCTGACAGCTAAGATCGCAAAATCCCTCCAGAACACTGAGCATGTAGCGGATCTGGGTTCATCTGGGGGTTTTCTGATGTAGAAAGCAAACTAATCTTTACTCAAGAAGACTGAGATTTTCCTCTGGGGGAAAAGTGAGCAGGAAGAAAGACGTAGGGAAAAAAATCCCCGAACCAACAAGCTTGTAATGTTATTGAATGAATCTGGTCCCCCTCCCTCCTGTGATCACTTACAGATGTGCTGCTAACTGGTTAGCTACAGCGCTACACAACGCTAGTGTGAGTGGAGATGAGAGTTTAGCATTGTCCCGATCATACTGCACCGCGAACGAGCTGCACGCTACACGCACGCCACATCAAACCCCGCGCGCGCTCTCTCCGTGATTAACTCGACGCGGTTTCCGTGAAGCGCTCCGCCGGATTGCTAGCTAGCTTAGCTACGTTAGCTGGGAAGAGCCGAGTAGCTAGCATAGCTAGTAAACCAGCTAGCTCAGGCTTTGACTGCAAGCTGTATGTGGCTCACGCTAAGCGTTAAAACAAACTAAACAGTTACATTATTCCATATTTATCAATCCTCATAAAGCAAACAGTCAATGTCAAATAGACTTACAATTAAAATTTATCCTCAAACGCGAATTTGGCCATGACTATTACGGCCTACAGTCGATGCCGGACAAAGAGGGACAGCCGGGCGAGACGCTTACACTGGGTGACGGAAATATAGGGGTGATTGTGTAATATTATTTATTTGGCTTTATTGAAAAAAACTCTGTAAGATGTATATATATCATTTTCCATTAGTTATAAATGTAAGCTTAGTCTTCTCAGAGCTACATCGTGGGGTTCAAATGCGCTGCTTCAATGTGCGATTTAATCGTTTGGAGGCACCCCCCTCCAACCTTACAATATGGACTCGTCCAGATCAACCCATGATGGAGCATGGCTTAAGGCACTCTGGTTTCACGTGGAAGAAACAGGCTGTGTGTGTGTGTGTGTGTGTGTGTGTGTGTGTGTGTGTGTGTGTGTGTGTACTTTCTCGTGTTAATATAACACACAGTTCAATTAAATTTCACTATCCTTAAAAATTAATATTAGCATGTACGTAGATATATATGTATATATACAGCACATAAAGAGTAAGCGTGAATGTAGGGCTATTTTGTTCTCCAAGATTTTTTAATTACACAATACATTTATTTAATAATAATTATACATTTATTTAATAATAATTGAGTGGTCATTTATTTCGGTACAGTTTAACCATCAACAATAAACAACTGAAAGAAATGTGCAAATCTATCAGTAAAGCATGTGGAAATTCTGCATTAGTACAGAAGTAGCGTGTAACAGTAATGACACATGAATCCCATCAGGACTATTCATCAGAGGGGTAGAAAGTCTCTCTGGAAGTAGAAAGCATTAGTGTTTTTCTTTTCTTTTTTTTTATTTCTTTTTCATATCTTCTGTACTGTATATCACATTAATAGTATGTTAAAACTCTCTTACTCATAATTACATGGGAGGAAGTGGCAGCGTGTCTCAATATGTCTCCTCGACTTGTCCCTACAACACACTTGAATTAAAGACACTAATAATAATCAATAATAGTGTCTTGGATCTGTAGATGATCAGACTGAGCTGTGATCTGCTTGTTTTGGCTGTTAATTCTTGGCACATATTTCTAAAGAGAAGTGTGAAATAACTGAAAGCAGAAAATGAAGAGATTGAATATCGGTAAAAAGTCTTTCCTGATCTCTGAACTCGGTGTTGTTTTCTGCCGCTGTAGCCTTTCATCCTGAGGACACGGTGTTCTGAGATGCTTTTCTGTTCGTCAGCGCTGTAAACAGTGGTTATTTGGGTTGCTGGGTCTGGCTGTACTGCTGCTCTGTTTTTTGTGAAAATCCCAGGTGAAATATTTCACACAGTCTGTCTGATACCAGCAACCAAGGCTAAATCACTGAGATCATATTTTTTCCCATTCTGATGTTTCTGCTGAAACTGTATCTGTGTCTGCATGAGTTTCTGTATTTCACTACTGTCACACAACGCAATCAGGTAAAAAGAAAACAGTTAGGCCTACACGTAAAATGTCCAGCAGATTCAGAAAGATCCCTTTTTGAACTTTTTGAACACTTTCTTGTGTTTTTTTGTGTGGAATGATTTTGCATGGATATAATTGTCATTTTTATTCATCAGTCTACACTTAGCTTATAATGACAAAGTGAAATATTTTATTCACAAAAGTATTCAGATCCTTTGCTCAATATATTGAATAAAGCAATTTCAGCTACAGTTCTTCTCTATAAGCTTTGCACATCTGCAACATTCCCATTAAACATCCTCATGATTCTGCCACCACCGTGCTTCACCACCTTTAATGCGCTCGTGTGCCTTTTAATCAGCAGGGTCTTCGGCCATGGAGGCTTGATTGCAGAGATGACTGTCACTCTGCACAGGAGCCTTTAACAGTGACTTTTGATTCTTTCTTTCCTCCCTGACTATGGATGTTATTTCCTAGATGCCCAATTTCGCCAGAAGTGTCAACTCTAGGACTCTAGGTTCAAGGTTGTGCCAAGCTTCTCCCATTTTGACACGCAGTCCTTTAACATGATTGAAGCCGCTGTGGTCCTGAGAACACTCACAGCCTTAAAAATTGTTTTACTTCCTTGCCCTGATCTTTGCCTTGCCACAGTTTGATCGCAGAGATCCACAGACAGTTCCTTGGATTTCATGAATTTGGTCCTGACAAAACTTTCCTTTCCAAACTACGTCCAAACAATTCAAATTGCAGCAGCTAAACTCTGGTTCAAGACACGTCTCAAGGATAATTGGATGTGCCTGACATCAATTTGGAGTGCCTCAGCAAAGGGTCTGGATTATTTTATGAAGAAGAGATTTGAGTTTTTGATTTTTTTTTAATCAATTCATGAAAATCATTTTCACTTTGTTATTATGGGCGATGAAGTGTAGTGTGATGGGTAAAAATAATAGTTATTCCCATTCAAAATCATCTCCACAACACAATAAAGAAACAAGTAAAGGGGACTGAATACTTTCTGAATTCATTGTAGGAATTAGCATGCATTTACTGTGGAAGAAATCTTGTGTACGAGGGTTTAAATATTCAGATATTTTGGTAAACATAGACTCTTCCTTAGAGATTATTAAAGAGCTGTGTCTCCATGTTATTGTGCTGGAAACAGCTGCCATGCCGTTGCACTGTGGCAGCAGACTGCGAACCAGCTGCAGGCATTTAAAATGTTAGTTGTTTCTACAAAATGTAATCTCTTGAGATTTCCTGCACATTCTTTAACTCTGCAGAACAACTGAAGGCTGGAGACAACATTACTGTTGCACGTCTCCAACCTCATGCACACTGCTTGCAGCTCTTCATGCAAATAATGCAAAGCTGTTTTGCATGTCAAATTTATGGAGCTGACGTACCAGAAGCTTTTTTTGACCATTATTATGGTTTCTTGTTTATGAGAAGTTTCCCACACTCTGTAACTCTTCCTATTTGTTTTTTTATAGTTGTGCTGCTGCAAACCTGAGTGCTGAGTAAGAGTATGTGACACACGAAATCAAAGAAGTCAGACACACGAGTCACTTCTGTGGTTCTTGTGCTAATCTCACAGCCACAGCTACTGAGCCAAGCTAAAATCATGAGGTTGGAAAAAAACTTGTGATTAATACGTGGCTTTAAAGTGCCAACAAACAGTTGATTAAGATTACAAAGATTAAAAATGAATGTTTTATTATTTATCATCACACACTCGAATGAGTCATGATCATATTGTGTAATGGTTGTTGTTGTACTTTTACCAGTTATCAATATGTTCTGACAAAACTGTGCAAAAGTGCAAGTCAGCATCAGACTACAACATCTCCCAGTTTCTATAAACTCCAGAATGGAAAGGTAGAGTCTATTAAACAACAGAATTATTAAATTCTAAAGTCTAAACATTTTAATTAGTTTTTAAAACTGAAAACAGAGTATTCCTGACAAATGCTGAGAGTCTAAGAGGCTCCACTGCTGTAATAACGAGACATGGCTCTGTATCACTAAAGCAGAGTGAGGTTTATTATTGTGACTTTGTCAATGCAAAGGAGCTGGTTAGTAAAATTTGAAGCAACTGAGGACATCTGTTACTTTAGTGCTTCTCAGTCCCAGTCCGAAGGGAATAGCAGGGTCTTTTTCAGGTTCTGTTTATTTTATTTATTGTACCTCCTTCCACTTATCCTATAGATAAACCTCCTGAACTGAGCAGCGTGAATTAGAACACAAAAAAGACTAGAACTGAGATCATTATCAGATCATTATTATTATTATTATTATTATTATTACTATTATTATTATTATTATTATTATAGTATATAATAAATATATACATAGGAATAAATAGTTAAAATAGCAAAGGTATTTGCCATTGGAATAGGAAATGATTAGAAATTAAATTAGTAGAAATGGACTATAATAATTTAATAATTTTTATATTATAAGAATTTTAATAATTTATTTAATAATCTTCCATTTGGCTGAGTGTAGATTAATCAGTGGGGTGTTTAAGGAGTCCTACAGTATTTAGGAAGTGAAGTTGAACTGATGTGCAGGAAATCAGACAGAAAAGCTCAGGTTCCCTCTCGTGGCTGTAAGCTCCTACTACAACATGGCAACCCAGAAAAAGCTCATGTGAAAAGCTCTAGATCTTCAGAATCGGATATAAATCCCACACCTTTCCTACTTAAGTCTGCCGGAACTCAGAGTTCCCTCTGAGTGGACACTCTTCTGGGTGGTTCTGAAGTCTTTTGCAATTACCTATATTTACCAAATATTTTGCTAAATTGTAAGAAAGAAAATAATGAAACTTCTTCAGGCTTGAATGAGAAGAAGCAAACCAGCTTTATTGGCACTCAAAAAACACAGCTTCAGGCCCGATGCGGTCAAGTGCAACACAAATTTCCCCTATATATAGGGGCCTTTTCACCCCCTTACACTTGTTTGTCAGCGCTTGTTTTGACGATAGATGATTATTCTGCTGAATATGCCCCAAAAAATCAACCCCTCCTTCGTTTGTCCATAACTGATGGCCTTAAGATCGCCATCCGTTGGCCTCAAGGATACCAATTGCTGGGCCTTTAAGTCCGGCCTAGGCCTGTCTATCATAGTTAACAGGTCACAGTATTTACAGAAATGAGGTATTTACTAATTTATACTTTAGGAACCTATTTATCATATCCCCTATATCAGAGTACTCGAGGGCTTGCTTTGTGGGGTTATCTGGCATTTATTTAGAGTATTAAGATGTTTCCCCTCCCAATATTTAACTAGTCTTTTATTCATTTATCCTTGTTCATTGTTGGTTTTATTATCTGAGGCCTTAACCTTATTTGCTCTGCAGCTAGTTCAGTTAGGTTTAGTGTAGTTTCCTCCCATATTTTCTATCACAACCCCCTTTTTTGTATTTCCCCTGTACATCACCTCTGTGCTTGACTGCCATTCGGTGATTTCTTATTTTGTTCCATGTTTTGGGTAATACCAGCCACTAGAAAAGGCTCATTCACTGTTTTGATTTAACTTGGGCTTGGGCCCTGCCCCGCCTCACCTATAAACACAGCCACCTGCCATTTGCCTCCGCATCATCTCGCCTCTCACACTCCACTTCCATCTCTGACATCTCTGGTTTTTCCCACGGGACCTTACAGCACCCCTCCACCTTACCTGGGTAAGTCAATTTCCCTATTTACCTATTTACCTACTTCTTACGCTCTCTCTCTCTCTGTGGTATACTTTGATTTTAGTACAATGTGTACTTCTATTAATATTATATTAATTTCTCATTCGGTTGTTGTGTTCCACCGGTCAATTTCATATCTTGTTATTGTCCTATGTGAGGGTTGTTATGACGTTCCCCTCTCCTGTTTCTAGGGTTGCCGTATACTCTGTTTTTAAGAACGTTGGCCTTGCTGATTCTCACTATACTATGTCGGCACAGACGAGCACATGGCTTTGGCTTCGCAGGCCAAAGGCCTCTCCGCCGAAGCCTGAGACGCTGCTTCGAGAGTGCTCGCCTCTTAAGATTCTTCATTCCCCCCATTTTTTTATCCTACTGTCTAATAAACTACTCACTACTTAATTATGAGTCTCTATTTATTTTATTTTTCTTATTATACTTTTTTTTATCCATATGCTATTGTTCATAAATTTTAACTGTCATTTAAAGGTGATACTGCTTTGATATTGATTTAAGATGAGGATAGTAAAGTGAGATTAATGGATTATGGATTAAAATAAGTAAAGAACAGAGTTGCTCTGAGTAATTTGTTGTGCATTAAATGATTATTAGATGATTACTGATTAATGTAGATAGCAAATTATTATTAAATGCTTAAATGAGTTGAGTAGATAGTAAATTAGATTAAATCTATTTAAAGACTACTAATTTAAATGATTAAAGTAAATTAGAGTAACAAAGGATTTAAGGATAAATTCTTTGTAGTTATAATAGGCTAGAAGTAGAATTATGACTTGATTAGAATTTGATTTATGCAATGCATGACTCTTCAAGGAAATTTTCAAGGAAAGTCATAACCTGATAAATGACGAGCTTGTGTTTGTGTAAGTTTGGAATTTGCACTTTTTTGTCCATGAAAATTGTTCATACATCCAATGGGGTGTAACGTACAACCGTAGTCATATAACACAGAAAAAAAAAGATTTTAAAACAGCTATACAGTAAAAGAGTGAAATGATGACTCTCTTGGATAATGACTGAATAACTGATTCCACTCATCGATGCGAGTTATGACACTGTACTTTAATTTGCTTTAAACTTTATTGTACATGTAAATATAAATGATTTTGCTTTGTTTCTCCCACAGGTAACTCTATACTTTATATATACATACAGAAGTTGTGTATATTTAAGAAATTCTCTGAGTATGAGTTTTTGTGAACACAGAATTGTCCTACAAACAATCTGCGAGGTAAAGAGTCTGAATTAAGAAATATTTTTTATGTAAGTTTGAAAATGCAGTTATTTAGACAAACAATTATATCAACATTTCTCAGAAGAGAAAGGAAGGATCTGGAGCTGCATCTCATATTCTTCCTTATTTATCAGAAGGTTTTTCTGAAGTTACACTTCACTTTACATCTATATGTAGTGTACTGTAAGAACACTCACTCACCACGTCATCCCCATATATTACACACACTATTACTGCACTCATGTTATATACATTTATAACCTGTCTCATAATCTGTATATTGTGGACTTTTATTGCATGTCAGTAACTAAGCCCTTTCACATGTGAGAAAAATGAGAAATGCATCATTCCATCTTCATCATATTCACCATATTTGCTACCTTTTGGGGAAAGAAATTGCAAGAAATATATGGAAGTATTTTTTCAGCCTTCAGAAATGAATTATTAGTGACTTTGTGAATAAAACCTACTAGCCATCAGTGTAAGGGAAGACGAGATGAAACGGAGACAGTGAGCTAGAGATGAGAAAAATGTACACACAGACTTTCTACATTCTAAATAATGTTGTGTTAAATCTGGGTGAATTTGGAAACACAGCACTGGGGATAATCATGGCTTGGTTTAACACAGTAATGTTGACCCTGTGTGCTTGATTGCTTTTTTGTTGTGTTGCTATGGTTACAGTGTTCTCATTGGAGCTCCTGTCACTAAGTGTGAAAGCAGACTTATAAAAATTTGTCTCGGTAAAATTCCAGAAAAATTAAAATTGACATAATCTGCTAAACTTCTACAGTTATTGATATAACGATTTCTCACTCATTTTCTCTAATGTTTAAACATTTAGGTTTCTCGCAACCAGTTTTATCTCAGTTTTACAGATCAATTATTGAGAGTATTTTATAATCATCAGTAACTGTGTGGTTCAGCTCAACATCCTCCTGCTTAAAGGTCAGACTGCTTGATGGACTGACCATTCAGGACCTGTAGGACATCAGGGCCAGGAAAGGAAAGGGTTCACCATCTAAACAGTTTTTTCCCAACAGTGTTCATTCTGTTATAGTTTGGCAAAATATTGAATTGCAGGATTAATCTGAAAAACATTTTGGTCTAAATTGCATATAAAATTCTCTAGACCTTGTTTGTGGAAAATGAACTTAAGCATACAATGACATTAATATTCATTTATTCATTATTATCATCCTCTATCACAGTCCTGCTTCTTCTTTTGCCCTTCGATATGTTTCCTCTTTCTCTATTCACTTCCCAATAAATCCAAACATCCACTTTAGTGGCACTTTATTGGCACAGTGCCATTTCTACTTTCCTTTAAATCAAGCTCTCATGGTGTTTACTGGATGTTCTGGTTCCTACCAGAACAAGAAGGATCCTTTATTGGACTGTGTTCATCTCTCTACTGTCTCTGTGCATGAAATGAAAATATGAAAAGTAAAATTTTGCTATAATCTCCTGCTGCATGCATGGCAAATTGAGGAGAATGTAATCTGAAGCCCATGATGCTGATCTGAAGGTATTATAGAAATTGTAGCTTTACATTATAATAAAATATTAAACTTCAGTAGCTTTCTATAGCCTTCATTTCTCCCACGTTCCAGTCTGTCAATCCAGCCGTGAGTCATCATTCACCCTTAATCATTAGTTATGAATTATCCTGATGATGTTACTATGGTGTCTGTCTCAGTGAGTCATAATTAACCATTTCTGCACACTTAAACCCTCATTAGGGTGAATGTTAGACCTGGTGTTGCATAGCTCCTGGTATTGTCTTGGAGTCAGATTAAATGTTAACCCGGCGATGCTGTAATGGTCAGGTTAAGGTCACAGTTAGAGGTTAGGGGAATAGACGAAGGAGATGATGAGATTAATGACTGTTCGCAGATCAGATTAACACCAAACACAGATGCCAAGGTCAAAGCTAAGGTTAGATATGCAGCAATATGTGATAGCTAGAGGACAAGCAAGACGGTTAAAAGAACTACAACGCACCACCGTGGTATCGTTTCACAGGCATTAGACACATTTAAGGGTGAACTGACACCGTGTTCCATGTGCCATCTCTTTTTACCTTTTACACTCCATCACTGTGCTCATAGCTCAGTAATATGAGTGGTCTATAGTGACTCAGTTACCATGGCCTACTTCAGGTGAGAGACAGAGAAACAAAAATAGCACAACAAGTAATAAACTACAAATGAAGCACATAACTGCGGTCTGATACAATCTCAACATACTATACAGATCAGTCAGCTGGAGCTGATACTAACCTGCAGTTAACAAACCCATCATTTCATCTGTGATCTCTGTGTGATCAGTGGAAAGGGACCATCATGGGACCACTGTTCAGGTGAACCTCAGCACTGACATGGCGGCTACATGATGACTGAACGCAGTCCACCGACCAAAAACATCCATCAGTCCCATGATAACCTGGGCACTGATGAAGCACTAGAGGATAATAAACATGGAACAACAAGGTCAATTTTATATACAGATTTCTGTAAAGCCACTTTATTAAAAGCACTATGTACTGTAGATAAAATTGAATAGTAACACCAACATGTGTACCTAATAAGCTGAGCTGTGGTGTTAGTTATATGGATGTGTGTCATGTGACTGATCAGATGATGTGGTCTGGTGTTTGTTTGTGTTTTTTCTGAAGATGCTGGAAAATGATGTCTGTGATATTAACTGATGCATTTGACTCTGAGGTTAAAGTAGTTTTTTACTGTATCATATACATTTGCAATGAAACGTATGAGAAGATGGTCGTGATGCCAAAACTGACCAACTGGTCATTTAAGAACTGGCCACACAAATGATTAAACTGTTCTTCAGATGTAAACAGACTTAGGAAAATTGTGTTTTAATCTCAGGTCCTTGAGGTCAAAATTGAAAGTTTGATCCATGAAAAAACCTCACATCAGCACCACACACACACTACCTGATTGTCCAGCATTCATATAATACAGTGGTGTGGAAAAGTGTTGGCCCCCTTCCTGATTTCTTATTTTTTTGCATGTTTGTCACACTTTAATGTTTCAGATAATCAAACACATTTAAATATTAGTCAAAGATAACACAAGTAAACACATCATGCAGTTTTTAAATGAAGGTTTTTATTATTAAGGGAAAACAAAATCCAAAACTACATGGCCCTGTGTGAAAAAGTATAACATAACATAACTGTGGTTTGTCACACCTGAGTTCAATTTCTCTAGCCACACCCAGGCCTGATTACTGCCACACCTGTTCACAATCAAGAACTCACTTAAATAGGACCTGCCTGACAAAGTGAAGTAGACCAAAAGATCCTCAAAAGATAGACATCATGCCGAGCTCCAAAGAAATTCAAAAACAAATGAGAAAGAAAGTAATTGAGATCTATCAGTCTGGAAAAGGTTATAAAGCCATTTCTAAAGCTTTGGGACTGCCACGAACCACAGTGAGATCCATTATCTACAAATGGTGAAAACATGGAACAGTGGAGAACCTTCCCAGGAGTGGCCGGCCGACCAAAATTACCCCCAAAAGCGCAGCGACAACTCATCCAGGAGGTCACAAAAGACCCCACAACAACATCCAAAGAACTGCAGGCCTCACTTGCCTCAGTTAAGGTGAGTGTTCATGACTCCACCATAAGAAAGAGACTGGGCAAAAATGGTTTGCATGGCAGAGATGAAAACCGCTGCTGAGCAAAAAGAACATAAAGGCTCGTCTCAGTTTTGCCAGAAAACATCTTGATGATCCCCAAGACTTTTGGGAAAATACTCTGTGGACTGACGAGACAAAAATGGAACTTTTTGGAAGGTCTGTGTCCCATTACGTCTGGCGTAAAAGTAAGACCGCATTTCAGAAAAAGAACATCACACCAACAGTAAAATATGGTGGTGGTAGTGTGATGGTCTGGGGCTGTTTTACTGCTTCAGGACCTGGAAGACTTGCTGTGATAAATGGAACCATGAATTCTGCTGTCTACCAAAAAATCCTGAAGGAGAATGTCCGGCCATCTGTTTGTGACCTCAAGCTGAAGCGAACTTGGGTTCTGCAGCAGGACAATGATCCAAAACACACCAGCAAGTCCACCTCTGAATGGCTGAAGAAGGACAAAATGAAGACTTTGGAGTGGCCTAGTCAAAGTCCTGACCTCAATCCCATTGAGATGCTGTGGCATGACCTTAAAAAGGTGGGTCATGCTCGAAAACCCTCCAGTGTGGCTGAATTACAACAATTCTGCAAAGATGAGTGGGCCAAAATTCCTCCACAGCGCTGTAACAGACTCATTGCAAGTTATGGAAAACGCTTGATTGCAGTTGTTGCTGCTAAGGGTGGACCAACCAGTTATTAGGCTTAGGGGGCAAACACTTTTTCACAGAGGGCCATGTAGTTTTGGATTTTGTTTTCCCTTAATAATAAAAACCTTCATTTAAAAACTGCATGATGTGTTTACTTGTGTTATCTTTGACTAATATTTAAATGTGTTTGATTATCTGAAACATTAAAGTGTGACAAACATGCAAAAAAATAAGAAATCAGGAAGGGGGCCAACACTTTTTCACACCACTGTATCTGCTCTGGTTTTTAATGGTGAACTGGGCAAAGCAGAGCCTGAACACAGCAGCAGGCAGAGTACACTCAGTGAAGTACCAGTCATGGACTTATAAAGTGTACTCGTGTGCTCGGTTTTCTTAAGAAAAGGATCAGTGTGTGTTGGAATAAGGAAGGTAACTTACAGAAGTTGTTATTGTCTGGACGTACCACAGGACAGACATCATGAGGCACATTACTGTCTGCAAGCTGATCGCTGAACTAATAGACCACTGAACCTTTGCCTGGTGTTCGGGTCAAATTGACCAGTTCTATGTTTTTACTAAAAGTGTTTTTATGTCTTGTAAATCATCCTCATTTACAGATGCATTTCTGAGAGCTTTATTTCAGAGCCAGTGACTGCAATCATCTTTTGTGTCTCGTGATTCTGTTCTTGTTCATCACCCGTATTTGTTCAGTTAAAAATAATAAACATTAATTAAAGCTGTTGTTAGTAGTAGCTTTCGGCTGCTCCCTGTTCGGGGTCGCCACAGGGGTACCAACTGGTCCGCACAACAACTTGGCAAATGTTTTACGCCGGATGCCCTTCCTGACGCAACCCTCCCATTTTTCCGGGCTTGGGACCAGGGACTGCATCCAGTGGCTGGGGTTGAGGCGTTGGCTGGGAATCGAACCCGGGCCTTCCGCATGATAGGCGAGAAACCTACCACTGAACCACCAATGCCTCTAATTAATTAAAGCTGTTGTTCCATTTTAAAAATATATAACAGTATATTTTGTTACACAAATTATAATTTTATCACAGAAATGAATGACACATTTATTGTTTAATGTGATCTAGTAACTGCAAACATTAATCACAAATCTGATCAAGATAAAGACAACATGGATTATTTTTTCTTTACCCCAATAATGTCAATTTGACCTGAACGGTCCCGAAGGGTCCAAGAGTTAATAACAAAATAAAGATCATTAAAATGTACATTGCAGGACAGTGTATATAAGAATTGCAAAAAAAGTTTACATTTTTATTGTTGTATTTTTGACTGATCATTTCTCTACATTTATTGACTAGGTATTTCTGGGGGAAAATTATTTCTTTTTATTATTTTATTTAAAATTTTCTTCTAATCAGACAGAGATAGCATCAGGCTAACGTCAGCTATTAGAATTGATCTTAAAGTCCCTTCTAATAAGAGGACAGACACAAACTGACCCGACTCCACTGAATGTTTGTCTGTGTGTTTTGCAAAAATATGTGCTTGTGTGTGTGTGTGTGTGTGTGTGTGTGTGTGTGTTTTTTTTTGCTGCTAAAGTGTGCGTCATTCTGAGTGGATGTAATGTCATTCTGAAGACAGACTGAGCTGGTAGAAGTGGAATGTGGTGTGTGATGTGAGCTGGAGTCTGTCAGGTCTGCTGGAGACAGTGTGGTCAGATAAGAGTGACAGGACACACTACAGTTACCATCAGAGTCAGACGACACCACCACCACGTCAAAGCCACAGATCCAACCTGAGCCAAGACACACAAGACCTCAGAGCAGCGGATGTGAAAGCACAACATCAAGCATCACAAATTCAGTTCAACTTTATTTTGTATAGGGCTTTTAACGGGGCAGTTGTGACTAAAGTGGTTCAGGCTCTAGGTTGTCCACTGGAAGGTCAGGGTTCCAGCCCCAGCACCACCAAGCTGCCACAGTCTGGTTCCTGAGCAAGACCCTCAACCCATCCCCAGGGGCACTGCCTCATAGCTGTAATGTGTGTGTGCAATAATAAAGACTTCTTCTTCAATGAACATTTTCACAAGCAGCTTTACAGAAATAAATAAATCCTAAATGTATACATTTATCTCTTATGAGTAAGCCAGAGGTGATGGTGATGAGGAAGAAACCTTGAGAGGAAGCAGATTCATCTAGGTGACACCAGAGAGAGAGATTATAAACCAAATTCCATAACTTATCAACTTATTAAGAAGTTATCAACTGATTGATCACTGAAAACTGTCCAGAAACATCTCTGATTCCCTCCACAGTAATCTCCTGTATCTCTAGCCTCCGTGTGGAGCCACAAATCACATACCATCAACACGACACAGACTCTGTTAGCATGTGTGCATGTATTCGTAACAGTATAATAGCAGTAAAGTTAATAAACTAACACTAACGCTAATTAGCATCATGTTTAGGAACTGGTTCATACACCAAGCTAAAAATGACTGTGGGTGATTTATGACTGCATGAGCTGCAGTGTAGTTTGTGTTTACACAGATTCAGACACGTACACAGACATTCCATTTCCTAGCTTTGTTTTGAAGAGAGACCAATTAGAAGGCATTACGTCAGCTTTCAGAAATTTGCCTTAGGATAAATTAAAGGTAAAGCAAGTGACTAAGAGTGAGTAAAAATGACTGAGCACATTCTTAAGGTTGTTTAGGAACGAGCACTCAGATTTAATCGATAACACGCCTGCTTCCGTCTTTACACACCCATCCCAGACGGTCAGAGACTGCCCACAAGCTGACCACAAGAGTTTCAGACGTTTTGAAGCTTTGATATTGAGAGACATTAAAGTGTGTGTGTGAACAGAACAGGTCTAACCGGCCAGGCAGGATGTGTCTAAAGTCCAGGACGTGTTTCAGCAAGCTGCTTAATGTTTTCCAACACACACACACACACACACACACACACACACACACACACACACACACACACACACACACACACAAACACAAACGTTAATTAACCTATTATTCTACTACACTGTAATCCAATTTTTTTTTATATAAAATTGTTCTGCCTCATTATTGAGTCAAAGTATCTGATTAGAGTCTGATCTGTGATCAGTTTAGCTTTCAGAACTCAAGAACTTTCAGAACTTTCAGAAGTTCATCTCTGGAGCCTCTGTGTTTATAAAACTTGATGTATTTTGGTGCAGCTTTGTAACAGCAGCTATAAAACACTCGACAGGATTCTTGGCCATGACTCAGTGAAAATCCGGGTTGTGTATGGGAGTGTGTGTGTGTGTGTGTGTGTGTGTGTGTGTGTGATTAGGCACCAGTGTGTAAATGGCTGAGCAGGACCGCTCTCATGGTAAACATATTTATTTAATACATATAACTGCCAGGTGAAATGTGATCATTATAAACT
Organism: Hemibagrus guttatus; assembly: GCA_033459395.1. Classification (NCBI taxonomy): domain Eukaryota; kingdom Metazoa; phylum Chordata; class Actinopteri; order Siluriformes; family Bagridae; genus Hemibagrus; species Hemibagrus guttatus. The sequence goes on from JAUCMX010000028.1 coordinate 9,796,113, forward strand.
GTGTGGTATTTTTTATATAATATTAACATGTCAGAAATTTCTTTTTTTCCTGGAAATTGATGAGATAAATGTGGGGAAAAATGTCAGACAACCCCCTGGTTACACACTACTTGAATTATAAGCTATGCTCAAAGACTGTCCAAAATTTAAGTACATTTAGATTACTTATTATTACTACTAATAATAGTTTTTATATAATTTATAATAGTTTTATGAATAGTTATTATTTTATATTTTGTTAAAGATAGCAAGATCTATTTATCATCAGTGTCACTGATCCCATTCAGCTCAATGAGAAACACAGTAAATTCATTCTGGTGAAGATATTAGACGTGTTTATTGTAATGATAAAGATAAATATCAACACTTAACAAAACAGGCTACAAAACAGGTGCCTTAAAAGAAGAAAAACTCATTGAAATGTTCACCTGTGACATTGTTATCATTTGTGTGTTACATTGAACCCCCCCTCATCCTCATCGTCACCATCATCATCACCACCCCTCATCCTCTTCCTCATCCTCAGCCTCCACTCATCATCACCCTCATCCTCACCATCATCATCCTCCCCACATCCTCATACTCACCCATACCATCACCCTCATCTTCACCACCATCCTCATCCTCATCCTCTCCTCATCCTCATCCTCACCATCACCATCACCCTCCCCTCATCCTCACCATCATCATCCTCCACACATCCTCATACTCACCCATACCATCACCCTCATCTTCACCACCATCCTCATCCTCATCCTCTTCTCATCCTCATCCTCACCATCACCATCACCCTCCCCTCATCCTCATCATCACCATTACCCTCCCCTCATCCTCACCATCATCATCCTCCACACATCCTCATACTCACCCATACCATCACCCTCATCTTCACCACCATCCTCACCTCATCCTCTCTCACCCCACCATCACCCTCCCCTCATCCTCATCATCATCACCCCCTCCACACATCCTCATCTCACCCATACCCTCCCCTCACCCTTCACCATCATCCTCATCCTCATCCTCTCCTCACCTCACCATCACCCTCCCCTCATCCTCATCATCACCATCACCCTCCCCTCATCCTCACCATCACCTTTTACTCATCCTCATCCTCACCATCACCATCACCCCCTCCTCTCATCCTCACCATCACCATCACCCTCCCCTCACCATCACCATCACCTTTCGCTCATCCTCATCCTCACCTCACCATCACCATCACTCTTCACTCACCATCACTGTCACCTTCATCAAACCTGAACTATTTTCATTAATTTCTGGAATGTTTTTTTTCATGTATTTAGACTTAATGCAAAATTTTTTTTTTACAATCAAGTCCTAAAATAATCGTTAAAATGGAAGAAATGTATCTTAGTTCCTTCAAGAGGATTTCATTTAAACAAAAGTCTCTACAGCTTCATGTGCTGCTCTGCTCCTCTGGGGAATGAGATTAGGGTTTGGGCAAACATCTTCCTGAAAGCACTGAGAGTGTTCATGTGTTTAGGGCACAGAGAGTAATGACAAGAATAATAACCAGAAAGTTCAAGTAATCAACAGCTCAAAACAGACGGGTTTCTTCTCAGAGCATCACTCCTGCTTAAAGAAACCACCTGATACATTTCTCTCTCATCCTCCCATTCTCATCCCCTCATCACTCTTTCTTCTCTCCTTCCTTCCCGTCCTTTGAATCCTTGTTCTTGGGTGATGGACTGTCAAGGAAGAAGTCATTGCAGGCCACGGTGAGTGCCCCCATCAGGATGATGAACTCAGTGAAGTCCACCTCACCATCATTGTTGGAATCCAGGTCACTCATCACTCGCTCCACAGCATCCTTGTCCTGTGCGTTCTTTTGAAGGATGAATGAGAAGAAACAGAGTTAGTGTTGATTCTCTTCAGAATTTGGAGAATAAAGAACTTTGGGAATGAATGTAGTGTGTCTTCATTCCCATCAAACCATACCATAACCAAATAACCAAGTTTAATGGGTTCAGGGAGCCTCGTGCTATCTAGCTGGGGTTTTGAGCAGGATGATAAACTGATGATTAGAACATCTGTTCATTTCCTCTGTGTACGATTGCATGTGTGATGTGATTCCAGGCACCTTTTTGGTAAATTAAAGAGACTTTGTGACATTATTCCTGTCATAATTTGGACATTATGACCATACCATCACGTCATGTCATCATGAGGCTGTATCACTGTACCTCCAGTTGGATACAAACTCATTATAAATGTGCTCAAATTAGATGAGTGTGAATGTGGGAGCTATTTATGTAAAGCATTAAAAAAAGCAGTTTTGGGGTATGTATCCTTAAATGCCATGTTCCTTAAATGTTTGGCATGTTGTAACATGACCCAGAGCTCGATAGTAGACGGTCTGATATCGCTCCTGAGTAATGAGTATTAAATGTGTTAATTATTCATTTCTGACAACTGGTCAGATGTGTTTTCCACTAAAAGATGTTTATTTGGTTTTGAGACGTGGTGTGCTTGTCTTCTCACCCCCAGATAGTTCCCCAGTTCCTCCGTCAGTAGTTCTCTTAACTCTCCTCGGCTAAGTGTGTATTTGTCTCCTTCTTTCCCCGAGTACTTATGGAAGGTCTTGATGAGCATCTGCATGGCGCTCTCCAAGTTAGTGCTAGGTTCTTTAGCCATGCTGCAAGGCATTCAAAAGGTCAAGGGTTAAACACAGAGTAGCGAGGCACACTCTTGTCCCAGCCGCATATGAGGTCACATGACTGGCGTGGGCGGAGCTTTAGCTCAGTAGAAATGGCACAAGCACAGGAAGTGGATGGTGGGACAAAAATGCAATATCCAATTATTAAAATTAAGGTACAAACCACAATCATAGATCCCCTAAAATGGACCAAGCATCACATTTTCTCCATAATTCTTCATAGTTTTACAAGTTTTCTCATCTAAACTGAAAGAAAGAGAAAAAGAGAGAAAGAAGGGGATTTGGGTAGAGATTTAAAAAGGGGGCACAAAATTCTTACACATCACATTTTGAGCGTGGCATCTTGGTTCTTCTGTCTCCAGGCTTGTCAAGCTACTGGGATTATAACAGACACAAACACAATCATTAAAGTAAATACACAAGAAAAAGGAAATGGCAAGAAACACACACAGTCTGAGGCGAGAGAGTGAGACTAAAGTGCTTTCATTTGTCAGCGTGTCACCTGAGTTACTGCAGAAACAGCCAAATATACTGACTTGAGAAACTTCATACCTGAGGCCATATTACACAAGAGGAAATCAAACAATAACTGTCAGTATGCAGATGTGTTGAAGACAAGCCATTCGTGTAATCTGGCTAAATAACCTGAAGCATTCAGTAAAGACGAACACACACTGAAATGAAAAGAAACCCAATGACTAAAAGTTCTGCTAGCACGGGTTTAATGATAATGGTTAAAAGGTCAAGTTAAAAGGTTCCTCCTTTGTGTTTCTTTCTGTGTTAATATTTCATCCAGGTTCCTGATCATGGCTCCTAATCATAAACAATTAACAACTGTGAAAGACTAGCTGGGGTGAAGACCATTCGCTTCCCCCTTGTGTGTTCTTCATGGCTGTAAAGGAATTTCACTAACGTGAACATTTATCACAAATGTGCTCAGGACTGTGTTTCTCTAGAACTCATAATAAGGACTGCACCATCTAATTTCACTCATTAATTCATTGCAGACTCTAATTAGGAAGCTTGGATGCTGCTTTGGAACTAATACCTGCAGGCAGTGTGAACTCAAGAACTGGTATAAAGTCATGCTGGTTGCTAGATAGAGAATGTCATGATGTGAGCAAGATGATGGAAATATTTTGGGTATAAATAAATGGCACAATTTCAAGATGGAGCAGAACAAGCGGCACTACGGGGCATCAAACAAGCAAGCAAGGACGTGAAATATGGCACTTTTACTAATACAGGTGTTTTGATGACATCGTAATTAGCAAGGCTGAAATCTGTAGGATGAAGAATAACAATGAGAAGCCACAGCAAATATGACATGAATGGACACAATATACAGTTTCCTAATGAAAACATCACCACAATTATTCTTTCTGTTTGGCAATTTTATGCATTAGGTATTAAATTGATATAAAGTGAGGAAGACTTGGAAAGTTTCAGAAGAATTTATATATAAAAGATGTCTAAAGAGAGAAACAAATTTAGATGAATCCAAAATGATAAACATCTCAAACTGAAGTGTGATCAATTAAACTATAGTATATAAAATTATCTCATTAACATCGGCAAAACTATACTTAACGCTATTAATATCCCCATTGTTAGCAAGACAGATGTAAACAAGCAGGCATCAGATAAGAGCTGGAAAAGAAAAAGCCTTTAGCTGTCCGTCTTACCCGAGTGTTTCTCCTTCGTCTGTGACAAAGAGCCAGAGATGTAGACTGATAGAAAGAAGCAAAGAAATGGATGAAGAGAGAGCATCTCCAGGTCTTAAATATCCTTCACCCCTATTCCCTCCCTCCTCTAGCACATCTCCACCAGCTTATGTTTCTCCATTCCTCTATCACCCCCTCCTCCTGCCCTTCATGCTGTCTTCTGTTCACCTACTTGATCATGCAAGGAAACTCAACACATACAGATGACATTGGGTTCTTTATTGTTTAAATCAGCATGGCAAGTTTTAGTTTTAAAGCTGTCCAGCATGACCAGTGGAGCTGTGTTCAACCAAAGAGCTGCATGGCAAAGGTGTAAATTACTCAACATAGAGATCTTACAAACATCTACACTATTTTTTAGTAGATGTACTAGGACGATTTATTGGATGGTTTATTCTAAAGTTCAGGATCTATTAAGTCAAAAATAACTCTGATGATCAAGCTAGAATCTAATCTAAACAAGAGTGGGTCATGCAGTGAGCATGTTCAGCTCTGTATGTGCAAGAATCTTTTTTTAAGAAATTAAGGAATTGTTATTTAGAATGTTTTTTAATAAACGTTTTTTAATAAACGACTCGGGGTTTGTTGAGAGGAACTTGGGCCTTAGAAGAACCTGGAGAACAAACCAAATCTATGAGATATATAAGTACAGTAAATACAAGCCAAGAGCTCTACACATTGCCTGCTGTATATCCACATCAAGTGCTGCATAATAAAAGATGTTAGCAACTGTAGTGCTAACCTGAGGAGGTTGGCACAGTGGCGTCCCGTATCGCTTTCCAGAGTGGCGGCGCATTGATAATGCTAACGTAATGGAGCCCAACGTCACAGCGTCAGACACACCAAAAGCAAACACACCAGTAGCACAACCAAAGGTTTACATAGCGAAGACTTACACCACCTTCACCTACGTGCACTTGACCTAACATTATCTGATTATTTGTGCAAGCTAAACTTTTTGGAAGTTGAAAGGATGGCTTTGAGCTAACGAGAAAACAATTACAGATGTAATTTAGTGGTAATCTGTGGATTGTGTGTGACTGTTAAATAAGCATACCCTTTTGGAGTTTACCATTTATACTATGTTTTTATTGGTTGCTTTTATTATTAACTTTAATGAAGAGTAAACATCCAACTGAGAGACTGGTTCTGTCTTTGTACAAACAAACTTTGTAACACACACTGAATGACTCTGATCTTTCACCAGACAGCTATTCTGTTACTATAGAACTTAAAACTGCTTCAAAGTAGATGAAAAGACTAGATGAACATTATATCAATCTAAATGAAGCAATATTTCCAGTTTCAAGTCAGCGAGACATTGTCAAGGTAAAATAAGATATAGTAGTATACATGGTTAAGTAAAAGATGGATAATTGCAGTAACTGACCATTGCGTTTTAGAGATACATATACATACGTACAAATGATGATACACTGAACATGTTAGTGGTCATTGTGATGCTTCTTTATAATTCATATTTTAAATTAAAGCCCCAGTCAAGAAGAGCTGGAAATGTGGTTAGTGAAATAAGGCAGATGACATTGCTGTGTGTGAATACACGGTCCACAGCCATGGAGCAAACACTGGCAAAATGCACAGCAGAAAGTGAACAAAGCTAGCATGCGGTTTAGTGCTTCTGTACCAGTCTCATTAATTCCCACGCTTTTGATTTAAAGCATCTAATATACCTGATCAAAGTCTAATTGGGTCTTTATTACTTTTTTTTACCCTGGGGATTGATCATGTGATCTAGAGTTGATTTTAACAAATAACACTAACAAAAATGTAAAATAACTTTGTTGAGCAGAGCATTTACAAACTGCAACACAAATAAGAGTTGTTAGACAAGTCAATAGTGTGTACAAGACATGTAACACACACCAAGCCTTTATTCAACATGTATGTTGTGTTCATCTCTCATTCAGCTAGCTTTGTTTGGCCAAAAAACAGTGCTTGGTTTCTAAACTATGACTAATATTTAACAATTAAGACTCTAAATTTACTTTGCTGCCATTTGAATGTTATGTCAAATCAGGACTAGGACCTCCCCGAGTCAGTGGTCCAAAACTTCAGGCTCCCTCTGGGGTGACATGGTGAATATTCAAATCCACACCTTCTTAATTGTGAAGTTTTAGTCATTGTTAAGACACCGAACACCTTATCTGCCAGTTTTGTAACAGACAAAAGTTAGTTCAATGAGAGAGGAACACATTATAACATTATGTCGCTCGATCTGATGAGAGCAGAATAAAATCAGACAGAGCAGAAAGCAGCAGAGAATGTGAACACATGAGCTACAAGATAAATGCTCAAAAAAATCTTTTGTTTATTGTCATGCAAATGAGTCTGCATTCAAAATGGCAGTGGTATGAAAATTTAGCTCAATTTAGTCAGCTCTTGTTATGAAACTGTGAAACCATGTTAGCATACATGCTAAGCAAGGCAAAGTGTACCAGGACTACACAATTTAAGGATATAACATAGAGAACTAAAGAGGGTGATAGCCGGTGTGTGAGTGGGTCATTTCTGGGCGTACCGTTATTTTAGAAGAACACCAGGGTCATTTAATTAAACAAGCATCATTTGTAAACATATTGGTAGAGGTACTATGTAACACACTTAAGACACATCAAAGATCCGTGTTGTAATGTAATACAAATCTTAAATTGTGTTAATGTAATACAAATCTTAAAATGGATAAAATGCAATACATATACATATACATTTTGTTAGCTTCGTCTATTTAAACCAGTGATTCTCAAAACTGTCCTCACGCAACCCCTCAGACGCTCCACATTATTACTGTGTGTTGGTGTAGAGCATAGTATAACTGATCTGGAGGCCTGGAGACGTCTTAGGACCGGTTTGAAAAGCACTGTGTTAGATCATAGACAAAGTGTACTTAGGCTTCCAAATAATATTGAGTGGTTTATGCTTAATCTAGTGGTACAAATTGTAGTGTTGGTCAAATTTGGTTAGCTGTGAAATAGTAAAAAATACATTGAAATAAAAACAAGGTCTTGAGATGTTTTCATCAACGGTCTCAAGAACCTACGTGCTCCACTACTTCTACCACCTCTTTAACATTTACTTCTTCCTCTACCAATTCCAGCACTTCCACTGCCTCATCCTGCTCTTTAGCTGGCTCTTCCTCTTTCACAGGCTTGACTTCTTTCTCAGCCTCAGGCTCAGACTTTGGGGCTTCAGGGGCCTCTGCCTGTGTTTCTGGGCCTGAACTCGCCACTTGGGTCTCCTTGGTGCAATGCTGCTGACTGACTGCTTGTGCCAAGTATCCAATCAGCGTCATGTACTCCTGGAAGCTGACTTTTCCATCTTGGTTGGAATCAAGGCCTTGACGCATATTTTTGATAGCCTCAGAGCTATCTGTATCCTGTAACACAATGACAGATTTTTTGCACTTTTTAACTTAAACTCACAATGAATCCATGTCTGTCACAAGAATTTAAAACACTACAAGGAAACATTCAGCAGGAAGTCTCTCATTCACCATCTCCAACCTCTAATTTACAAACGCTATTAAACCATTCAAAAATCTAAACAATTTAAAAAGAGTCTTAAACTGAGGTTCCGTGGATGGTACATGTGATTGATGTGGTTTTCTAAACTGGATGACGATGTGTAGACATGCATTTCATTTCAGATGATTTATCCCTCGGTCTCCCTGGGATAGGCTACAGATCCACTAAGATCTTCGCCGGGATAAAGCACTTACTGAAAATGAATGCATGATGATTTAGCCTATCAACAGCTTTACTTCTGGCATGAAACAGGCTTCTATCTTATAGGTAAATGAAAACAATGTCAGACTCCAAATTGTTATCAGTTGATGAAATGGAGAATTATGGGACTGAATAATGGGTCTGGGTTTTGTAGAAGAAGACCACAGTTTCTAACCGTCAGTATGTTCTTCAGCTGGTTCTTCACTAGGCTTTGGAAGTCCTTTCCTCCAAGGTTCTCCTTGCCTTTTGCTGACTTCAGGAAGACTGTCACAACTGTCTTGATAGCTCCTTCCATGTTTGCTCTTACCTTGGAACAAGCATGAAGAGAGGATTAGACTATATGAATGATATAAAGAGTTTTATATATAAGACCAGACATAGGCATCTTACAGACGTCTTAATAACATCTAGCGTAGTTTAGTGAACAAATAGCAGAAACTGACCTCAGAACTGCCCTGAATGAAGATAACTGAATGAGTGACTGAACTGTTATTATGTATAATACAAGAACTGATATATTGTCAAGGATTTAATGCTGAGCGGAACCTTCACCATCACACGCTTGAGGCTTCCTGTTTAATTCCTGAGTCTTCACTCTGACCCCAAGTTCGGTGCAAAACAACTATTTAAAAAAAAAAGTCTGCTATTCTAACCCAAGATGTTCTGTACAATATAACCCCAAGATCTTTGGCTGCTTGGTGATAACCATTGGATACTTCAGCTGGTTTAACTAGAAAAGTGAAGTGAGTTCTCTGTATGAAGATCTAAGGGCTGACAGCTGATTGCAGATAAGGGACGATAGAAGGGAGTCGCCTCAGTGACTCTCCTGATCTGCGATAGGTCATCCGATCTCCTGAAGGCCTGACTGCACAGCCGCTTTGTGTTACCTGAGGGATTACCTGAACCCTAACCATTTTTACTCATTCTATAGCTTGCCAGCTGCGATGCTCTGAACATGTTCTCTGTTTACACATACATTCACTCTCTTGGTCAGTTGCTCATTTAGCTGTTCTTCTCTGTCATTCTGTGTCTCATAGCATTACTCAGATGTCATCACACCATCCCTTTTCACTGTGTAGCTGTGAGCGATGGAATGCTGCAATCTACTACTTAAGCGTGTCAGTTCAACAAGTAAGACGCATGCCAGAAATTCAGACGGACAATGAAAAAGAAAGTGATACAGACACAGTTAAGGCAAGAGAAAACAAATCCATTTGTTAGTAGCGGGAATTCCACGCAAGTTTACTCTGAGTCTCAAACCCTTAATAAAGTTTTAAAAAGTCCTGCAGGCTGAAGCATTATGCACATGTACAGTAACCAATCAGGAAACGTAGCTATTAGACTAATTAGCAAAGGGAGAACATGACACAGTAGTAGCTTATTAAAGTATTTGGTTTCATAGAGTGGTTGCCAGAGGATTGAAGGCACTACGGTGTGAATCTCTGGCGTACAGCACAGGAAACGGAAACCATCCGCAAGATCACGCTGTGAAACCCAACCATTTGGGATTGAGTACAGCAGTCAACATGCTGGCCAAGAGATTCAGTTCTGGAGATGTAAGATGTTCATCTATTTGAAATTTGAATCCTTTCACAAAAATCATTTCACTTTCCAGGATCTAAGGAGTGTGTGGAGATCTTTCCTAACTTCACCGGACAGACCTCACTGAACAGCTGACACAGGGATGCAGTCTGTCACACACTCTTGCAAGAGATCCCTGATCATTACACGAGACGATTTATTTAGCTTTATTTAATGTGATCTTATTTAATGTGTCACTGTGTGTGAGGCTGAACACTTTTCTGAAACTCAGTTGTGGGAATGTCTCTGTTCGGGCTGCACACACACAGCCACCTGACGCTGAGATAAGATAAGGCATAAGACTGGTCTGCCATGTTACATCTACACCTACAGTTGTTCTGTCCAGTTCGTTTGCGCTGAGTGTCTCAGAATGACCGCTGATGACCTCTGCTATTTCAGTCTTGGGGTCAGTTAAATAATTAAAGACGCACCCGGTCAGTCATATGCAAATTATCCCGGTGCTGCCGGAGCTCTGCTTTTTACCACCAACAGTTTATCACTAATTTCCCTGATGACCAATCAGGTGACTAATTAACCACTAACTTCCTTAGCCAGTTTTATATTTCTTATGATTCAGATCTTACGTATCAGCATGATAGTTTGCATGAAAACACACACACACACACACACACACACACACACACACACACAGACACTGCGGTACATCATTAAATATACACTTTAAGTCTCGCGGGCTCTCGTTTCTCTCCAGTGAAGAGGACTGAAGGAGATTTGCTTTTCCTCCGAGGCGAACGCGATACACTGCGAGCTGAAGGACGACGATAAAGCCGCCATGTCATTAAATATTCACACAGGAACATTATAAAGATTCACACAGGAACATTATAAAGATTCACACAGGAACATTATAAAGATTCACACAGGAACATTATAAAGATTCACACAGGAACATTATAAAGATTCACACAGGAACATTATAAAGATAAAGGAAAAAGCTGAAGCTGATTAAATAACGGCGGCGAGCGCGTGCTGCCACTTCACCACTCCAGGTCAAGCGCCCTGAAATCCGTGCCGGCAGAAGTCCAGGCGGAAAAGGGTCTACACAATATACATTACTGACCTTTACATAGTGACATGTCCGTCAATAGAAAATGTTGGGGTTTATAAAGTGGAGTGGAGTCTGAGCCCCAGCTCTGGCGCACAGAACCTGTCCTCATCATCAGAACACAGTGTGGAGGATCTTTATAGAGGTTAGTGACCCCTCTGTTTATACACTAAACCTGGAGGAACCTTACTGCACTGCTACTGGGGAAATATCCCCAAAAATGGTTTCTAGTGGAACCTTCGTGTATTAGATATCATTTAAAGCAGAAAGGCCAAGACGGATAATCGGACATGTCTCTCTGTCAGACCTGTCTCACTGCTGCGGATTAAAATAGCGTTTCAGGAAAATATTCAGGAAAAACACTCCGCAGGCTGTGTATCTGCCAAGATGTTCCTGTCTTGCAGCATATAAAATCCATTAGGCCTACTTTTCTAAATCGAAATCCATATGTGTTTTCTCCTAGATGTTCTCAGAAACATGGCTGTTCTGGAGAGTAGGAGATACACAGAGAGTCAATTTCAGCACAAAATATTTCCTGCAGTTATTTAGGCTCTCAAAAGCAGATTTATGTGCGTTATGAGCCAGAATACCATCACCTTCTGCCTGGAAAAGACATGAGATACTACTACTACTAATGATGATGATGATAATAATAATAATAATAATAATAATAATAATAATGATACTAATGATAATAAAAAATGCTATACTCATTGCTCTATTTGTTTCTTTTTGTACTAGTCTATTAGTAAAAATGTCTTAATCAATGTCATTAATGTCGGTGAGAGACGTCCAAAAACAGTTACATGTCGAGCACTCTCTCTCTCTCTCCTCTCTCTCTCTCTCTCTCTCTCTCTCTCCCCAGTGCGCACAGTTCGCCATATTAAACTCCACAACAAAGCAGATCACACTTTAGCTTCAAAGTTTTAACTCAACCACAGGATTACTTTTAGTCCTTAATAAAGAAAAGTGAAGTTAAACTGATCTTTTTAGAGGCAGATATGAGCGTGTGCCTCGGCGGGGAAGCCGCGGTCCCGGTCCAGTCCCGCACTGGAAGGGCGGATCGAAAACGTGGCGCTTCAAAACCCGCCATCAAACAGCGCGTCGGAAAAGCCGCAGAAATCTGGAAATAAAGTACCGCAGAGAGAAAAACGCACAGCGGTGCACTTACCATCAAAACACACCGGCACTCACACGACTGACTTAACCGTGTTTAACGCCTCTTTTCCCTTCCACTCTCTTCTTTAGCAACTAAGGAAAAAAAAACTTGTCAAACTAGAAGGGCTAGAGACAATCTCTTCCGCGATTTCGGGTTTTTCCTCCTCTCTCTTAACTTTTTTCCTCCCTCGCTGACAAGTCAGAGGGCGTGCACACGGGAGAGAAAGGCTGGAGAAAATATGTAGAGAGTGAAGGGGGAATGTTGGCGAAGTTACAGAAGGAAAAACCTTTTACATTCTGAACACACACACTTCATTTCATCTGTTTGTTGTTGTTGTGTTTAGTGGCATTAGAGTTTAGAGCTGTTATGATGCACAATACACTGCGTGGAGAAGGGAGGGATTTATTCGGGAGTTACAGAAGAGAGGACGTGTGTGTGTGTGTGTGTGTGTGTGTGAGAGAGAAGTTCTACACAGTTGCACAACAAAATGTAGACTCGCTCTTGTGTCGCAGCAGTTTCTCATTGAGGATTATTTTTTACAATTGACCACACTATCAGGACAGACCTTTCTGTTGGTGTGTGTTGTTTAAGAGACAGTTGAGGCTCACAGCAGGTAAGGTGCTGATCAGAAGGTTGTGAGTTCAAATCCCAACATCAGTAATTTGCCAGGGTTGAGTCCAAGATCCTCAACCACTCAGTCTGTCCTATGTCACTTTACCTGAAAATCTTAATCCTGGGTTGAAGTAAAGTGTCTCTTCACACTACAGTAGTATTACATTCAGAGGTAGAAATGCATCTCTTGATCCTATTTACTACACAATCTGCACAGTTCTAGGTGTTTCCTCTGTGTGTGTGTTTTAATCGTGCCTGAGGGTGGCACCACCCTGCTGTGTGACTGTACCTGTCTGTGTCGGTGTGTGTAAACAACAATCATTCCTTTGTTCAGGCCTACCTCATTTTGTTTGAGTAGGTTAGGTCATGTGAACAAAAGAGCCTCCTGACTCCTGCTCAAAGCCTCAGGGCACGTAAGTTGCACACAGCACATGAAAAAAATGGCTGATGTGTTTATTAGGTCAAATCAGCAGTTAATTTTTAAGCAGGTTGGGCAATGAAGGTAGATGAATGAATTAAAAAAAAAAAAAGTGAGTAGCCTTGTTTTGCTTCTCAGCAATGTTCATAAACTGTTACTGAGACTTTACATCTGCAGCAGCTGTGTCAATTCTGAACTATTACTAAATTATTTTAGCATCAAATATATACACACAGAATTGTGGCCACCGTGTTGAGAATAACATCGGATCCCTATTAAATAATTAAAGATTACTCAGCTATTAAAATTCACAATTATTCTGATTTTTTTTTTGATAATTGCAACTATTATAACAGCAATGTTTTTGTCTGTATCTTTTATACGACTCTTCTAGTGTCAGAGCATCCAGCTGGAAGATTATGTTGATTATTGTGAGATCATAGAAGTGGTTTTTTAAGTAAATGTACATGAAATAATTTTAAACTGTAAAGATCAGCCCTCTACTGACTTAAGAAGACAGAGAAAGGAAAAGAATGAGCTGAATATACCACATGTATGTAATCTTTTATTGCAAGGTCCATAAGGTCAATAAAACCAAGATAATCTTATGACTACAACAATGGCGTTCTATTTCACATCTCTTGTCGGTGTCAATGGTTAACTTACACGCTTTTGTGTTAGAGCTAGATGGGAAGCTCTCATGGTTCCACTTGTCCTGAATTGCTTGCACGTGTGTCGGTGAGACATTTCAAATTGTTTGCCTGTAAAGTTATTGGCTGAAGCCACCGTGTGTGCTTGCCAGTTTGCCAATCAGCTGCCAGAATTCCTGAAATGTCAGTTCCCCATCGTTGTTCTCGTCCAGGGAGCTCATGAGACGGTCGATCACAGCAGGATCACCGGCATTCTGCAAGTATTCACAAAGAAAAGAGGGAGTTTTTCAACAAGAGAGTTATAATCATGCAATCCTAGATTGTTAGAATGCTAGATCATATTATCCTGCCTGCGAGTTAAAAAGACGAAGCAAGAACAACAAGTCAAATGTGAGAATCGTAAACAGAGGCTCTGACCTTGACAAGGTTCGGTAGTTGAGACGCCACAAGGGTCTGGAATTCTTCTTTGCTCAGGGTGTGTGAGCTGCCATCTTTAGAAGCAAAAGTCTTGAACTGGGCCACAAGGACATTAATGGCAGACTCCATGTCTAACTGGAATGGGAGTTTTACACTAGACAAAGCAATAATAATACAAACATAAGAGTTAATAAGAGTTACTGTCACAATTAGTACACAAAGCCAATGCAAAAAAAACCCTGCTACAGTTTATCTCTCGATCAGTTGCTGTTCAGATCATTTTAAACAGGACGGAATAACAGTTTGAATTCACGCTCAGAAAAGCTGAAGACATGCTCTTAACAACACAGGTTCAGTATGATCAATTCTCCCAATAAGTAAACAAGGAATAAAAGGAATCTTCATTTTTAGTTTGTTAAATAATATCAGCAAAAAATAGCCAAAGTGTGTCTTTAAAGAAGTCAAACAGAAGTAAGAAGTAAAAAGCAGGGAGTTTGTTTACCTGAGGAGTTGTGCGTTGGTAGCAGAAGCAAGCAAACTAATGTTTCAGTTCATTTTCAGCTCCACTTTTATTCCCTTCACCCTAAAGCACAGCTCAGCGGAAAACGAGCTCTTTCCCCCAAACAAAACGCAGATCCCACAAACGGTCAAGCCGCTCTAATCTGCTTTAGAGATCTTTCCATTGCAAATAAAAACAGACAATGTGCTTCCATGGTGACGCTCTTTTAATGTGCAGATTATAAACACATATAGATCATAAGCAGACTATAAGCATTTCATACAGTAATATAGTGGTGAAGATGCAATGATGCAAAAAAAATCTAATCTAAATTAACATACTTTTAATATTTTATTGAAATATATAGTTATATTGTATTCGTATTTAAAACCATTCAAAGAGAACTATAAACTATTATCTGAGCTGTGGCCAGCCACTGGACGATCATTCATTAATTTCTGACATGAAGGAGGTTGATCTGCTGAAATGAGTCTTAAACTGTAGTGTGAAAAAATCATCTGATTCTAACCAAATGTGGCTTTGAAAAGTCCAACTTTAATAAATAACCATTCAGAAAGACTGGAAAACAAATTTGACATTTTTCAGCAGGCATTTTCCTCAGCTAGGCTCCAGTAAAATGATCAACTCCCTTTAATTATTATGATCTTTAATTATCTTTATCTTTAAAAGTATCTTTAACTCCCTTGTTTAAGTGAACACATAGGATTCATTTGACTCCCAACTTCTCACACAAACAATAAAGGCACATTAGCAAAACAAACACACATCTCCAGATAATCACTTCTGTAACTTACTTAATGCACAGATCTGATAACGTAGGTGTCAGTAAGATGCAGCACAAAAGATAACTGAATTTCCAGAAATTTCTCATGTGCAGATTTGAATTGATAACGCTCATCAGTTCAGCAGTTAAAAGTGCTAGCATGCAGAGTAAAAATAAAAGCTCAACGGTTCCAAAACACCTCACTGACAAGGTCATATGTACACAGGACAGAAACCAGTTTGACACTTGAGCGAGTGCGAGTGTAAACAGGTACAGAGAAGTCGTCCACAGTAAATGATCAAACACACATTCCTTCATCTGTGTCTATTACTGTTTTCCTGTGCAGCTGAACATATCACTAATGTGGAGCAACAGAAGCGTTGAAGATGATTTTACATGACAGCAAAATGCAACAAGTTACTAATAAAGTAACTACTGCCTTACACAGTAAGCAAGAACCAGGTGTCTTAGTGTTGAAGAACAGAGGGTGTGTATGACATCCATCACACTTCACTAAAAGACTCCAGAAAAACAAAGACTACAAGCATACTGCAGTTTAGCTTTGGGAAAAAATGTTTGACCTCTCATGACAGTGTGATGTTTTTCCACCAAAATTACTTTACAAAAGACTCCAGAAACACACTCCTCATATTCGTGTTAGATCATATAGCTTGAAATGTATAGTGAGAGCATTGCTCACGGCTCGTCATCACGTGGTATCTTTTGGCTCATTTGCTGTCCTGCTCAGCGCTGCTGTGACTTGATGCCCTATGCAGCAAACTGCCACAGTGCCTCCCTCTCAAATTCTTCCATCTCCTCCTCCAGCACATCATCGTCCATAAGAACATCCGCCAGGTCCTCCAAGATGTCCGCCACGTCTTCCGCAAACTCACTGAAGAGCATTCTGTCATGGCTGAAGACACCACTGTGGAAAAACTGAGCAAGAAGATGATGGAAAGCTTCCTTATTCTCCACACTGAGCCCTTGCAATTTGTTCAGGTAGATATCCAGAAGGCCCTGAAAATCAGAGAGCTTAACATGAACGAGGCCCTCTGCTTCAGCGCAGCCAGACACATCATGGCAGTGTTCAGGAGGATTCTGGTTTCTTCTGAGCTTCCTCTCTTGAAGTTTCCAGAAGTCCTTCGATTCATGGTGCTGGTGCACTTTATGATCATGCTTATGCTTGTGACCAGGCCTGGCTTGCCAAGACCTCTCCTGCTTCCTCTTTTCCCGCTCCAGCTTCCTCTCAGCCTTTTTATGCTCCCACTCCTCGCGGTACTTCTTCACGAAATCTTTGTGCTTTTGGATACTGTCACCCCGCTCATTTTTCCTATCTTCTCTTCCTTTGTGCTTCCTCCTCCACTCGTCTTTCTTGCCTATGCGGTCCACCTGTTCTGATAACCTCTGCTGCATCTCCCACAGTCTTTCTCGTAACCTCGTCTTGGGCCAGTCCTGTTTTTTCATTCCTTCCAACCGTGTTTTACTTTGTTCCAAGAGAATCTTCTGTCTCTGGAGCTCTTCTTTTTTCCCCCACCGTGTATCAGGCCCTGCTGGACTTTGACCATCTTTAGCAAAACCGGGAGAAGGTTCTGAAGGTTCCTCACCTAAGATACGGGTCAAAATATGTAAAAATGCAATGCTTCTGTCATTAAAGAGCAATAAATCAATTAAATAATACAACCACATACCAGTGCATCCAATCCATAATAACACATCATGTCAACTGATTCAGACATTTAAATACGCAGGGTACATTTTAGTGAAGACTTTAAATAAATTTAAATGAAATAAAGTGGTTTTTAGAGCTAAGCCAAAAATAATGAATGGATTTCACTACCTTATTAAATGTAAAATCAATTAAAATTTAATTTATTTCATTCAGTTCATGTAATTATTGGTGTAAAGTCATTTAATTTTTCAGGGAACCATCTTTCATAATATCTACACCATCTTTAAATTCTAAACTTTCCTAAATCCTAAAATGAAACTTTTTCCTCCTGCGTTTATATTTTCTATAACTGAATGCATAGTGGACATAAAAAAATCTACACACCCCTGAAAAATTACAGGTTTTTATGATGTAAATTTGAAGCAAACTATTTCTTTAGACAGTGTTTGTTTATTTTCCAAAGGGTTATTACACAGATTAGCAACATGTCCACCTGTCTAATATTGTGTTGACCGTAACCAGGCCTCCTTCCCCCACTGCTCAATAGTCCGGTTCTGATGATCATGTGGGTCATTGTAAGAGCTGTCGGTGGTGTACAGGAGTCAGCATGGTCACTCTGATCGCTCTGCAGCTCCATATACAGCAGAACTCATGTTCTCACTCGTTTCTACAAGACCTTCACTTTTTCAGCAGTTTATGCTACAGTAGCTCTTCTACGGCATCAGAGCAGACAGCTAGTCTTCACTCTTGGGTGTCCATGACCCTGTCAATGGTTCACCGGTTGTCCTTCCTTGGAGCACTTTTGATAGCCACTAACAACTGCGCACAACACAAGACCTGCTCTGGAGAAGCTCTGACCCAGTCGTCTAGACATCACAATCTGGCCCTTATCAAAGTCACTCAGATTCTTACACTTGCTCATTTTTCCTGCTTCCAACACATCACCTTTGAGCACTGACTGTTCACTTGCTGTCTAATATATTCCACCCCCTGACACTGTAATGACATAATGAATGTTATTCACTTCACCAGGCTTTAATGTTACTGCACAAAGGTTTGTTTACTGAATGTATTTTATATAGAACAAAAGGGTGTTCGATAGTTTTGATATTTCCTCTATTGTTCCATTCCATTTGATATCTTTTTATTCCCTGACTTCTGAGAGTTTATTTCTGGTGGATGTGGAGAAGGTAATAAACTCTGTAAAATACCAGATCAGATCCAAAGAAAGTTTCTGTTTAAAATCTATAAATGAAACAATAGTCATTGGCCAAATGTGTACAGGGAAAGACAAGGTGGAGATCGAGGAATTCATTCTTTAGTAAGCACATTATCCTGGTCAGGGGTGTGGTGAAGCTGGAGCTTACTCCTGAAACACTGGGTGTGAGACAGCAACAGCAACACACCCTGGATGGGATGCCAGTCTGTTGTAGGACACCAGGAAGACAGTCAAGTCAAACCCTCAATCACATCTAGGGACAATTTGTAGCTAATTTATTTGAACTTCTAAGAGGAGAAGGAAACTAGAATAATCCCAAATGAAGCTGATGTGAACACAGAATCTCCTCACGGTCAGTAACTCGAGCTCAGGATCAACTGTAAACTCTAACTGCTCCGGGGAGGTTTATAAAAACACAAAATATAAACAGTTTTAAAGTCACTGCTGCTTTCTTTTAGCTTTTGTCAACACAATGCAAAGCTTTAATAAACAAATGTCATTATTCTTAAGTCAAACAAGTTAGGAAAAAAAAAGGTTTGAGAAGAGCTGTGTTGTACCTGTGAGCTGGCTGAGCTCAGAAACCCTAGCTTTAAGTATCTCTAATTCTTCTTTCAGGCTTGGCAATGCAGACAACTCTTCCATCATCCTGGCATGTTCTTCATCAGTGATTCCTCTCTCTGCAGTTGCCCTCAACGCTCTGTCCAGTTCCTCTTTTTGTGTCTGGGAAATTGATACATTGCATATGTATAAAAGTATTATTATATAAAATGATACTGAGACAACCTACGCATTGAAGTTACATTAAAATGAAAAAGATCAAGATCCAGATGAGAATGAACCGTAACGCTACAAGGGTCTGTTATTCCAACCTGTATCTGGGCCTCCAGTATGGAAATCTGCTTGTTTTCTTCAACAAGTTTTTCAAGAAGTTCCTGGGGTGGAACAGATTGGCAGACTGATTAGATAAACCTGCAAAAGATGCACTTTCCACACAAACAGCCAACAGTAAGACAAATCATGTAAGAAATGTGGTGACTTCTTGCTAATGCGACAAACAAAGGAAGGTAGAACAGATGAAGTATGTAGAAAAAAATTCAACCTGGTCACTTAACTCTGAGCCATCAAAGTCATCTGAGTAGAGAGAGAGAAAGAGAAAGAGAGAGAGAGAGAGAGGATAGAGACAGGGAAATTAATTAGGAGCAAAATGCATAAAAAGAGATGTATGTAAATAAAAGTGCCACAACATTCCAATGCTTTGTTTCAAATGAAAAGCTATCCATTTACAATTTTCTAAAACAGATGCTTATCACAAATCCTAACTGACCGAGCAGTTTAGACAACAATTACATAAATTCATACAACTGTATCTACAAGTTGTCTCAGCATGCTCTCACACAAACACTGCATGATTATAATGTAGTCCCGAAAATAAACGTGAGGAGAGACACAATGCAAGCGTCTGATGTTATTCAGTCAGAATAAGTGTACAGGTTTTTGGTAGAAATGTCCCTCTGCCTCTGAGCTAGGTCCAATTTTATATTGTCCTTCAGTAGAGGTCATGGGAAACGTTATATTTGTTAAGATGATCCTGAATCAGCACTAAAGGGAGACCTCTACCTGTACACAGTACACAAGCTTACACTGCCATCTAGCTGTACCTACCACCGACTCGGTCCAATGTGATACCTGGAGACGCAACACAATATAATGCAACACCAGAAAAGTTTCGTTTTATTTCTGAAATCATGATTCTGGAAATAGACGTGCATGGTCATTATTGCTCTTTTTGGGAAATATTCATATCATAACTACATAACTCACCAGAGAAAAAAAAGGAGCCTAGACACAACAGTGCCAGAGCTCCAATGATCAGGTGGATCAGTGAAAAGCCAGGTTTCTCCTCTTTCCTGTCTGGTAGCTTAAACTCTGTTTCCTCCACATCTTCCTCATCTGAGCTCTGTCTCAGTTCCTCAGAAGAGCGTACACGTCGCTGTCGAAGTCCACTGTCCTCTTCTTGGTGCTCAAAAGGCATATCTGTGCCAAGGGATTCTGAACAAAACAGGAGGAGATAAGAGAGTAAAAATGACAGTGGTAGGAAGGTGATAGTGAGGAAGAAGTAGGCAGACCACCGTAAGTACTGTACCTGCCTCCCTTTCAACATGTAAGGATTTATGTTCCTCTCTGTCAGTTATAAGCTCTTCCAAGACAGAAGAAGCAGGGGTTTCTGGGTAAGGGCTCTCAGCTGCAAAGCTAACGTTAATTTCTGAAGACAGCCTAGGAGATGAGATTTCAGGACTGAAGCCTTCTCCATTGTGAACATCTAACACAGGGACTGCAGAACTATGACCGACGTCAGAGACGAGGCTTACAGACTCTGGGAGATCAGGACAGGGAGAGGGGCTCATTTCAGCTGTTGGCTCTGAGGCAGGACCAATTCCAGCTGTAGGCTCTGAGACAGGACCAATTCCAGCTGTAGGCTCTGAGACGGGACCAATTCCAGCTGTAGGCTCTGAGACTGGACCAATTCCAGCTCTAGGTTCTGAGGCAGGACCAATTCCAGCTGTAGGCTCTGAGATGGGACAAATTCCAGCTGTAGGCTCTGAGACTGGACCAATTCCAGCTCTAGGTTCTAAGACTGGACCAATTCCAGCTCTAGGTTCTGAGGCAGGACCAATTTTATCCACAAATTCAGGTCCAACTTCAGTGAGGGGACATTGTTTGGGTGAGAAATCAAAGGTAGGCTGTACATCAGATAAAGATTCTTCATAGGATGTTTCAAGGAAAGGTTCCTGTGAAAGAAAGAGGGATGACTCAGTAGCTATGCTAAAGGGAACTGCTCCAAGCAGATCATTGTCAGGTGGAGATGTTGTGATAGTAGCATGGATGACTGGTGCACAAATCTCAGGATCAGCCTCAACGCTTGGACCAGAAACTGCTCCCTCTTCAAATAACTCTGGGGATGTTTCTTGGCAAACCTGCAAATAAGACATTTTACATGCATGTTTTTAAAGGCCTTTTACAAACTTAATATTTGTCACATAAGGATAATTTTTTAAAAATTGCTGCCTCTAGATACCACCAGGTTTAGCATTATTATTGTATCTTAACCAATTATTTGCGATGTTGTTTACTTGTAAGTTCTGTGCTTTGCTGTAAATATTCATTTTATTTTGACGCCGTTTTGTACTAATCAGACTGCAGCTCTACATCTACACATACTTACAACTTTTCTATTAACAGAATATGAACAGAGATTAGAAAGCAATGAGATTTTAGCCAGTAACCATGTAATTGATGAACTATTCTTTAGATTTTTAAGATTTTAAGAGTAGGTTCCTAGACGATGGATACACTGAAGGGTTTAATATGAATGCTAGTAATAACCTGGTGGCCCTCTTCTGACAAGATGGTCTCCAGTGCAGCTTCACTATCACTTGGCTTCACCTCGAAAGCACTTCCTGTGATAAACAGAGGTGTAAAACTCAGACACACCAAAACACTGATCATTTTAAGGTTTCTATTCAGTTACTCTAACTGTGTCTAATGAGGTGAAATACAGGTGCAGGACTCATGAGGTAACCTGCAACTTCCTCTGAAAGGCTTGGTACATCACCAATACTCTCAGTTCCATCATCTACTGGCCCAGCAATGTCAATGGCAGCTTCCTGAAATAAATAAAATCAGCCTTTCAGTTTTCACTATTTAAAGAACAATTTACATTCCACAAACCAGGAGGAAATACAGCATGTACACTATATTACCAAAAGTTTTGGGACACCTCTCCAATTCAGGTGTTGGGCTCGGCCCCTTAGTTCCAGTGAAAGGAACTCTTAATGCTTCAGCATACCAAGACATTTTTGGACAATTTCATGCTCCCAACTTTGTGGGAACAATTTGGGGATGACCCCTTCCTGTTCCAACATGACTGCACACCAGTGCACAAAGCAAGGTCCATAAAGACATGGATGAGTGAGTTTGGTGTGGGATGAATTAAAGTGGAGACTGTGAGGCAGGCCTTCTCGTCCAACATCAGTGCCTGACCTCACACATGCACTTCTAGAGGAACGATCAAAAATTCCCATAAACACACTCCTAAAGCTTGTGGAAAGCCTTCCCAGAAGAGTTTTAGCTGTTCTAGCTGCAAAGAGTGGGACAACTCCATATTACATTCGTGTGCATGTGAAGGCAGACGTCCCAGTTTTGGCCTGGCTCGCAGTCTTCAATTCATCAATCATTAGGTATAACTTGCCTAACTACATGTGACAGATGAGCTGAGAAATGATCAGTGTTTCACAAAGCAAGCTCTGGACTTAAGTCATAGGTCAGATTTAAAAGTTTAAACTCTAGTATATTAAGAAAAAGAAAATTCATAACCAAACATGTCCCATTCTTTCATTAAGTATCTTTCTGTGCAAAATAATCCTGAGTAGTGTGTCTGCTTGTGTACCTCTGGAGACAGGAGGGTCCAGCTGTTATTGGATGACCCGCTGCTGCCGGTGCTGTTATCTGACATCACTTCAGTGTGGTTGGCTCAGCAGCTGCAAAATATGATAATTAAGATGGAGTTAAAGGCTGCATCCAACTAAAAGTCCTAATTCGTAGTTTCCGAGCTCAGACTAGGAAAAATAAACAAGAAAGCGTGTGTCCTCAATCCCCGAGTTCAGCAAGTGACGTCAAACCAAAATGGCTGCTCACACATGTAAACACACGAGCACTTCTTACCTTTAAATGAGTTGGGGGAAAAAACATGAAAATGACGTATTCCTATTTGGATGTTCCCACTTCCCACATCCGAGGTAAGTCGAACGCAGTAGTATTATTGCCCAGGACCACGACAATGACGTAATTTACCGAGCGCACGCGCGAACGTCACGACCGTTTAGCATTGTAGGATACAAGAGCAGGCGCAGACGAGGTGCAGCTCATCATAACACCAACGTTATTAAAGAGAAACATTCCGGGTTCATTTGTGAAAAAGCAAAGAATAGATTTCCAAAACAGTCTAGATAAACACCAACAACAATGTGCGTCTTTAACCATAAAGTAAAGCACTGAACACGCTGCACGACGCTGTTTATGTATTTATTATATTCTTTCTTTAAACCTTTAGACCCTCACTTAACATTAAACACGAATGAAACCCGCCTGTGTTTATTATAAAAAATATTAAATATTAAATAAAACTGTTAACTGAGCGTCAATCATAACCCGACACTTAAATAAACCCAATGCAATGACTTAGCTAAACACAGCTAACGAATTCATACAAAATATAATTACATTCGTGATAAAATAAATAAATTAATGAAATTCCAACCATGCCATCTACACCAATGTTTTTATATTTGACAACAAAACATCATGGAGGAATGTATTATTTCCACAGAGACATGGATCCCAGTGCTCACACTATACTGACACGACACACCAAATGAAGGCTTCTGGACGGTCCCGGGTGTGGACTGCAGCTCATTCTAGTCCTTACATGCTCATACCGTATTTATAAACTGCAAATTCACAATCCTTCTCTCCTCGTTTGTCTTTGTTTCAATGATTTTGATGCGTTTGTGTGTCCAAAGTTGGGAACATCGGGAATTCCGAGTTGCGTTCCGCCTACAGCTGCATGGTGTCCAGTGACGTCAGAAGGAATCAGCCAATCAGGTCCCTCACGCAGCCTGGTGCTCAGGGTGATGGACAGTTACAGGTGAGAGGAACAATCTCTGAGACCCTCTAGTCTTTCGCACACTAGAAAGTGACATCACAACATGTGTGCGTCCTATTTATACAGGGAAAGGCTGGGACACGTCCTCCAGCCTGGAGCTGACACGTCTGCATAGCAAGGGGCTATATTTGTTGGGGTTTCCCAAGTGGACTGTCCCAACCTAATAATGAATTAGCCTGATATTACATCATTGGGTCAAGGAACAAGTTAAATTTTATTACTTTGAGTAATAACAATGAAACAATATGAATGCAGGATGTGAGGACATAAAAATATCAGCGCAAATGAAGGGCAGGGTCATATTCTGTGTACATTGTAAGTAATAACTTCTCTTTCTATAGGCAAATTTGCTTTATTAGTTGGTATGGTAGATTAAAAATGTTAGAGCTTTGTACTGATTAACACCAAATACTGTTTTCCTTGTTTCTCTGGCTGACTCTTCATGTTCTTGAAAAGGGGATCAAGCAGGGACACAAACCTTCTCTGAACCTTTACCAAAGAGAAAAGAATTGCCTGGCTAAAAAGCTTGGTTTTCAACCTAGACTTTGAGTATTAAGAGTATCTCTCGGGTCTAGTCTATAGCTAAGTGATATATTTGGGAAAATATGTGCCCTCTGCTAGAAGCTCCATTAATTTAGGTACTGGTAATGTACCTGCACCTTTTTGATCCAGAGACACATGGAGGATTATAATAGACCAAAAGGTTGCTTTATTATACTTTATTCTAACAATTAATAGCTCTGAATGTCTATGTCAGGTCGAGCCAAACCTGTATCTGGGTACCACCCCAGTCCAAAGTCCAGGTTCAGCAGGCCAACAAGAACATAAGCTGCTTCCTCTGCTCATTTTGTGGAATCATCACAGAGGCCTGGTCCCAATCCTGCCCTGGGCTGAGTACAACCAAAACTATGTCCGTCATTCGGCCATGCAGCTATTAAGCTGACCACCACTGGGGAACTAACCCCCTCCCCCGACATCAACCAGGGGTCAGAGTATGGCTTGCCTTCAGGGACCTGTATACCCCTATGTCTGTAAAACTTTAATCCCTGATACACTGGTCTTTTCAACATCAATAAATTAATCAACATTTGTCACATATAAGCTGAAACTCCTGCATACTGGCGGATGGGGGGGTGGGCAAACTAGGTTTCAAATCTATGATCTTCCCCATATAAAGAAAATCTCTCCATCCAAGATTTCCATTAGATATTGGAAGTAGGAGTGAGTTCATGTTTGTAGTATTTATTTGGCATTATTATGGTACAAATGAACAATGCAAACAAATGAACAGTGGATCTCTGACTAATATTCAGGTTAGCACGTTAGCAGGTTACAAGGTTACGAGTACTGCACTTACCACAATTCAGAAATATGAAGAACAGCAAGAATTCATTTTTACCGTGACTGTGATGTTATCATCTGGGAAAATCACTGGAACATGTTTTTAATGTGATGTCTATGTGTTGTTCTGGAAACTGGAATCTGTAACAGCGCCACCTTCTGGGCTAATGTGTGAAGGGTTCTCTCTAAATCGCATGTCTGTGCTGTCACTCTTTTATTTGCTTCAGCATGATATACATGCAACAGGCATAGTGGCTTAGTGGTTATCACATTTTCTTAGCATCTGTGTGGTTGAGGGTTTGATTCCCACTTCCTGCCTGGAGTTTACATGTTCTCAGTTGCAGGTTTCTTCCCCAGTACAAGGACATGTGTCACTGGCATCTCTAAATTGTTCCGTGTGAGTGTGTTACTTGTCTTGTGCCCTCAAGTCCCCTGGGATAGGCTTCAGGATCAGGTGTAGGATAAGAAATACAGAAAATAAATGTTATACATGCTTTTTCTTTTGAAGGGTACTTGTTTTCATCATTATTTTGTTATTTGATGTAATTTTTACTTCATTTCTTTTACTACATTTGTCTAATATGTGACCTTTCTTTCCACATGTGTGACATGGCTGTTCTTTGTCAGAGGACTTCTTGGCATCACGGTTTGTTTTGCCACAGTGCGTACTCTTACTACACTGCGAACGTGAGCGTTCCATAATCCACTGAGCTGCTGGGAGCTGTGGTAAAACTGGACTGCTTATCATTGTCCAAGTTTCTGCCTTCTTTACAAATGCATCATTATGGCATATGAACAAATGAATTTCATCTGTCATTTTACACCATAACCCTCCAATCAATATGTTGTGCACAATCAAGAGCTATTATATATTCACAAAGAGTACTTCTAGCTGCCTGTGGCAGAATTAAATAGAAGAAGAGAAAGTTAATTAAGAAATAAAGAGGAACCAGGAAACATGGGATAATAAAAAGGCATAAATCCATAAGCTAATTTAGATCTATGTTTAAAACAATGCAACCACAACACAAAACACAACACAACAGGGAAATAAACAGACAGGAGGAAGAGATGAGATAAAATTCAGAATAAAATGCACTGACTATATAAAGAAAATGTGACAGGAACTAAATACAAAAGACACATACACTCTGATATTAATGACCGGAGAATTTTCTAGTTCATTCAGGAGAACTGTGATTTAGACTGTAAAACATTTCACAGTAAATTTACAGGCTGGGTTTCCAGCCACGTATTATATTTTCACACAACTTGTACTGTAATCAACATTCACAATACAGTGCTGTTTACCACATAATTACACCATACAGGAGCCTACTGTAACATCATTTCACAGTATTAAACACTACTCTCTACACCAGTGCATTGTATTGTACTGGGGAACACTGAAATGACTGATTTCTACACTGTACTTATAGATTGAATTACTGGTCATTAAATAATTACAAATATATTTTGTCATTTTTTATAACAGCAGTAGAAATAGGAAATGGATAACAACACACTCATGTATGAGTTTTTCAGCATTTTTAAAGCTGAGAGTAGATCAGCTGAATTGAGAACCTGAAGAAGACGCAGAAACTGAAGGAGGCTGAAAGAAATGTAAAAAATATTTATAAAAAATGTTTGTTACTAATCAAATTGAGCACAGTGGTCTTACATTAACACTGGATCTCTGGCAGATTATTCAGCCTAAAATGACAAAAACCTAAAACCTTTCAGAGAATGCTGTATGAAGGATGTATGGTAACGTTTGCTGTATAATGTAAAATTTGAGAGTTGAAAACAGCAAAAAGTGCAAAAAGTTTCTAAGATCAAATCATTCATGAAAACAAAATAGAAGCACGTTTGAAAACCTCCAAAAAACATTAGGTTACCATATTAATACTCAGACAACCATTATTTATTTTAATATCGTGTGTAAAATTGTGTATTTAAGTGTGTGCACATTGCAATATATTTCACTTTATTAACTGATCCTGATACCAGTGTGTTCTTACCATTCACTCTCCTTCATAATAACTGCAGTCACCAGGGCACTGTTTATTTACCACAAGATCAAAAACAGCACAGAAATATAACATCAGATCAGAACATTTTCCAATACATTTTTATATATACCTTTTTGCTTATTTCTCTAAATTAGAGGTGGTATACGCTGAAATCCACATGGAGATCTGAAAACTGACCCACAGCAATAAGAGCTAATGATTAAACCTCAGAAGTCTGGCATTAATTTGTTCCATTTCCCACTTTGGGTTTTCTAACTGATAATTACAGCAGACACTTAAGCTTGTTTTTGGCAGGCAGAAGCACGTAATTGCAGTAATTCTGCTGTGATGTAAATGCAGCTGTTTTGTCCATCAGGGTGTCTGAGATGGTGAGAAGGAGGACAGAAAGAGCTAAACTTATTCACCTCAGTGTCATTATTCAGGTTATTGGTCTGTTTCTTGAAAATATAAACTGTAAAAGGCTTAAAAAATGACGACATTTCTGATAGTTTATACTTTTAAAAAGGTGCAACAACACCCTGCTTTTAAAAATCATCAGGTCCACAGCATCAGGTTAATAAGGAAATTGTCTGTTAAGTTTTTTGGAGCATCTTTCAGAATCTGCTGCATTTTTTCGGAGACTTGCTTCAGTTTTAGCTTTTTTTTTGTTTTTTGCATAAAGACATTTTTCTTAAATTTTTCTTTAAGTAACTTTTGGAAACCTAAAATGTTTTTACCTACTGTCTCCATAATGCAAAATAATAAAATAGTATATAAATATATATATATATATATATATATATATATATATATATATATATATATATATATATATATATATATATATTTTCGCTGTCCACTTTAATAGGAACACCCACACATCCATTCCATTATCTACTCAGCCAATCAGGATAAAATCATGCATATACAGGTAAAGAGCTTCAATTATTCTTCATCTTAAACATCATTATGAAGAAAAAATCTGATCTCTGTGATTTTATCCATGGCATAGATGTCAGTGTCAGTGCCAGGTGGGCTGGTTTGAGTTTTTCAGAAACCGCTGATTTCCTGGGATTTTCAGTCTCTAAAGTTTATACAGAATGTTGAGTGAGAACAGTTCTGTGGGTGGACAAGCCTTTTTGATAAGAGAGGTCAAAGGAAAACTGCCAGATTTTTTCCTAGGAAGGATATAACACCTCAAATAATCATTCTGCTGTGAAAAGTGGACAGCGAGTGGACATAGCATGGTGTGTTCAGTAGGTTCCTGCATGCACATTTGTATTATGATTTAAATAGTTACATAATATAATAACACAAGTGTTTGTCTTATTGGATAAATGTCTGACCAAATGATTTTTAAAGATCTTTTTTTTTTTCTTACAGAAAATCCTGCCTCTCGCTCTCTCAAACACACACACACACACACACACACACACACACACACACACACACACACACACACACACACACCAATTTTCTGTTGTTCAGCAACAAATAACACATGGTGGGAGTAAATTATAATTTTAATCCATAACATTATTTAATGGCAAGCATGTTGTTTATTCCCTCTTTTTCTTCTTCACTTTCACCACAGTGATTTCACATATAGAGAAACAGAGAAGAAATTCAAGCATAGTGGACAAAGTTTCAATAATAGCAAAGGTGGAAGGAAAGGAGGACACTGGGGAGACAATGAAACAACAAGAAAGTAAAGGATTAGGGAATGCAGGAGGAGGAGGATGAAGGGAACAGCAGAGAAAGAGATGAAAAGTGTTAGAGAGTGAAAGGCTGAGAGACTTCATCACAAATGTGTGTGTGTGTGTGTGTGTGTGTGTGTGTGTGTGTGTGTATGTGCGCGAGGGTGGGGGAGGTTTGTGTAGCTGTGTGTATGTGTGAGAAAGAGATTTGTGTGTGTGTGTGTGTGTGTGTGTGTGTGTTAGCATGTGTTTATCTGTGTATTTAAGCCCATCATTAAGTCCATCTCTTTGACAGGAGCGTGCAGTCTGAATTGTTTTTTGTTGTTGTTGTTGTTTTATTTCATGCTCTTCCCTTTCTTGATTTCTTTCTCTACATGCATGTATTTAAGTTATGAATTGTTCACTGCACATCAGACAAGGTCATTCAGCAAGGTATAAGAAAACTACCTCTTAAAGCCCACTCAACCTGCTGAATAACCGTGTTATTGGAAACAATATCATTAAATACCATTAAACTGTTGCACCAAGATAAATTTGAATATTTTACTTAATATTACATAGTTCCCTTTTACTCCATCGCTCTAAACTGTCTCTGTCATATTGTCTGTGTTTGTCTGTCCCACATCCTACACCTACAACGTAGCTTCTGTCAGACATCTCTTGTGCGTAATCTGGTCTGTATTGGTTCTGCCATGCAGATTATTAGCGTAGTTGTTTGTCAGTCTGGATGAAGTGCATGTCGTCCCCTTGGTTCAGTGCATGGTCTTCTGTCAGATAAGATTAGTTGTCAGTAGGTGTTCAAGTGCAAAATAATCCTTGGGTGTCTGTTACAATGATGTCTTGTCTGTCTGTTCTGTCTGTACTACATCTGTCTTAGTCAGTGCATATTGTCTGATGGTGGATGATGTGTGGAGTTTGGAGCCACAGGACATCTTACAGAGCGCTGGGATTTCTGAAGTTGTGGCCAGCAAACCGGGCTTGATCGCCCAATTCTTCCTCAATCCTGTGGAGCAGAAAATGTGAGAAGAGCTAGTGAACATTTTAAAAAGATGTGAGCAAATGAAGTAACCATATTGAAATGATAGAGCTGTATTTCATAGTAGCATTTAACTTAAAACAGATTTGAGGTCTAATAGAAATTAAACTAATAGGTCGGTGTAGTTTCTGAGTTCGTTATAGACTTAGCACTAATTCCTTGCTGCCGAAAGCTGACCGATGCAACGGCAGTTCAAAGTTTAAAGTATTTTGTGCAAGTGCACAGGGAAGTCCTACAGCTTCTGATGCTGATGGTCCATCTCATTTAAAACTGCCAAACTACAAAAGAGCCTCTCCTGGTGCTGATTTCTCCACAACTATTCTCACTCCAATCTGATTAAACTCTGCTTGTGATTGGTCAGTGAAAGCTGTTCATGTTCTATCACTGGCACACTGTGCTTCTTTTTGTGCTGCTTCTGCTGTAGATGAAGAAATGTTATGAAGAACCATCGTTATGAAGAACCACCTTTATGAAGAACCACCGTTATGAAGAACCACGTATATGAAGAATCACGTTTATGAAGAACCACCGTTGTGAAGAACCATGTTTATGAAGAACTACCGTTATGAAGAACCACCGTTATGAAGAACCACAGTTATGAAGAACCACCGTTATGAAGAACCACGTATATGAAGAATCACGTTTATGAAGAACCACCGTTGTGAAGAACCACCGTTGTGAAGAACCATGTTTATGAAGAACTACCGTTATAAAGAACCACCGTTATGAAGAACCACGTTTATGAAGAACCACCGTTGTGAAGAACCACCATTGTGAAGAACCACCATTATGAAGAACCATGTTTATGAAGAACCACGTTTATGAAGAACCACCATTATGAAGAACCACGTTTATGAAGAACCAACATTATGAAGAGCTCTTCTTCACTCCACTGCTTCAGTTCAATGATATCTGAAGGCATTTGTTTAAAATGAGTGTATCAGCTTTGTCTCAATAGAAGGCATGAAATAGCATGTTGAGCTGAATGGGGTTTAGACTAGCAACGTTTAATGTACAGCACAGTCTAGTACAGACCAGCAGGATGTGTTACTTATGAATACGACTAGAAACATTACAGAAACTGAACGATGTTTTCAGGTGAAGCAGCATATTATTATCAAGGATAAATAAGTAATAAAGGTTAGTGTTTATAAAAACATAATATTACTAAATTCCATCAGCTATAAACATGTTTGTCTGTATACTACCACTTTAAGTTGAGTAACATTTTCACACATTATTTATACTTTAATCAAGTAAAAATACTTTTTCCAGACTTGGCAAGAATATCACTGAGCTCTCACCTCATCAATTGATTGTATTTGGCCAGACGCTCAGATCTACAAGGAGCTCCAGTCTTGATCTGAGAAGAAGAGAGAGAAAAAGAGTACATTATTCTGTTTTAATATAAAGTTGATATATAAGACAATGCTACCCTTATGATTGTTTTAATAATTTCAGATTGGTTCATTTAGCTTCATTGCTAGTCATTAGCTTTATTGTTACACACAGTGGCACACAGCAGAACTGCACAAATCAGACAGATACTAACAAATCACCAACCGTATATGATTGTGGATTGTGTAAATGAGTGTAGATGATCTCACTCACACTTGGACAAGCCTGGCACTTCAGTATGTACAATGACTGGGGAAAAAATAGAAGCTGATGTCTCTAGAGTTAATTGGATCATGGACTACTGTACCAACAGGACAGAGTTTGTAAGGTTGTCAGGATAGTGAGCTTCATTGAGACACCTCAGGGAACGATCCTGTCGCTTTACCTCTTCACTCATTACAGATCGAGTTTCCAGTGCAACACTGCCTCGGTCACCTGATGAATCCTCTAATTAGGCAAGTATTTACAGAGGATTGGTGGAGAGGTTTGTCTTAAAGAATTTTTGTCTCATGGTGCAGGTAAAACAACCTGTAGCCTAACATCCATAAGACAATGGAATAGGTGGTGGATTTCCAGTGTGGTAAAGTGCCTGTAAGACCAGTAACCTTAGTGCAGTCCTACAGGTATGGGACTAGACAGACAACACCAGTGCATTATACATGAAAGACATCAAAGGCATAAACAGCAGACAAAACTATTGTTGTTCTATCAGTCTGTGGCCTGTATTGTTTTCTATGGTGTGGTCTTCTATGGGAGCAGCATAACTACAGGAGACACTAAACATCTCACTAAGCTGATCAACAAAGCCAGCTCCATCACAGGTCTGACTCTGGGGTCGTTAGAAACAATTACAGAGAAAAGAATGGCAGAAAAATTAGATCATTATGAAATGCCTCTTCATGGCACTTTCTCGAGGAGCACATCCAGATCTTAGCTCATTTAACCACTGTGCTCTAGGAACTGCTATGAATGCTCCATCAGACTTCACAATGCCTCTGTGCAGGGAACATATCTCCCACCTCCCACAATAAATCCCTAACAAAAAGGAATTCATTCATATGCATACACTATATGCCCAAAAATATATGCACCCCTGACCATGACACCCATATGTGGTTCTTCTCCAAATTGTTGGCAAAAGGGTGAAAGACACAATTGTATAGAATGTGCATGTATCCTGGAGCATTGCTATTTTCCTTCACTGAAGCTAAGTGCACAAAACAAGGGGCATGATTAAACATGTGGAGAAGAACCAAACATGGGTATGATGGACAGGTGCCCACATACTTCTGGCAAATCTATCTATCTATCT
This sequence comes from Hemibagrus guttatus, assembly GCA_033459395.1. Classification (NCBI taxonomy): domain Eukaryota; kingdom Metazoa; phylum Chordata; class Actinopteri; order Siluriformes; family Bagridae; genus Hemibagrus; species Hemibagrus guttatus. The sequence goes on from JAUCMX010000028.1 coordinate 9,828,852, forward strand.
ATCTATCTGCCTGTCTGTCTGTCTGTCTGCCTGTCTGTCTGTCTGTCTGTCTGTCTGTCTGTCTGTTTATCCATCCATCCATCTATCTATCTATCTATCTATCTATCTATCTATCTATCTATCTATCTATCTATCTATCTTTGTCTGTCTAAAGTCTATTTCTCCAAGTTCAGAGATTTTCTTACTTGGTCCCAAAGATGTTAGATACTAACTGCTTGATTATATGTTAGATCTTGCTGGATGTTCAAGTGCTCCAGATGCAGGAGTGAACAGTGGCATCACCGTTAATTACAGTTTGTCTCTAGTGTAGTCTCATGGCTTGTGCATACACTGAGGTCCAAAAGTTTCTATTTTGCATTATTTCTAATTTAATACAATGATTTTCATAACAAATTACATTACTGAAAGCCACTTTATTGAATCTTTGAAATATTTACATAAATTAGACATGAGGGAAATCTGATCTTTTATACTGTAATTAACATGGTCAGTATCACACATTAGCTTACATTTAAATTTTAATTAAAATCCCAAATTTTCAGTGTGTCTTAGACCTTTGGACCCAAGTGTATACTGTACACTTAACAAGACACAAATAACAGAATTAACCAGTTATAGTATTTACAAAAATAAAGTAGAGAGTATTACTTCTATTTTATTAACACTACAGCATCTGCCAAAAATTATTACACTGATTTACAAAATAATGCTGCTGAGCTGTAAAGTTTTCAACGTTCTTACCCAAAAGTACAGTTGCTTTCGGCTGCTCCCTGTTCGGGGTCGCCACAGTGGACCAACTGGTCCGCACAACAACTTGGCAAATGTTTTACGCCGGATGCCCTTCCTGACGCAACCCTCCCATTTTTCCGGGCTTGGGACCGGCACTGCATCCAGTGGCTGGGAATCGAACCCGGGCCTTCCGCATGATAGGCGAGAAACCTACCACTGAGCTACCAATGCCCCGCCCAAAAGTACAGTGTTTTGCATAATTATTCACCCCTTTGACCTTTCCCTAATTTTGTATAGTTGTTTCATGAAACAGCTTTGGGATTATACACTCCCTGGCCACGTAGGAGGAACTGTACACCTGCTCATTCATGCATTTATCCAATCAGCCAATCACGCAGCAGAGCAATGCAGAAAATCACGTAGGTACACATCAAGAGCTTCAGTTAATATAAATATCAAAGAAAGAGGAAAATGTGAGCTCAGTGACTCTGATGTTAGTGCCAAACAGGCTGATTTGTGTTTTTCAGAAACAGCTCCTGGGACATATTTACTGTATTATAGTGAACACATCAACTTTTTTATTATCTGTAAACACCTACTTCAATCCAGTACCAGAGAGGTAGTGGTTGGTGCTGTTCTTCATGGTCTCAGGGTGATGTCATAACTGCCATCTGGCTCTCTCTTTTTTGGTATATTATTGCAACTAGGTGTGCCAGAGCCTCAGCTTGCACTATGATTATCATATACACCATATGCCCAATCCTGGGTACTCCAAACTGAATTAGCAGTCAGGTATGTCTTTATGCCAGGTACTGCTGAGGTGTGCGCACCAGACAAACTGAGCCAGTAGCATGTGCCATCCACCAGACAGGAGACTGCACCTTTTAAATATGTGTTTTGAGCTATCTGCACATTAGCTTGGCTTATACATGAGGCTTACAGATGAGGATGGGTTCCCTTTTGAGTCTGGTTCCTCTCAAGGTTTCTTCCTAATACCATCTGAGGGAGTTTTTCCTTGCCACAGTCACCTGAGTCACCTCAGGCTCGCTCACTAGGGAAAATTTTGTCTAACATCTAGGACTGTTTGTTTGTATGTTTATTGTTTCTTATGTTCTGTAAAGCTGCTTTGAGACAATGCTCTTTGTTAAAAGCGCTATACAAATAAAATTGAATTGAATTGAATTGAATTGAATTATACTCCATAGCTTACATGTTCTAATACTAGTTTATTATTTTGCAAATGTCAAGCATTTTATTAATTTGTCTCCATTTTATCCTGTTTGGTGAGCTGCCAACTACCATCCACTAGCCAGCTTGCCCCATCACACCACAGCTATGAACCACCTCACGCTGGGGGCAAACACGTGCATTCTCCAATACATGTGAAGCCCACTACTGCATCTTTTCAGACAGCTGCTCATGTTACATAACAGGGCAACACTCTGAGAGGAAAATGTGAAAAATAATCTTCGACGTCTGAAAAGAAGTTTTCAGACGTCGAAGATTATTTAGTGTTGCACTGATTGACAGGAGAGAAATTTAATCCATCCCCGAAATCTACAGTCAGTATTGTTTGTGAGCCAACTATGAGCCATGAATGGGCAAACGCTCTTCTGTTGCACCACTCAGGAACCCCAGTGTCAAATATTTTTATTAGGACTGTCAATCGATTAAAATATTTAATCACGATTAATCGCATGCTTGTCATGAGTTAACTCGTGATTAATCGCAACTTAATTGCACATTTTTATCTGTTCTAAATGTACCTTAAATGAATACTTTTCAAGTTTTTAATACTCTAATCAACATGGACATGGACAAATACTGAAATGCATGTTGTTTATTATTAGTGAAACCGTACTCAACATAGAGCATGAAGGCTAGACATGTTTCAAAGGTCATAGATATTGTTCAAAGAACTTGTTCATGTCTATTAAACATGAAGAAAAGAACATAGAAAAACCACAGGTTCCCATTACTTCCCTTTCTTTCCACTGACCCAGTTGCTCAAACAGACAAGCCTGTTTACATTTTCAGATGACATGGCAGCTCGCTTTTTCTGAACAACATGCCCTGACAGTGTCTCAACACCTCCTCGACTTTAGCTTTCTCTTCTTCATAGGAGTCGTGAAACTTGCTTGTAACACTGGCTCTCGAAGGTAGTTCATATGTATAATCGTTAGATGCGATACGAATAATTTCAAGTAGACCTTCGTCCTCCACTACATTAACTGGCCTACATGCTGTAGCCACCAATTTAGCTATCGATGTTGTGAGTCTATTGCTTGTGGAGTTGTCCATCCGTCTCCGCTGAAAACAATCTAGTGTTGTCTGCTTTTGGCGAGGAGCAGGAGAGCTCTCTGCACCAGTTGTATGCTTCGCCATCAAGTGATATTTTAAACTCGAAGTGCTGCGGTGATAACGCTCATCGACAATAAATGCAGATAACTTTTGTCTTGTCGACAGAACCATCAGACATCGTTTTATATATGAATTTTCCGTTCAGAAGACCTTTTTCTTTCTCCATTTCTCTTTGCTGCTGCATCTCCATTTCCCAAACTGTGGGCAAGGCCAAGGGTCAAACAGAAAATGCGTGCTGCGTTAATCGCGCATTAATAAAAATTTGTGCTGTTAAAATGAATTTGCGTTAATGTGTTATTAACGCGTTAATTTTGACAGCCCTAATTTTTATGACAGATTTATCATAGAGTATCACAGAGAGACCACTGTCATGTCAGGGATTGCACATTTGAACCTTAAAAAGTTTACTGTGTAAATTTCACTTATACTCTCTAGTTCTAGTGACAAATGGAAGAAAACTGACATTTAGAAAGTCACACAATTGTCTAGAGAAGATCAGTACCTGTCCAGTACAGAGCCCAACAACCAGATCTGCAATGAATGTGTCCTCTGTCTCTCCAGAGCGATGGCTGACCATCACACCCCAGCCACTGGCCTGAGCCAGCTTACACCTGAGAAAGAGACAGAGACAACATGAGGGAGCCACAGTACTGGAGATACCTATGAACTTATCATGTGAATGTAAAATAAAATGGTTTATGAAGGTGAATTAATTAATTAATTTATTTATTTATCAATCAAACAAGCACATGTTCTATCTAAAGTAAATGCCAGTGATCAACTGAACTGAATACATACAGGATAGGGAACACAGAAAGCTGACTAAACTCTGCAAAATAGTGAGAAATTCTTCTCCCTGAAGCAAAATGACTGACTTATATATGACGTAAAGCTGTGAAGCTGGACTATCATGTGACAGGAAGCTGTGACTTACGCATGGATGGCCTCTGTGACTGTGCCGATTTGGTTGACCTTCAGAAGCAGGCAGTTGCAGGCACGTTCCTCTGCTGCTTTCTCTATCCTCTTTGGGTTTGTCACTGTTAAGTCGTCACCCACAATCTGGATCCCCACTGAACCAGTCATCCGAGTCCATGCTGCCCAGTCATCCTGATCAAAGGGGTCCTCAATAGATACCACTTCAGATAGAAAAGAATAATGTTATAGGAATATTACTGAAAATAAAATACATGAAAATTAAAAAAGAATTCTTAATATGATCCTAACTGCAAAGAATTCACTGGGTTTTTTTCCAACTTTCTTTAACAAATTGCAGTATTCCAGTTTCAGTTATAGCAAACTGGAGTATTAATTCATTAGAAAACAAAAATGTAAAATAAAAAGTGATGTAATAGTTTTAAACTGTTTAGATTAAACCTAGTAAATTATTATGTATCAAGAAATGAGAAAATTAGAACTCCATTTGCTAATTCTTTAGTACCTGGAAAGTCATTGACAAAACTCTGGTAGATCTCTAGAAGCTTCTCACTAGTGATGTTTCTTTCAGGGTCTGGAGCCGATTTGAAATCAAGGTCATACTTCCCATCACGGTAGAACTCAGAAGCAGCTACGTCCATCCCGATCACAACCTTGTCTGTGAAACCTGCCTTGTCTATGGCAACTTTAATCAATTCAAGTGCTGAGAAGAACAAAGGAAGAAAGAGAAATTCAGCTAAAACTAATGTCATGTTTCTTACAGCTTAGCTTATTCCTTGTTGAACCAAAATAAAAACAAACCTTCACTGTTCTCTAGAATATTTGGGGCAAAACCACCTTCATCACCCACATTAGTGGCATCCTGTCCATACTTCTCCTTGATCACTCCCCTGAGAGTCTGATAGAGTTCAGCCCCAATGCGCAGAGCATCACGAAATGACTCTGCTCCAACAGGAAGCACCATGAACTCCTGCATGGCAAGCTTATTTCCAGCATGGGATCCACCATTTATCACATTAAAGGCCTGCAAACAACAAAGAAGAAATTTTGAAGCACACAAAATGTAGCAGAGGTGTGAAAAAGGACTTAGGGCTCAGTTACCCACTCGTACAAATTAATTAATTAAATTAATAATTAAGTTAACTGAATGAGGTACAGTTACATGTCTTACAGGAACTGGCAGCACTAGTTCTGTGTTCCCAGCCAGGTCAGCAATATGGCGATACAGAGGAGTTTCTTTTTCTGCTGCTCCAGCTTTGCAAATAGCCAGAGACACTCCCAGGATGGCATTGGCACCAAATTTCGCTGTGGAGATACAGAACTGTGGCTCTTATTCTATACTTTACAAAGATAATAAATGCAACTGACTTCACTCATATTACTTAAAATGATGTGATTATGTAAATATAAATAACATAGAGACATAAACCTGGGTGAATAACTATGTACACAGACAGTTATAGTATGCAACATATTTCCTTTAAGCATGCACTTACAGGAAAATAATCACATAAAGAGACGCAGCTCTACATGATGTAAAGGTCTTTTTCAACCTGGAAGTGGATTATTTTCTTATAACAGCACATTCCAAAGTATTTTATTCCTCCTATACCACAGCACTATGCCATCAATGACAAAATATTATTTATTAAAGAACATCAAATCATAAACTGTAAGGCAATAAGTATGTGGACACTTGAACTTCACACTCAGATGTGTTTTTCCACAAACTGTTGCCACAAAGTTCGAACCATATAGTTGTCTAAACCTGTTGAGTCTTTGTAAGCTGTGTGACTGTAGTATTAAGATTTCCCTTCAGTGTAATTAAGGGGCCAAAATCATTACAATGCCCTTTTACATTTAATGTTGTGGATCATCCACTAAACATGTGCAGTAAGACAAAAAAAAATGTTATGAAAAACCACCAATTATTTTCCGTGCTGCGAACAATCAGGGGCTTAACAAACACTAACTAAAAGACTTCCTCCAGAAATCGAAATCAGCTTCACCTCACAGAAAACCTCACTATATTAGCAATTCCAGACATTGTTATATGGTTGGATTTGATGTTACTGTGCATTTAAAGCTTTTGTCTTTTTTTTCTTTCTTGTCATGTTCATGAGGTAGTGACTCACATTTATTCTCTGTGCCATCCATCTCAATCATCAAGTTGTCCAGTTTCTCCTGTTCCACCACGCTGATCCCCTGAAGATCACACCATAAAAAAGTACTACTCCCCATTAAACTGAATGCTATATATAATATACTTAGATCAGAGGTCAGTGCATAATTAACTTTGGTCAAAACTTTAGTTTGCATGTGTAATGTTTTTATTTTGAGCAATAGTAATATTGTTGTAGCTTTGGTGACCATCCTTGTGAAAATGAAGTAAACTTACTGTAAGTGTATAAAGAATATATTTTATATATGTAAATAATATTAAAATACAATTTATGTTTCATGTACTTCTGGAAATAATTAAATAAATATTAGATAGATAGATAGATAGATAGATAGATAGATAGATAGATAGATAGATAGATAGATAGATAGATAGATAGAAAATAAAAGCTTTAGTAATGCTTAAGTTAATTTTTTTTGCAAAAAACATCAATATAGATTACAAAACTTGTTAGTATTAATGGCTTAGTTGCAGCATTCTTGCCTACAGAAGGCCTTGGTTCAGTTCCTTCAACATACCCCCTGTATCTGTCATCTCTGTTCTACACTCTGTATATCTCTGTTCCAGATCAATTCATAACACAGACAGAATTAAAACACTTCTTCCAGCTGCAACACACACAGACACTATCTGTCCTTGATAATGGATTTTCTAAGGTCATCTAATTCCCCAATCCACAATGAATTTGCACTTACAGATTCAATGAGGGCAGGTCCGAGAGTGTCATTGATGTGACCAACTGCTTTGAGTACACCTATGAAAATATAAAGAATAAATGATAAAAAAAAATACAGTGAATGAAATGTACATTCCAGTACTTTATGTGGTATAGCCGGTCTTTCTCTTGAACTTACCTTTGCCCTTGAAGCGATTCTTGTCTCCATCTCTGAGTTCTAGAGCTTCATAAATGCCAGTAGATGCTCCACTGGGCACAGCAGCCCTGAACAATCCTAAAGTGAGAAAGAGGAAGAGGAAGATAGACATAGAAAGAAGAGTTAGTGACCAAATGGATGAGGTATTATGCCACAGCACCATGTTGAGAAATGCACTGTGTTGTTGAAATCTGAATTTTGATTTCATATTACAAAGTACTAACAGACTATCAGTCACCTTTTTCAGTTCTCAGGTCCACCTCAACTGTGGGGTTTCCTCGAGAGTCCAGGATCTCCCTGGCAAAGATGCTTACAATGGACATCCTATAGAAAGGCAGATTAGATGGACACACAGACAGTGTGATGTTATTAAGCAAGTAATAAGTTAATCTAGAAATGTTTATAATTACATTTTTAGAGAAATTGTTAGCAATTACTTTATTTTATAGAAAAGGCTAAGAAGCAAGTTGCATTCATTTCCAATATGTTAAGACATATAAGTTATGACAAAGGGGCAGTGGAAGACTAGCCAGCTTTAAAGAGGCAATCTTCATAACACCTACAGTGAACAGAGAGAGTCTTTGCACATGTCTTGGGCAACTGCAGCACCTTAATTTATTTGCTAGGGCTGACATTTCTACAGCAGACACCTAGCTGGAAAGAGGTCAATGAAATAGTCTGGCTCTGCACCAGGACCAAGAGGCAAACTCTTGGTCAAGAGGTGCCCAAAACTAACAGCTGTCTGAAGAAAAGGAAAGGTCACTGAACACTGGAGATGCATAGAAGGTGCCTGGATCCCGAAGGACAAGAATTCAAAAACCATTGACAAGAGAATGGGATTAGAACTGGATGCACCACTTCAGTGCTCTTTTCACACTGGCCAAATCAAATCAGCAGATGTGTTGAGAGGACCCATTACCAAGTCTGGCATTCAACAATGCCCCATCAGAATGAATGATGGATGAATGTAACTACAGCAGTGCCTGAGCACAAATGTGCTTAAAGTCTGGCAAGTCAAGGTGTCTGGTAAATGATAAAATGGGAGTTGTTTGACAGGATCTGCTCCTCTGAGGAAAATCCATTTCCACCTCTGAGGAACCAGGTAAGAGGAGAGGAGTGGAGAAGGCTGGGGAAGACAGAACAGCTCAGTGAGGGATTCTGCATCTATTCAACATGCCAGGAGCTGGAGTCTACATAGGGAATTTCAAAGTATGGATTTACCAACATGGCATACTGCATCCTGAGAGCAGTGAGATAAAAGATAAGCCACAGATGTTTAAGGCACCAGTGTTGCTCTGTATGGGCATAACGACCAGCTGTTACCCCGTCAAAACCCCCATTTTTTTACTACAATCGCAAAAAAAAGATGCATTACAGGAAGTCCAATGACCTGAAGATCTCCCTGAGACATTAAAGAGAAAAGTGGAGAACATGGGGCATAAGTGAGTTGGCAGAAGTCACAGATGAGGCATAAAGCGTTGGTTGGATCCATTGTATCAGTCAGGGCTTGCCTGAGTATCAGCTTAACAACTCATTATAATAATGCAAGAAGAGGAGCAAGCTCATCCTGGAGGAGGTGCAAGCACGGCTGGAGGAGGACTATGCTCCAGGATAGCAGAGATGTGGCAGCAGCATGCAATGTTTAAAGAACAAGATCACATGGTCTGAGCTCTGCTTAGCTAATACCCAGTATTTTCATGTCCTATTAAGTTCATCCAATCCAGGGTTGGTGTGCTCAGCACATGCCTGTTGTGTATAGCAGGGTGTAGAGATGATGTATTCAAACTTTTTCCTTGAGAGAAAGTGAGAGTTCTGAGTCAGTGCATCTTTCCAGCATCACAAGAACAGAACAAATTACTAATGTGTGAGTTTGGGGAGGATGGAGCAAGGTGGAGAGATTGTCAGTTAATATTGAAAAAATTCATATAATAATATAAAATTCTAAATACAAACCATAGACTGCAAGCACTACTTGGGCACAAATCTGGGTCTGAAAGACCTAAAACTCCTGATGATGACGCCAATGTGTCCAAGTGCATAAGAAAATGTACGGTGCATTCTTTTCTAATTAAATATTTTTCATTACAAACAATATTATTGGCAACAACTTGAGTGAAAGGTAGAATTGTTTAAATATTTAGATGAATTTCTTATTATTCAGCATGTTTCTTTGCTTTAACGTCAGTGGCATGAACTCCACAAGTTTGTGTAACACCTTAGAAACCAATTTAGATCAAATCCACCATCAAAATCCACCACCATCATCTGATCACCTGCTACAATAAAAGAGATCTGACCTTTCCTACAAAGCAGTTAACATTGTGAATATCACATTGAAATGGTAACTATAAATTGTGCACAATATAACATCTTCAAGATACTGAACATTGTTTACTTTCTTTGCTTTAAATATTTCCAAAATTCTATAACCTACTATATTTCCCATAAATTCCAGATTTTGAGTGTGGTCTCAGATTTTGGACCAAATTATTGGCACTATTTAGATCCATTCGAGGCCAAAATATTCAGCACTCAGTCATATGTATCACATCAGATCAGTTATTATCACTTTGTTTGGTCTGGGGTGATAATAGTGATTAAACTGAAACAATGCATATGAAACTCAGGTGTTCGAAAAACCTTTGACCAGTGGTGTATCAGGAAGATGGTGAGGAAAGGACTGTGGGTTGTAAGTGTAGAAGTTTCTAATGATTCTAAAACTGAGCAGCTTTTTAATAGCAATTATAATTAGTTAGGTTATGATTTCAGATCAGTGTAACATCATGAGTCTTCATATATTAAACATGTTATCTTCTCGCAGTGATGCAGAACTGTATGTCGCAGGCTGGTGATGGACACAGAGAGGAACTGCAGCACTGAGCACGGACGATGGGTCTCCAGAGCTTTGGAAACAAGACAGCAGACAGAACAATGCATTTACATTCAATAACGCCAATCACCTCATGACTCACTCCACCAATACTCATAAAATCCAACAGCCGAATAGATGTGATGGGGTATGAGCTTCATGCTGCAGCCAAAATGGCTGATCTTAACATTTTATATATCACATACACACTGCTTCACATCAAACAGCGTTGTGCTTCAGTTTGAGCCACCTGAGTGGTTGAACCCCAAATGGCGCCTTCTACATATTTAAGTGCACTGCATTGGGGACGACATAACGGCGTTCACTGTATGTACATATCACATGTTATATCACAGAGAGCCAGTCGGACTGTATTGGAAAGATCTGAAAGATTTGTATGCAGATTTCTGTCCCTGATCACTTCGAGATGAGTCGTGAGTTACGTAATGGAAATGATACACGGCATTTCTGTGTGTCTGTACTGCAGCACGGCCCTAATGCTCGGGGCGGGGAGTGCGCAAAGCGCGTTATTTCGCTTGAGGGATTCTGCTATACGAGGTAAGAAGAGGTTGAGGTAGTGCATGGGGAAAAAACAGAGAGAAGACACTTTGATCTGAGAATAAAGATTTTTTTACAGGAAATGAGAAGAGAATTTGACTGAACATCCATTCACCCCAGTTCCCCAAATCTCCCATGATATGCGCATACACTGAGGCTTGGCATGCCTTAAAGACACGGACGCACTGCTTGACCACTTCACACGCGCACACACACATACGCTCGTGTTTTTCTTAATTCTCGTTTCTTAGTTCTGTCTCTCTTTCCCTCTCTCTCATTAACACATTCGCATGCACAAGCTTCCAGAGAAATCAATGCAAAGGCCAGAGTCTCAAACACACAAGCACAAAAACGACAATTCCAGTATTTCAACAGACTGCACAGTGCAGCATCACCTCAGACAACTAACTGCTTACTTCCTCACTTCACACAAGCAATAGCGACCCGAGAAAACGAAGCACAAGATGGCAAGTCAGGCAGAAAGGAAGAAAGAATATGAATCAGTTGTGTCTTTACCTGCCGTCTGCGCGTTTGCAACCTCACCAAAGGCAAGCCGGAAAACCCTAAGCAAAGAGATAGGCTGAGAAAAAAATGGATAGAGAGAAAATGAGCCAATGGGTGAGAGAGAGAGAGAGAGAGAGAGAGAGAGAGAGAGAGAGAGAGAGAGAGAGAGAGAGAACGTGTGATACTGTAGGGAGGGGATGAAAGGATGAGTCACAGGAAGCTGTTGAAAAACAGAGGAGAGGAGGAAAATAAAGAGATGAGAAAGGGATACAGGAGGAAGATGAGAGGGAGAAGAAGATAGGATGCTGCAATATAACCTGGGGATTAGCAATAAAAATAAATAGAGGACATGGAGCAAGCGGGTGTGACTAGTAATTCATTGGTGCATCATTATAGACTAATAAAACATGATACACAGCTATGAAGAGCTCCAGCATTACATTTTTACACAACTGCTTCCCACATAATTACATAATTAAAACTGTGTACTTGCATTAATGTTGCATCATCACAAACTAAATTTGTACTAAAGCATCATTTATATTTACATCATATATGTGCTGGAAACCAAACACATTTTATTTATCCTGCCAATTCTGTTAAGGTATTTGTAGTAGTAAACAACTAGAAGCTACAAAAAGTCCCACATTTTAGTTAGCCGATTATTGTTTGTGTGCAAACTCACAGAAATAAGAGTTATAAAGCACATGACAATTAAAGTGAGAGAATCTGTAATTAAGCTGCATGCAGTAATGACATTACCAATTGAACACACACACACACACACACACACACACACATACGCACATACACACACACACACACACACACACACACACTCATAATCACACACAAAGAGATTATAATGAATTCATTTTCTGCTCTGTTAGATCTCAGTCTTAACTGACCTTCCATCCCTCAGCTTTGCACTGACCAAATTAACTCCTTTCCTGGCCCTAACCCTTTTCTTCTGCAAAGTCTGGTGAAATCTGTGATTTTTGGTCACAGACAACTAACGGAGTCTGTCCTTTCTCTCTAGGATTAATGTTATTTTACAGTTAATAATGAAATGGGAACAGTCTGCATACAACAATATACCAACAAATTGAAATAATTCTATAAAGCGTAGCTCATACTGTACAGTGGGTTCAGAAAATATTCAGACATATTCCTTTTTACACATCGTATTAAGTTATAGCTTGTAGGGGCATTGGTGGCTCAGTGTTATGTTTCTCACCTATCATGTGGAAGGCCCGGGTTCGATTCCCAGCCAATGCCTCAACCCCAGCCACTGGATGCAGTGCCGGTCCCAAGCCCGGAAAAATGGGAGGGTTGCGTCAGGAAGGGCATCCAGCGTAAAACATTTGCCAAGTTGTTGTGCGGACCAGTTGGTCCGCTGTGGCGACCCCGAACAGGGAGCAGCTGAAAGCAACTTCATTAAGTTATAGATTATATTTAAAATTGATTTATTTTTTTCCCATTAACATACACAAAAAAATCTATAATCTCTAAAACTATCACCAAACAAGCCCAAGAAATATCTTTTCACTGTCTCCACAACCTATTGGAGAAAAGCGTAAAGGAAACAGATCCGGCAGTAAATCTGAATGTTATAAATACAAAAAAATGATCGAAAGGAAAAGAGTTAAAAGGAACAAAGTCTAAAAACAAACAATTGTAGGAAACTCTCTACTGAGACAATCTACAGACATCCACAGAGAACTCATTGTTTAAAATATTACACATTTATTCAAACCTCAGTAATAAAAGCTCCTTCATTCCCTCTGCTGTTGTTCTCATCAATTAACACTATACAACATCCATACAATATTATACGTTCATTCATTTCTTTCACACTGTACTTTCCTTCATCCTTATTATTTCTTTCTTTCTCATAATGTGCAATTTATATATGGGATTTCCATCTCAATGTTCTTTTATCAAGTGCAAAACAAACTAAAAGCAAGGACATAAAAAAAGAATTAAATTATTAACTTGCACTCATTGCATTTCCTTTTCTGGCATTTCTGGCAGACGCCCTTATCCAGAGCAACTTACAACTTATCTCATTTTTATAAAACTGAGCATCTGAGGGTTAAGGGCCTCGCTCAGGGGCCCAGCAGTGGCAGCTCGGTTTTCCTGGGATTTGAAATCACAATCTTCCCAACAGTAGTCCAAAACCTTAACCACTGAGCTACTACATCGCCATTAAATCTAGTTAGCTGGAATAAGAAATGTGGAAAAAGGAAGAATAAGGGAAATGAAAATCTGCAACAACTTTTCATTTACAGTAAAACAATAAAAGCAATTATTAAGAGGGAGAATAATCATTTTGCTTATGTTACATTAACAATACAAAAATCACTGGAACAATCAATGGAATAAACTCACAGAATTTCACATTAAACCAACTAACTAAGGCAAGGAAGTCTAAAATATTATCTCCATTACTGTGTGCTCTATTCATAGAAGTACTTGCTGCAGCACATAGACAGAACGACATCACAGGCATCGCATCAAAACCTTCAGCCCTAAAATCAGCTCTTATGCAGATGATGTTATATTGATTCTGCCGCTAGAAATACTTTAGAAATACTTTACTACACTAATATGCATTATAAGACACATTACTTCTAAAAGTAAGTAAAAGTAAGGCAAAATGTCAGGGTGGAATAGATGCCCCACTTAGTACCTGTATTACACAGCAAACCATCTAACATTCATTTCCAAATGAATACATGAAGCCCAGCAGATCATACATTGATGGGCTTTGAGCAAGCTGACAGCCGAAATATATCCATTGAGTAAATCAATTAAAAACATATCAGTAGATATGACAGACTTCTTGGAATATCAATACAATGATGATGATCACATTAATTTTTACTTAATTTTAACTTTTACACACCCTCACACTCACAGGCAATTTATCATAGCTAATCCACCTACACTCATCTTCTTGGGAGGTAGAAGGAAAACTCAAAGGAAAGCTCATGTGGACAAACAGGGAACATGCAAAAGTCAGATCGTTTTCACCTGAGCTCAAGACTGAACTGAGGACCCTTGAGCTGACCCTTGAGCTGAGACTCAGCAGCACTAGCCACTGTGCCACCACACCAATCAATGATAACACAGACAACAGACTCAACAAAAAAACACAAGATGAGGTATAGATTTTATACTTTCTTTATACTGTATTTTGTGCATATTTGATCATTTAGCAGATTTAACCTTTATCTTTCACCTTGTTTGTTGGGAAAATTAGATAATGCCATCTCACCCAACAGATAATTGGACAAGTGATTCCAATAAGCTCTTACCTGTGGTACCACATACCTTTAAATACAGAACAAATTAACGGCTTTTTAAAATTTATTTTTATTTAAAGAGCATTCATGAGGGAAAACCCACGTAATGCTACTACATTATATCTCACTAGGGGGCGCAAAAGTAAAACCACATCACAGTTGAATGAGGCTGTACACCAATGGTGGGAGCAGAAATGAGTACAGCCAAGACGGCACTTGTTATTCAAAAGGAGCTGGAGATCAACAGCTCAAATGGGAGAAGCTGCTCACAGGACAAACATAACACAGGGAGAAGAAAGCTATTAGACACCTGGTGTTAGCCAAAGGGCATACTGGAGTCTCAAGAAACTGTGTGAAAACAGGATTCACAGGTTTGATTAGACTAAAACTGTATGCATTGAAAAATACCGCAGCAGACGTGGAGCTCTAACTGTAAATGAAGATCTGAGTTGAAGTTGAATAATACCAAATGAATTTTACCATGAAGTCACCAAACAGGAAGTGGGTCATGTTTCAGCAATGGTGTGTTGTATTTACACCAAACTTCTAACATAAGACAAGGACTTTGACAGGAGACTCCAAGAGTGTCTAAATTTACCTCTAGATGTTGTTATAATTCACAAATTATTGCATTTAAATTTATGGCCTTTGACTTACATTTTTCTCATTTATACAGCTGAGCAACAGAGGGTTAAAGGCCTTGAAGTGACAGTTTGGTGGTCCTGGGATTTACAACCTTTCAATCAGTACTCCAACACCTTAACACCTTAACCTCTGGACACCTTAACCACTGACTACCAGTTCTCATGAACTTTGTAACTTAGTAATTAACTAATTGCCAACTTAGTAATTGAACTTAGAAATTACTAAAACTGTTCACTTGTACAAATTTTTTGCAAAATAACCTGATGTTAACAAACACACCTGTACATGTGCAGTTTTGGAGGGGCATTGAAAGCAGGAAGTGTGTCAATATCACCGCAACGGATTGATGTATCTGCATCAAATGTAGTTTATCTTCTTGGGAGTAAAACCCAGTGATCCCAGTGGCTTCTGGTACTCCACCATCAAAAAGTACTTGTCCCTGTAATAGGCAGATAGATTTGTATTTTATTTCCAACCAAGTGCAAAGTCGTTTTTGTTAGGCCAAGACAAATATTATGTCACAAACAAAATAAAAGTATAGGACAAGACCTATTTAGATTAAACAAAACAAATGACAAAAACAAAAGGTAGCAAGAAACAAACAAAACAGACAAATAGAATCCAGTCAGGAATAAAGAGTAAAATATTAGGGATGTATGAGGGATCTCTCTCTCTCTCTCTCTCTCTCTCTCTCTCTCTCTCTCTCTCTCTCTCTCTCTCTCTCTCTCTCTCCACACACCCAGTCGGAGCCTCAGGACCCGGATGTAAGCTACAGCGATAGCAACCAGGAATCAAAGGTGAGCTGAGATTTAAATAGCTTTATTTATTTATTTTATTAGTATCATATCTACTACCTAATGGGAAAATAAGAATAGTGTTTCGTAATATAATTCTTTTCACTTCATCTAACGTTGTACTTCATTGTTAGGTCCGTTGACTTTTTTGTTAGGTATAGTTGACTTGTTTCCTTTTCGGACTCGCTAGCTTGCTAACTCGCTCTTCTTGAATCTGACAACTTGGCTTAATCCTGTCAGCACCTGAAACACTGAAAAAGTTTAGAGTTAAAGAAACTCCTCGGTTATGAGGTTAAACACCAACACACACGTTACAGGACCACTCTGGGAAAAGTCGAATAAGTTTTGATCGCTTATTAATGATAAGTTGTGTATTGGCCTGTTTGACTTCCTGTCTCACATCCAACACTCTGCTAATGAAAATAAACCTGTTACTCTCGCAAAGCACTTTTTTTCTTTCACATTTTCTTCGAAGAGATAAAAAGGTTTTATTTTGAGCTGTTATCCTGTGCTGGTGTTTAGTTTGGGAGAAAGTTAAAGAGTTGTGAGTGGAGTAAAGCTGCCTGTGCTAGCGCGCTAACTTCAGCTGCACTTTGTAACTCAGACGAATTGTTCGTGTAGACAGGAGAATTCCGCATTTCGCAGAAATCATGTGAGCTGAATTTGGATATTTTTATTTTAGTTGTTCTGTAAATCATTAAGTTTGTTGGATCTTTCGTATCGACTCTGATGGAGTCTCGCTAGTTATGCGGAAGTGCAGGAGGAGAGCTGTGACTCCAGGTTTTCTATTTTATATACACACACACACACATATATATATATATATATATATATATATATATATATATATATATATATATATATATATATATATATATATAAAATTTCATAATATGTGTGTATATAAAATAGAACTGAAAAAGAGAACCGGGCTG
The DNA here is from genome assembly GCA_033459395.1 of Hemibagrus guttatus. NCBI lineage: Eukaryota > Metazoa > Chordata > Actinopteri > Siluriformes > Bagridae > Hemibagrus > Hemibagrus guttatus. The sequence continues at coordinate 9,845,542 of JAUCMX010000028.1, forward strand.
AAGACAGATATTTGTGTTTCACATTAACTTTTCATCAATACAGCACAATTTATATCTTTAAACCCCAGGATTCAGGTGTGGTCAACAGTAGGCCCAGTTGTATGGCAGGTTTCTTCGGCATGTCTTGTGTTAATGTCCTCGCTGGTCACAGGACACACAAACACAGTAACGCTCTTTATCCGTTTAATTCATTGTCCATTCTTCAGCTGTTAACTTGCACAGCACTCTAACCACATGAACCAAAGTTTTGTAAGTGTGAACACATCAACTGATTCATTCTTATCTTACTTACATTTTCTTTTCACTCCCCTTTCTGTCTATCTACTTTTTCCTTTTTCAGATGCAGACCATAAAATGTGTGGTGGTGGGAGACGGTGCAGTGGGAAAGACCTGTTTATTGATTTCCTACACAACCAACAAATTTCCTTCAGAATACGTACCTACGGTGAGTGAAATTAATCACTTTAACTTAGCAGATGTAAACAGTAAAACATACAAAGCTGCACTGAGATGTGCAAACAAAAGCAAAAAGGAACAGAGGAATTGAAGAGAGGAAGCAGACCTTAAGAATGGGGCTGAAATGAGTACTGTAAGTTGGACCTCCTAAAGCAACAGTAGTGCCTCCGGTGGTGTTATTAACTGTAAGTTCCAGCTGGTAAGACTGAGAGATGAGTTTCCACATGTACACGGTGTGACTGAGCTTGCCTGTCTTTTGTCATGTCCTGGCACATTGTGGTGTTAGTGTGCAAGTACAACACCCACTTTGTGTCAAATCATTCTGTATGGACACGAATCTCCACTGTCTTTCCTGTAATCCCATTATTCCTGTAAAGGTGTAGACATTTCTGCATACAGAGCAAAATTTCTGTAAGAAGCAGCTGGACAAAAAAGGCAAACAGACAAAAAAGAATTGTTTAACTATTGATGCCCTTTCAGTGCTCCCTTTTAATTCTCTACATTTTTGACCAACAAACCTTGTGTCTTTTATTAAGGGCCTTAAAGATAGTTTAAAGAAAACAATTTCATGACTATTCATTTTTGCAAGTCAATCAAAATAAGTACGTAAATAAATAAATAGTCCACTGCTCGTCTTTCCCTAATTGAAAAATCTGGGGACAATGGTATTTTTTGTTATTTTATTAGTGCACTGAAGCAGCAAAGAAAGAAAAAGGAAAAACTCTTAATTAACAGCTATATTGTTAACACAGAAATAAATTAATCAGTGGAATGGATGTGCAAATTAAGAAGTCAGCACATTATGTAACACTGTTTAAGGATGAACCAATTCTAAAATGTTTAAGACCCAGGTCCAGCTGGAATATCTGATACAGGACCTGAGAGTGAGCAGTGCAGGAGCTCATGTCTGACGAGAGCCTTCCTTACAGCTTAGCACACAGCCTTCCGTGGATGTAGGATGCTAATATCTACAGCAGTGTCTGGGAAGGTTTTTTTTCCAATCTCATGACCCAGGAGTCATGTTTGTCTCTGGCATTAGTAGTGTCCAAGTATGGACTTGCCTCAGTGATATGCAGTTGATCTAACTCTAAAATAACTGTGAGACTGTGACGTACAACCTGCAGCACAGACACACTCTTTGTACAGCTCGGAATTCCCGGGAAGAATTTTAATACCGTTTTATTTAGTGGGACTGGGATTCAACACCAGCACTAACAGGTACTGCAGGTGAGGCACTGAGCTCAGTCAGTTTGATGTACTTACCCAGGTTTTTGGAAAAGCTGTTCAGGATCTTTGCCTTAATTCAGTGACTTACCACCCAAATAACTACTCAGTAGAAAATGCCACAAAGAAAGCCAATTGAATTACAAAGTATTTACTCATTCAAATAAATTAAAGTGTATTTAAATTTAGATTTAATTATTACATAAACTTTGCAGACTAAATATGACTCAATAACAAACACAAATATATATATTTAGTGAACCACTTACTACTGTTAATTCTAGTGACTCGTATATAACATTATTTACACTTAACATAGGCTCTCCTGCAAAATAACACTTGTAAATGCTGAGAAATATCGAACACACAGCTACCTCTTAC
>JAUCMX010000028.1:9852602-9894932 GCA_033459395.1 Hemibagrus guttatus
GATAAATAGTTTGGTCATGGTAGCTGAGTGGTAACCCTGTGAAATGCCCACTGAATGTTGGAATCTGATGACAGCCATACGCCCGAAGCTCCCGAATCTAGACACTAAGCTAGCCGACTACACACAAAGGCCAGCAGCTTCATCAAAGGCTCCACAAGACACAGTGTTTGTCCCCTTACTGTCAGGAAAGAGATACAGGACCATGAAGTCCCAGAGGCCTGTGAAGAGCCTGGTGAAGATCTTTGACTGCACCCTGAGAGACATTCTGGTGGCGAGTTAACTAGTATGGAATTGAAAGCATGGCTATCAGCAGTGGACAAGTCATGACTCCCGGGGAAGTTCAAGGCATGAACCTAACATGGTATCCTGCCAAGGCTCCTTTGGCCACTGCTGATATATGAAGTTCTAATAAACACCGTGAAGAGCTTTGAGAAAAACATCAGCCAGCTTCTTTGTAGATGGTTGGGTCTACCAAAAAGTCTAAGCAGCATTACCCTTCATGTGTGGAAGGAAGCTGCAGCTTCCTTTCACCAGCCTGATTGAGGAATTTAGGTCACCAGAGCCAGAGAGGTGTTCCTTTATAGAGACTCACCCAACACCAGAATCTCCTCTGCAGGCATCATAGTTAGAACTGGAAGGAAGTTCTAGGGACGGACACAAGGGGTAGCTGAACAGGCAGAAGCAAGTCTGAGACATAGATGTCCTGCTAGGCTCTGGGTCAACCGTATGAGCCAGGCTTGGTAGCGACACAAGATCAAGCTATGACACATCCCAGGGGTGAGCAAAGAATCTAGCCTCCCACTCAGCCCTGAGTTGATCCAGCAGGACCCTAAAACAGTCGATCCTATGGTTATTCCAGATATGCTCCGTGTCAACTGATGCAGAGAGAGATCCATGCCGAGGTGGAAAAGACATGCTACAGTAAGATAGTGGCCATACGGAAGCAGGAATCTTGGACAAATCCGGACTATGCAACTGCCTATAAGATCTCCAAATCTTCCCCAAGAAGACTCCAAGCTGTAATGTAAACTTTCAGTTCATCCTAAAGGTGTTCAGTGGGGTTGAGTCAGAGTCAGGGCTCTGTGCAGGACACTCCAGTTCTTCACTCCAACCTAAACACACCATGTCTTCATGGAGCTCAGTGCTTTCTGTTCAGGGGCATCGTCATGCTGGAACAGGGTTCGAGTCTCTTAGTTCCAGTGAAGGGAAAATGTAAAGCTGCAGCACACAGACATTTGTGTGTTTCCTACATTGAGGCAACAGCTGGATTTGATGTAAGAAATGTCCAAAGGGGAGTCAGGTGCAGTAGTGACATCAAATGCAGGGCAGGGAAAGCTAATGATGCCCATCGCAAGGCCAGTATCTGAAATGACATCCGCAGGGGGCAGATCAGCAAGGATGGGAGATTCTTTCACAAAAAAAAATCCAGGGGAGGAATCTGGCCTCCAGTTCTAGCGTTGACTAGAGCTACCAGCACCCTATTCATTCCATGTTCAAATCTTTTTTACTTAATTCACTATTGTTAGTTATGTACACTGCAAAATATTTCACCATGGAAATGCCCTGAGGTTCTGTAAGCAAATAGCCACACCAAGCCTGGTATTCCTTTAAATTAAGATTTAAAAACCCAAAGCCCTTGGAAACATGTTGACCTTTTGAATTGACTAATAATTAGGAAGTACAGCATCCCTGGTAATTCTATAAACTTATATAAAAATTATATAAACTTTCAACTAATTTTTAAATAATGTGGGTTTACTTTAAATAAAAAATCAAAGTGAGTGTTTTATGGAGAGTGGGGTGGCTTTCATTTGGCTGCTCTGTCATAAACTACTGCAGAGAATTTGTAGAGAGTTGCAGTGATGGTTGTTCTTCTCAGGATCTCTGAGTTTCTGTCAGAGTGACCTTAGAATTTGTGGTTACCCCCTTGATTAAAGTCCTTCTTCTCCACTGGCCAGTTTGGCTAGGACATTCTGATGGAAGCCATTGTTTTTCACAACAGCGGAAAATCTTTTTGGACCCTTCCCCAGATCTGTGTCTCAATGCAATCCTGTCTCAGAGCTCTTTTCTGTGATTTCATGGTTTGTTTTTTGCTTTAACATTCTGTCAGCTGTGGAGTATATAGACAGAAGTGTTCAAATATGCAGTCTACTGAATTCACCACAAGCAAATCTAATTATTCCAGCTGTGAAATTGTACATCCAAAGACTTGAATGCTTATGCAAATCTGTTATGGCATTTCTTTAAAATAAAAAATAAATTGTTAATGTTTCAATACAGTGTTTAAATAAGGGCTAAAATGTAGAACGCGCATTATGTTTGTGTGCAAATCATTTCTTGAAAGCTTTCTTGACAGTCTGAGTTTTCTGTGTTATTTTATAGCAGCTTTTTCATCACAAGAAACATGATCACTGGTTTTGGTGGGATAAAATAGCTACATCTCTACATCTAGACATAATTACTGTGATTAGTTTGAAGAACTGTACAGAAAGATATTCTGAGAGAATCTTAATTAAAAATAAATAAATAAATAAGTAGATTAGTTTGAAAATCTAGCCATGGGGGTCACAGTCCAGTGACTTCTGTGCCGGTCCCAAGCCCGGATAAATAGAGAGGGTTGCATCAGGAAGGGCATCCGGCGTAAAACATTGCCAAATTTAACCATGTGAATCATCAGTACGAATTTCATACCGGATCAGTCGAGGCCCGGGTTAACAACGACCGCCATCGGCGCCGTTGACCTACAGGGCGCCGGTGGAAATTGGGCTACTGTTGGTGGAAGAAGTAGAGGAGGGAGGAGAGTGCGCAGACAGAGAGAGAAGAGGAAAGGTAAGAGTGTAGGACTGAGAATAGGAACTCTGAATGTTGGTACTATGACAGGGAAAGGTAGAGAGCTGGCTGATATGATGGAGAGAAGGAAGGTGGATATACTGTGTGTACAGGAGACCAGGTGGAAGGGTAGCAAGGATTCAAGCTGTTTTATTAAGAAAAAGAAGAAGTTAATTAGTTTGAACTGGCCTGTGGGGACACTACAATGCTATATGTCCTGGAATAAGTCCTATGTCGATTTTCTTTAGCTTAGTGTTTTCCCTGCTCATACCACCCACTTCAACATACTCAAGGTTGTTAATTATCTGAATAAAGTGAATCAGTTGTTTGAGCTGGGAAAACATTAAAATGTGCAGGACATGGAGATTCCAAAACAAGGATGGGAACTTTGGGAACTTATTATAACAGCATTTCAGTATCTGTTGCTCAATTTAAAACAGCTAATTAACAATTAACTATTAATTAATACACTTTGCTTTGGGAGTCATTTTTATCTTCATTTACAGTTGCAGTTACAGAGTTATTTAAACATAAATACATATAACAATCATTACATTCATGATTAGATACACCTGTTTAATGTCTCATAAATAAAAAAAAACTGTTGGACGTGAAATATGGAGAACATTTTGCCTTTTTTGTCACTGTGAGCACTGTTCTTATCAAATCTACAAATTAATCGGTAAACCTAATCTGTGCAACATAACAACTAATCTAAAAACCTGAAGCAGTTTGATCTTTCCGTGGCTTCTGATTATTAGATTATTAGACCATGTATTTTCTATAAATTCAGTCGTCTTATGCATAGATTTACACACTCAGGAGCGTTAAGTAGGATATGAAAGCTTTTACAGGCTTTTCGTGAATGAAAATTTTGTGTAAACACTCCTACGAATGATTGGTGCATGAATCCGTTTGTATCCTGCTTGATAAACGCAGCTCAGTGTGATGTGCAACAGATTCGGTGCTGTTAGTGTATGCAGGCAGGTTTGGTGCTTGTCAACCTGAAAAGTCTGGACTCGTGTGTTTTTAACTCCAGGTGAGCATGCTCAGTAAGGGTTTTGGTGAAGTGGGAGACTCTAAAGGCAGCAGTGGAAACTCCACCAGTGGCTCCCAGTTCCTGGAGCAGTTTAAGACGGCACAGGCTCTGGCTCAGTTGGCAGCGCAGCATTCCCAGAGCGTCCCGTCCAGCACAGGCCCCTCCAGCTGGGAGTCCAGTCCTGCTCCCCTGGCACAGTATGGTAGGAGAGCTTTATTTACGGCTTCTTTATCAGAGGTCAAGTTCCAACAGTACGAACCTGATGGTTCAAAATAAGGTCTGTTATAGTGGGTATTTGTATAAGGGGCATTGGTGGTTCAGTGGTAGGTTTCTCGCCTATCATGCGGAAGGCCTGGGTTCGATTCCCAGCCAACGCCTCAACCCCAGCCACTGGATGCAGTGCCGGTCCCAAGCCCGGAAAAATGGGAGGGTTGCGTCAGGAAGGGCATCCGGCATAAAACATTTGCCAAGTTGTTGTGCGGACCGGTTGGTCTGCTGTGGTGACCCCGAACAGGGAGCAGCCGAAAGCAACTTTCTATTGGCTATAAATTCTAAAGTTTAAAATTTACTCTAAAAAAAACTCTAAATTTTATTTGGTCATAGTAGCAAAAAAATATATAAATTATGATGATAAAATAATTCTGTAGAAATGAAGCACCCCAGTACAATGATTTTACTCTCACTGTAAAACAAATCACTCAAAAGTTAGAAGGTAAATGGCACCAAACTAAACTTAAGTCTTGCAAATTGTGTGGAAAGAGAGTGATATAACCAAATAAAGGATTGGTTATTGATCTGTTGATCTGCATATCTCTCCAAGCTGAAAGAAGACAACATTAATAATCATAGATTCTATTTAGTACAGGGGTTAACTGGGTATAAGACCACCAATGAAGCAAAAATACCAGTAGTATCTTATAGCAATGAATTCATTTTTATGACAAAATGCAAACATTGGCCAGTGCTATCAGCCAGACCACACATATATGGCCAAAGGTATGTAGACATCTGTCCATCACAACCATATTAGCTTGTCAAGCATCCACTACATAAACCATGTGTAGCAATATGGAATTGGTCAACCTGCCCCAACTCCCTAAATCCCCCACCCCCACCCCCTTTCTGGTGGCTATAACAGCCTTCATTCTCCTGGGATGGCTTTCTACAAGGTTTTGGAGTGTGTCTGTGTGAATCTGTGCCCATCAAAGCATGTCTTTATGGACCTTGTTGCACAGGGACATTTAATGCTGGAACAGGAAAAGTTCTTGCTGGAAACCAATTGTCCAAAATGTTTTTGAGTGCTGTATCATTAACATTAATTTCACCACCAGACTTTACTATTAGACTCAGGCAGCTAGGAAGGTCTCTTGGCAATTGCAAAACCCAGATCTATCAGATTGCCAGATTGTGAAGTGTGATTTATTAATCCAGGGAACACATTTCAACCACTCCAGTCCAGACCACTGAAGCTGAATGCATAACATTGTGAATAGTGATCTTAGGCTTGTGTGCAGCTTCCAGGCACTGTTTGGAACTCTAGTGAATGAATGAACAGACTTCCTAAGTGTTCAGGACTGAGACACAGTCTCAAGCTTGGCATGTCTTGATCTTGATCTTTTTTCTCATTCTTCAGGTTGTGTCAGATTAGATGGAGACCATTGGTGAACAGCAATTTTCTTGCCACAGCTTCTCAGTCAGATTGAGGTCTAGGTTTTGACTGGGCCATTCTAATACAGTCATGTTCTTGGGTTTGAACCACTGTGTAACATTAGGCTACCACCACCACGTGGACATAGTGTTCTCAGGGTCATGAGCACCGGTGGGATTCAGCCAAATATAGCTTTATTCCAATGTCAAAGATTTAAGTTCTGGTCTTTTTAGACCATTGAACCATTTTCTGCATGTTTTCTGTGTCTCCAGCTTTGGATTTCATGTTTTCAATAATAGCTTTCTTTTCGCTATTCACTGGCTCCTCCCAGCTTTGTGGAGTGTCTGGTTTATGTTTTTTTTTTCTATGTTTTTGAACAGCTTCTGCCATCTGAGCTACGAACCTCTCTTACTCATTTAGAGATACATTTTGCCTGTTGGTTTCTTCTCCAACACCCTCTTTACCTGACATTTGGTAACTTTTTGCAGTCGCATGGTACATATCTTTCTATTTTAAATAATAAATACTAAAATTAATGGTGCTTCAAAGGATGTTCAAATCAAACCCTGATTAATACTTTTTCACAACTATTTAATAGCTCTCTTGCTGTTTATTTAGATATGTTCTCTAACAAACAATTGTGGCATTTTGAAATTATATATATTGAGATAACATGACACTTTAATTAAACACCCCATTCAACTAATTTCATGACTTTTGATGGCAACTGGATGCACCATAAATGATTTTGCAAACTACACTCGCCATACACTTTATTAGGAACAACTGTACATTCAGCCAATCATCTGGCAGCTTCGCAATGCATACCATAGAGATCATAGAGATAAGGGGCAAGAGTTTCAGTTAATGTTCACATCAAACTGAAGAAAATGAAGACTTAGATCATGGCATGTAAATTGATTGCAGATGGGCTGGTTTCAGTATCCATTTAGTTTGGTTCCAGTTTCTAACACTACACAACAAAATGTTCAAGGGGTGATTCCTTATTCAGTGCACTGTAGAGTCCTCTGATCACAGTGAGCACTTAAACCTCTGCTCAATAAGAACACAGAACTAGTAATCTGTTCCCTCTCTCTCTCTCTCTTTCTTTCTCTCTTTCTGTGGAGCTTTTGCCTTATGTGATTCTAATATCTGATCCTGACACACCTCTACTGCTGTGGCCTCTAAGGCTCACCTTCTGGACCTGCCTGATGGGGATCTGCACCTACCCCATACACCCACAACAAATTCTGAGACATAGCTGATTACCTACTGTGATGTACACTTATTAAGTATTTGAATGGATGGGCAGATGTGCAGAGGTTCCTCATACATTGATAAATCAGACTACCAGGACTCAGCAGCTCAGTGAAAGAAAAATCATGAAATCACATGGTCAAGAGCCTCAGTTAATGTTCAAACATTAGAACAGAAAAATGATGGGCTCTAAGACTGGTTTTTAGAATTTCAGGAACTGTTGATCTGAAATTTTCAGGGATAATAGTTTACACTGAATTGTGTGAAAAAGCAAACAAAAACACCCAAGTGGGCAGCAGTTCTGTCAGTGATGTCGTACGGACAGTTCTGTCAGTGATTTTTAATCCTTTAAAAATGACCATTTTACATAAGAGATGAAATACTTGAACGGTGCTGAAGATTCTAACCTATAATAACAATAGATCTCATTTTACAGTTTCTTGTTGTCTTGTCCCTGACATTCACATTTTTCTGACATGGGGCTTTACACTATAGTCAGTTGCCATGCTTACTGCAGTGGTGAAGCTGATGTTGATATTATGGGATGTTCTTTGTTTTGTAACATTGTGGCTTCACATGGGGGGGGGGGGGGGTACTAAAATGTGCATGTGTTATTTTTGTTTCTTTTTTTGGAGGATAAGATATAAAAAGTGTTGATATAAAGCTTGATAATTATGCATATATTTTGTTCATGGCCTAAAATCTAACCCACTATACAAGTCACAAAATGAAAGATTCACATAATGCTGCCATTGTTTACAATAGTAGTCAGAAAGGGACAGGTAGGAGTTTTACATCAAACTAGCACAGTGTATTTCTTGTTTACACTCAAAATGTTTGGCTAGAATTGATGTAAATACGTATATGCCTGGGGTAATTTGGGGTTATACAGCATGCTGACATGCTGGCTACAAAAAAAAACGCTAGTGGATGAGAAAGTCTCCTGCAGACACCACAGCCAGCTCGGCTTCAGCACACTGCGAGAGTACAGCAGAATCCAGGCGGTGAATTAGTACTCCTGTTCCTTGATTATTATGGGGTGGCACTGAGATGGGGGGAGGGACAGGGTGTGCTTGTCACCCAGCATATTATGGGATGTGTGCGTTGTTGTGTGGGGGAGGGGTGAAATTGGTGAGTAAAGGGTGGAGGGGGTGAATATTATGGATTGAATCTCATCTGTTTCTTATGTTCTTTCCTTGGTTTTTCCTCCTCACCTTTATGGTTTTAACCTACAACAGAATAATCATGTGGCACAGCTCCACGACCTACCACAGAGAATGGGTTACTGTGTGTGTCTGTTCTGGGGCATTTCAGGACGCAGAAGTCATGTGCTGAGAGATATGAAGTTGACATGTTGAAACTCACACTTCAAAGTTCTCTCCTATAGTATTTTATTACTAATACTCTCCTATAGTATTTTTTTTACTGTTCCCTAGTGAGAGCACCATCAGAAGCTCTGATATTTACTCAGTAACATCAATACTGTTTATACATTTCAGCTTTTGTCCAGTGCATGGCAGTTGCAAAAAGCCAAGAGAAAAACTGCAGCTATGATCCATTAGCTAGAATTAACTTAAAAATTAACTTAAAAATTAAATTAAGTATTAACATAATCAAAGTAAAAAAAAAAAAAAAAGAAAATAAGAAAATAATCAAAGTCCATCCCCATGCATTTGAAAATGGTAACAGCAAATGTTGCCGTCTTTGGGTTTTTCCTCTTATTTTATTCTCTGAGTCTGTCATGCTTGTCTGTTCTGTGGACTATTAGCCTATTTATCTGACTAATCATTTATCAATGATCCCTCATCCTCATTTGCCTTTCTCTCCATCTTCCTTTGTGTTTTCCTGCATGTCTATCAGTGAGGCTCAACAATGAAATCCATATGTAGTTTTTTGCTTAGTGACTCAGTAACGTTAAGCGATGTTTGTAGATTGGGGTGTGTGTGTGTGTGTGTGTGTGTGTGTGGTGGGGGTGCTAGCATAAAGAATATTATGGTCTGCATTTTGGCATATGCAGTAATCTGACCCCCCAACCCCCACCCATCTCGTCTGCTTATCTCCATGGCAACTGTCGGCACAGGAAGGATATTATGGTCTGTACTTTATTTTGACTCAAAAATTATATTATGGGATGTTTGGTGCTAGTTGAGCATGGCGTGGGGGATGGGCGCGTCTGAACAACCACCTCTATATCTAGAATTATGGGATGTTGGTGTTAAGGTTTGGTATTCAGTGTTGGGGGTGGAGAGGGCTGACAGAACTTTCAAATGTACATGTGCCTCATTTCCGCTGCTCATTGTGCCTGTGCTTTAGCTTTTTTGGGGAGAGCCCATAAAACCCAGTAAGAACAGAGAAAAAAGAGGAGAAAATGGAGATGACAGAGAATGGATTGGAGGGAAACAAAAAGCAGATAGACAGGGAACAAAATCTAGTACTATCAGAGAGGGAGTTTGCTGAGTCAGTGGAAATTATACATGGTGTGAATGAGGCAAATGATAGAAAGAATGCAAGAGAGAGAGAGAGAGAGAGAGAGAGAGAGAGAGAGAGAGAGAGAGAGAGAGAGAGAGAGAGAGAGAGAGAGAGACAGAGACAGAGGGATCAGGTAAAACCTATTAAGCAGTTTGTTTAGAAGATCCTGTGAGATTTGCTCAATGAAGAAAGGGCTACAGAATCTCAATGCCTAAATGCGCAGTGTCTAAATGAAAACCAATACAGTGAGGCATGTGTGGCTTTTAAAAGAGACAGTCAATTATACCATGAACTTGACCCTTGAAGGGGAAAGACTCGTTGATATATATTGTGATAAATTACTACAAAAAACTTACATTTTTAAAGAGTGGGCTACATTGTTGAGCATCATGCTATTAGTCTTACAGTGTGGCCTATGACAGCACAAGCAAAATACATTAGAAGCCACCAAAGTCTGTATGTAGCACCGCTATGAGCTTCATCCTCATACATGCAGTTCATCATTGTGTTGAATATTTATGCAAACTGAATGGAATGGCTGAGCAATGGACATAAAGGATAACATGCTTCCTGTTCAGTTCACTCTTCTGAGCATCATAGCATGTATAATTTTAATAGGTTCGTTTGTATGGAGCTTGTACTCCCATTTTAAGCAAAATTGGTACACCAGTGAATGTCAGGCATGTAAGGACAGAAGTGCTTACCGTATATGTTTTAGCTGTGACATTGACTGTGGTTGTGACCCAAATACAGAAGAGATACAGTATTATAACAGTACAGTGGTATGTAGTAGGCCTTTTTGTAACTATTTGAGGTGCATTGTCAGTTATGTGACTTGTTTGCTTTATTTATATAATTTTTGTAAATTCCTATCTATTCAATGCCCTGTGCCTGTACCTACTGTATCTACAGTGGCTAGAGACACATGAATAGCAAATCAATGATCTGGACTGAAAGGATGTAGTCATGTGGCGTTGAGGTGCCATGTGACTTGCTTTTTTCTCTCTCCTGCGTGCGCTCTCTTTTTTGGAGTTATGCTTATTGTGGGATGTCAGTGACTGTGCTCATTATTATTATGGGATGTTCATGGGTATGGGAGGGGTGAATGTCCCTATGGTAACGGTTGCTAAGGGCCATGGTGGAATGGGGAAGAGAGTGTGTATGTGTGTGTGGGGGGGTGGATTATTATGGTCTGTATGTTGCAAGGTAACTATGCAGAGTGGGGGGAGGGGTGAGACTGTGTGTATATGTGTGTAGGGGGTTATTATGGGATGTCTGCCCCCTGATCTCTTTGTGTGTATGCAAGGGGTGTTAGTGGGAGAGGGAGAGACGGCGACGTCGTACGGACCCTACACCGCTGAAAACCCTACAGCTTTATAATCAACACAAAAGGAAGCACTTAGAGCTGCGTTTAACTGTTGCTGGACGAGGAGATCACGGCGTGTGGAAATAGTGTACTTGGAGACCGCCTCACATTTTCTCTTTATTTCAGCCAGCGGCTACACTCAAGTTGTGTGAGTACCTCAGTGTTACACTGTCCGTCTGTGTCTCAGAAGAATACCCGGTCCTGGACATCAGTCATTATAAACACATCGAATACAAGAACAGAGCCAAGTTTTCACCAAACATCACAAGAGGAATCCATCGCGCCAACAGATTTAGCCGGTGCAGCTAGCTTACACACACACACACACACACACGCTGGTGTGTGTTAGCCTGCGTTGTGTGTGCGTGTGCTAGTTGGTGAAAGAGCTAACACTTTAGCTATAGTGTAGCCTCGCTAGCTCGTGAAGGCTTTGCCGGCTCTAAGTTTCGCCGGGTTTTTGCCCATGTTCTTGTCTTTTAATATGTGAGGAAGCCTAAATGCTTAAAAAAAACTCAGAAATTAAGATTCTCAGGAAAGACTATATATAGGAAAGGTGTATATATTGGCTACTGATACTGACTTCCGTTTTCTTAATGTGCTTTTAATTTCATCCTCTTCGAAACCGGCTCTTCTCCCGCCCTGTCTCGGAAACCAGAAGACTGAGTCCGAGGAGTGAAGGAGTCGTGTATTTCAGCCAAACCAGACGGTGAAAATACACAAATACTATGTCTGGAAGTGAAGACGATAGAGATGATTTCGGACCGACAGAAGACCTGTCCATGATGCAAGGTAGGAAACATGCACTCGTCTAGTTTGCTAGTGACGGTTTCTCCTCTGTCACGGATTAACCTTTCTCATTTTGTGTTTTTTGTGTTTGTGTGTTCAGAAAGTTGTGTTAGTGCAAATATTAAGCCATTTTAAGTGATGTTTACAGATATCTAAAATGAATCTAGCCAGTAAACGTGAACTAAAACCGTTTTATTTAAACAAACATACGGAAAAAATAATCGCTTGTATTTTGTAATATAATATATATATATATATATATATATATATATTATATAATATATAATTATATATATATATATATATATATTTCTTGTTTTACATTGCCTGGCAGTTCTGTGGTTAAATTCACTTCGTTGATCTTTTGCCAACCCACTAGTAGTTTAGCTAACTTGCTAATTACTTTAACCGGCGCAAACACAAGCTTGTGAAGTTAAGTCTCGGTTTGGTCTGGATGCTGTCACTTAGAACAAAGCTAATTGTTTATTAAACTCATTAATACCCCCTAAAACGCTTTCGTTTAACTGAGAGCTTTTCGGTTAACCTTTGACGATCTAGTGTTTCCCGGCATGGCTGTCTCTGCGGCCTACCGGTGTTTCAGTCTCCCTCTCTTTCGTGTGTGTGTGAGCGAAAGCAGCGCTGGTGAAGTTAGTGACTAATCCACGCTTTTCACAGAGAGATCCGTTTACCGAACAGTCTGTCGAGTCAGTTTTCCGAGCAAATGAATTATTACGACTTGTTTATGTTGTCTGCTACCTCTTTTTTTTTTTTAAATGAGAGATTTAAGGACGTCAGTTATCAGTTGTTCCTAACGGGGGTTCCCCCACCACACACACACACACACACACACACACAGAGTTTCAGCTGCTGAGGAAGCCACGATGCCTCGGCCTGTTTGGTCTTACTTCAGTTTACGCCAAATTTATATTAGGTTAATGAATGCAAACTGCACATTGCACTGTCTTCTTTCGTTTCATTAGTCCATTATATCAGTTCATCGTGAGTACACTTGGTTCTTCCATTTATCAGACTGCGATCTGATGCTTACCCAGGATAATTCCCGGTTATGTTACTGAAATATTTAGTGAGGCAGAAGCCCTGCAGTTGCAGACAGAACTGAACCAGCTTGTATTGTTATTGAGGACACTCGCACCTATTTGTATGTTGGCAAAGTGTGAGAGTTGTATAATTGTTATACTGTTATAATGGTTGATAATACTGGTTCTTTTCTGTTTGTGTTTCACGCTGCACATAATTTAACAAACGAAAAAACAAGAGTTTGGCTTATGGTTTTGTAGTTCTGAAAATGTCATCATAGAAAAGACTTTCATTTATGGAAATAATTAAGGCCACGGAAAAAACATAGTTACTACACTCGCACAGAAATCACAGAAATTACATGAGCATTGAGAACACAGAGCCAGCACTAAATTAATTATTTGCTAATTATATTAATTCAATTTTGTGTAACTCGGACCGTGATTTTTCTCTTTTTTTCAATAGCATTATGTAAATATAAATGAATCGAGGTGAATTGAGTTGGGCTTTGTGTTAGTTTAGCAGTTCATATCTGCAAAAGAAAATGTTGTCCCCAGCCCAGAATATACAGACCATTTGTTCACTTCCTGCAGTTGGGTTTATTCAGGGTTGAATCACTTTCACACCGCTGTCAAACCAAACTAATTGAATCATACCCATTGTGGGTATGGACCAAAACATGGAACCGGTCCTATATGCCCCATGTTTTGGTCCCACAGTTCAATTCAAATGGCCTAAACACTGTATGTGAAAGCATGCTGAGAGATGAGCAGAATTAGTGGGCCTTTATGTTTAAAGGAAGATTCTGGCATTTTAGTTTTGACGCCGTTTGTTTGGTGCCTCTGAATTGAGCTGCTGAATGATGGGCCTGGTCCAAAGGGGGGAGGACTTTGGATGTAAAATTGTTTGTGTTAAATGAGTAAAATCTAAGCTCTTGGCATATATCTGTTCTACAGATGATGACCTAGAGGAAGACTTGTCAGAGAATGAAGCCCCTAAAGTGAAAAAGAAGAAGAAAGCCAAGAAAAGCAGCCGTGAGAGCAAAAGCAGCAAGAGGCAGCGCTCTCGTAGGGAGGTAGGCTGATACCACACCTGTAAACAAACCTCTTGCTCTTTCATGTTTTGTAAACCTTTTAATGGCTCTCTTATTGTCCCCATTTACTATACAAGTGAAGCCTTGCTGCACAGAAACATTGATATTAGTAGGACATCTTGCAGTGTTGAAATTTTTTTGCTGTATTACAATTTCTGTATCTCCCTCTAGGATATCCCAATTAGTTCCCCTGAGCCTGTAGAAGGGCATGATGTGGATGAGGTGGAGGACGATGGGCCTGGAGGGCGTTCTGACAGCGAGGGCAGTGACTACACGCCTGGCAGGAAGAAGAAGAAGAGAACCAGCACCTCTAGAGACAAAAAGAGGAACAGTACTGGTGCTGACAGGAGTTCCAGCTTGGCTGTCTCTAAGAGGAAGGAGCCTGAGGAAGAGGAGGATGAAGAAGATGACGACAGCTCTGTGAGTATTAGCACAGCATTTGCTGCAGTACAAGTACTAGGTTTCCACCTGTCACTGTGAGTTCAGTGTAGAAGTGGTAAGCCATATGTCGCCTGGAGGTGTACACTGATCAAGGTTTATGTTTTAATGCTGATAGGAAGTCCATGCCAGTATTATTTGTTGAAAGGTAATGGTAAATATATTTGTAGAATGCTCTTAAACCAGATCAATCACAATGTATTTAAAAGCATTATAAATGCCAAATTTACAAAAATAAATGTACATTTGGTTTTGTACAACTTTGTCCAGGAGCCGAAGACCTCCTCCCAGCTGCTGGATGCCTGGGGCATGGAGGACATTGATCACGTCTTTACTGAAGAGGACTACAGATCTCTTACCAACTACAAGGCCTTCAGTCAGTTTGTCAGGTGTGGTATGCCTTGAGATCAGTTACCCTTTAGACAGTGTTTCATGTATGTAAAGACTGAATATATTATTATTGAATTCTCAAACCTGATTGTTCAGTTCATTTCTCACACCACACACCCACACGGCCATTTTCATCTGACTTCACTTATCAAAAAGGTGTTTCCACCCATAGGACTGTTACTCAGTTTTTTTTGTTTTACTTTGGACAATTGTGTACACTCTCCTGATGGTTGTGTATGAAAATCCCAGATCAACATTTTCTGAAATAGATGAGATCATGGATTCTGATATTTGATGTGAACTGAGCACGTATGCATTGCACTGCTATGACATGATTGGCTGATTAGATAACTGCATGAATGTGTAGGTGTTTCTACAATTTCTAAGAATTTCAGCTTTAATTTCCTGATATTTACATCTAGATATGGTACTTTTGTTTTTTGAATATTTATGATCACTCGTGTGGTGGTTTTTTTTTTTGTTTGTTTTTTTTTTTTGCCTAAAAAGAATGCATTTTTTGTTAAAATGTATAAACCAACATTGAGAGCTGCTGGGGTGAAAGATATGAGCCGTTTTGAACCTGAGAAAGTCATTCAGAGCCATTGCACAAGCACTTGGTATTGCCACTACAACAATTTGGAATGTCCTGTGAAAGAGAAACTGTCCACTGGTGCACTGCCAGACAGAACAGGTAGAGTTGGTATCACAATCCACCGTTTGAAGAATATATTGAGAAAAGATATATAGAGACCATACCACAAAGTACAAATCTCTCATCAGCAGTAAGACTCAGAAGGACAGACTGGAATTCACAAAGAAATACAGAGATGATCCACAAAAGTTCTGGAGCCAAGATGAGTCTCTACTAAAGTGAAGGAAAGGACAAAGTGTGGAGAAAGAAAGGATCTGCTCATGATCCAAACCATACAAGCTCAGCTGTCTAGCACAGTGGAGGTATTATCATGGCTCTTGCTTGCATGGCTGCTTCTGAAACAGACTTGCTAATCTTTGCTGATGATGAAACTCATGTTGGGAGCAACAGAATAAATTTAGTCATCTACAGAGGCATTTTCACTACAAAGACAACCAAGGAATTCATAAATGGAAAAAGTGGAAGGTTTTTGACTGGACAAGTCAGTAGACCTTGCGGCTGAGCAACTTTTCTCCTCCTGAAGACAAGACTGAAGGGAAACTCTCCCAAACAAACAACAGCTGAAAGAAGCTGAATTACACATGTAGAAAATCATTCAACAAGAAGAGTGCAAACTGTTTAGTGATGTCAGTGGCTTATCTGTTTGATGCAGTTATTGAAAGCAAGGGATATGCAACATGTGTCCTATCTGTTACAATGCTTTTGCTCAAACTAATAATCTCACATTCATATTATGATGTCAATGTATATTTATTTATTTATTTATTTATTTCAAGATTCTCAGACTTTTTACTTTTTTTTCCCTGCTTTTTCCTAGGCCTCTTATTGCAGCAAAGAATCCAAAGATTGCAGTCTCCAAAATGATGATGGTACTTGGGGCAAAGTGGCGTGAATTCAGTACTAACAATCCCTTACGTGGCTCTGCCAGTGCCAATGCTGCCCTGGCAGCTGCCAATGTGGCTGCGGCTGTGGAGAGTATGGTGGCAGCTGAGACTCCAGTCGTTGCCCCTGCAGCCACTCCACTTGCTGAACTCCAACCCCCTCCAGCTCCTCCACTCCGCAAGGCCAAAACTAAAGAGGGCAAGGGTGAGCTCCAAAACCTTGCTATAATAATATTGTATGGCTGTTGCAAGTGTGAGCAAGGTGAAACTAAAGAAGCTCAATAAATTGGTTGCCCTTTTATTAACTGCTTTTACAAGCCAAAATATTCATATTTAGTCAGTAATAGGAAATTTAAATGACTGAAATTTCTTGGATTAATACTTTTCCTCATGTAGCTTGCTGATGTATTATTTGTGTTATGTATTGATATTGTATATTATGTTATGATGTAACACTGCAGCGAGCATGCTTTCTGGGGTAACAAATGCCACTCATGGAATGGGTGGAGTATGAGGGGGCTGACTGAGCTCTTTTGAGAGCTTCAGTACCTAAAATGTTGCACTACAATTCTCGTGAAGTATTTGACATTTCTGATCAGATACCTATTCCAAAATTTGACACCTGCTGGCATGTTTTGTTCACAGGTCCTAATGCTCGCAGAAAGTCCAAACCAGCTCCCAAACCTCAGGAGAAGAAGGTCAAGACTAAGAAGGTTGCACCTCTAAAGATCAAGTTGGGTGGCTTCAACAGCAAGAGAAAGCGCTCTTCTGTATGTGATCTTTTACTGTTTTTAATTGAACAAATTGTGATTTCACAAATGTAATTTCTGCTCTTGCATTGTTACAATAACAGATCGTTTGTTAACTGTATTGCTTACTTGTTAAGAGTGAAGATGATGAGATGGATGTAGACAGTGACTTTGACGACGGCAGTATAAACAGCGTCTCCGTGTCAGACAGCTCCAACAGCCGCAGCAGCCGGTCCAAAAAGAAACCTAAGCCCAAGAAGAAGAAGAAAGGTGAGGGAAAACTTCAGTAGCTCACGATCAGAACTGTCACTTAAGTTTGGTTCACTAGAGTATGGTTAGACATGATAAATTTCACTAAGGATTCTTGTTGTTTATTTTTAGTGTCTCCCTGACTAAATTTGGTATTATTTCATGACCCCTATAGGATGGGCCTTCTTGAGTTCTGCTTACTTTATCTAGAGTGCTTTAAACCTCTTTTTTCCTTTTTTCTTCCATGTCTGATTCAGTGGATGATGATGCCGATGGCTATGAGACTGACCACCAAGACTACTGTGAGGTGTGTCAGCAAGGAGGAGAGATTATCCTGTGTGATACATGTCCCAGAGCTTATCACATGGTCTGTCTGGATCCAGATATGGAGAAAGCCCCTGAGGGCACTTGGAGCTGCCCGCACTGTGTAAGAGACTTCTCTTTAACAAAAATGACATTTGCAGTGTTCTTACAAGGTGCTTGTGTTTGTCTGGTTAAATGTGGTTTGTGTGTCTCAGGAGAAGGAGGGTATTCAATGGGAAGCACGTGAGGAGGCTTCAGATGGGGAAGAAGAGAACGATGCAGGTGGAGGTGAGGCAGAAGACGATGACCACCACATGGAGTTCTGTAGAGTGTGTAAGGATGGAGGAGAGCTGCTGTGCTGTGACACCTGCCCCTCTTCATACCACATCCACTGCCTTAACCCACCCTTGCCTGAAATTCCTAATGGAGAGTGGATATGTCCACGTTGCACTGTGAGTGAACCAGTTATTATATGAGAACCTATTAGAATCTTGAGACAATTCATCAAATGTGATTTATTTTCCTTATGGGCTACTTGCACACTTCCACATTTTATCTAAGCCAGTTCCTTCTTTTTGGTTCAAGTCCTTTGTCTAATTGTCACTTAGTAAAATGGAGAAAGGCTTCAAACTGTATGTTTCGTCATAAATACACAAGTTTAAAATAAAGCTAATGTTAGCTTAAAGTTGTTAAATATAAAAATAAAGACAGTGCACAGAGGGGCACATGAATGGTCTTTATATTTCTTCACTTGTCTTTAGAAGTATTTTGTCCTAAATGACTTGGTGCGGACATGCGTTGAAGGAAAAAAACAGTAAATAGTGCTACTGGAGAAATGTTAGCTCCCTTTGAAGAGTGCAAGTGGCACATTGTCAGACTAGTAAAGTAATTTGGCTTGTGAGTTATAATTCCTTTTGTATTTGGAAGTTTACTTTGTTTCCTTTTTGTCAGTGTCCTTCATTAAAGGGGAAAGTGCAGAAGATCCTTACCTGGCGTTGGGGAGACCCACCACCACCCACCCCTGTTCCACGCCCACCTGACCTCCCATCCAGTGCCCCAGACCCTACTCCGCTGGCTGGCCGGCCAGAGAGGGAATTCTTTGTAAAGTGGCAGAACATGTCCTATTGGCATTGTTCCTGGGTGTCTGAGCTGCAGGTCTGTACACACATTGAACAGTATTAAAGATCCCCTCAAATTTCCAGAAAAAAAGTCAAAAACGTCTTGTTATGGTTATGTCAAATTGCACAAATACAGCCAGTCTTAGCAGCTCTTTCTTTCTCAGCTGGAGCTGCATTGCCAGGTGATGTTCCGAAATTATCAGCGCAAGAATGATATGGACGAGCCCCCACCCATAGACTTTGGAGGTGAAGGTGATGAAGATAAGAGTGAAAAAAGGAAGAACAAAGACCCCATCTATGCCCAGATGGAAGAGAAGTATTACCGTTTTGGCATCAAAATGGAGTGGATGATGATTCACCGCATCCTCAACCACAGGTGAGGCTCCAAGGTCTACAGTTGCTTTTGCTCTTGAAAATGGTCAGGCTTCACAAACTTCCAGTTTGAATTTGTACAAAACACCACAACCATAAGCAGTTCTGGCATTTGACAGCTTTAATATGCACTATATTGCCAAAGGTTTTGGGACACCCCTCCAAATTATGGAATTCAGGGGTTGGGCCTCGGCCCCTTAATGCTTCAGCATACCAAGACATTTTGGACAATTTTATGCTCCCAACTTGAACTTCCTGTTACAACATGACTGCACACCAGTGCACAAAGCAAGGTCCATAAAGACATGGATGAGCGAGTTTGGTGTGGAGGAACTTAACTGGCCTGCAAAGAGTCCTGACCTCAACCCCATAGAACACCTTTGGGATGAATTAGAGCGGAGACTGCGAGCCAGACCAAAACTGGGACGTCTGCCTTTACATGCACATGAATGTAATATGGAGTTGGCCCGCCCTTTGCAGCTATAACAGCTGGAACTCTTCTGAGAAGGCTTTCCACAAGCTTTAGGAGTGTGTTTATGGCAATTTTTGATCGTTCCTCTAGAAGTGCATGTGTGAGGTCAGGCACTGATGTTGGAAGAGAAGGTCTGGCTCACAGTCTCCACTCTAATTCATCCCACACCAAACTCACTCATCCATGTCTTTATGGACCTTGCTTTGTGCACTGGTGTGCAGTCATGTTGGAACAGGAAGGGGTCATCCCCAAACTGTTCCCACAACGTTGGGAGCATCAAATTGTCCAAAATGTCTTGGTATGCTGAAGCATTAAGAGTTCGTTTCACTGGAACTAAGGGGCCGAGACCGACTCCTGAATTCAATGACTTGGAGGTGTGTCCCAAAACCTTTGGCAATTTAGTGTACATTACCTCCTGATTTGATGGCCTAGACTAATTCAGATTAAAGATAATTTGCATGATATGCAAAACATTTGGGGTTTTTTTCCCCTGTCAATCCTCTATCAAACTTAACTGGGACAATTTAGCCTAACAAGTTAGTAAAAGGATTTTCGATATTTGGAGACCTTCATCTATAACCTATTCACCAATAATCTCTGCTTTTGCCGGTCTACACACATCTCAACTGAAACCCATAAAAAGTACCTGACTTGGAGGTAGGCTAGAAATTAGGTTCATGTAAGAGTGAGAACATTTTAAATTATTTGTTTCCTGCAAGATTTTAAAGTATATAATATCTCAAAGTAGATTTTTAAAATGCAAGTTCCAAATGTCACTTATACACTTTTATATGCTGCGGTATTACATTCTAAACTTACTGTTTATGCCTGATTTGGTTCAACATTCCATAATCTCCTTGAAAATAATACTGCAAGCACATACCAAGATAAATTCGCACTTTTCCTACTTCCCAGTTCCACTTTTCTTAGATACCCAGTGCTGGTTCACGTAATTATTAATCTTTTTAAGCCCTCGCTTCTCAACTCCTCCAAGAAAACAGAGAAGTGCACACTCCATGAAAATGGTTGAAGGATGAAAAGCAGTTGTTTTGAAGTTGGATGCAAAATGTCAAATTTCATTAGGACACAATGAGGATTAAGATTCTCCATTTCCCCTTGTTGAATTTTAAAATGTGAACTTTCCGTCTGGCTGAGAAGTGCAATAAGACATGTATTTTAGTACAGGAGAAAAATGAAGTTAAATAAGTCAAAATGTAACCATATAAAATGTTATTTTTTTGCAGTCCACCATACATTGAATTGATTTGGGATTGTTGTGATGTTGACATTAATATCTATCTGGTTGGGTTGCTCAGACTGACACAAACCTTGCGAGTCTCATTTTATTAATTTTGCACTTTTAGAAGATATTTTAAAAAGAGGACTGTACATTGTGTCAAAGTCCTTAAATTTTTGCTGCTTAAAAAATCCTGAATGCCAGTTAAGTGATTTCTGTATGTGTTCAATTATATTAAATTAATTAGAATCTCTAATGTCTTTCTGTTGAACATATGGTGTGCTACATTATTTTTTAGAATATCATTATATTATTTCCTACGTAGTGAGCAGATATAGTGAATATAAAATACTGGGTATAACTTTGTCTGAGGATTCAAATGTTTCTTGTGACTACAAATTGATGGCTGCCCCCCCATTCAGAGTAATTCTGAGTTGTTCCATAAACATACAATAAAAGAAAAAAAACGAGGAAAACCCCCTTCAGACCTGTATGCTGTTTGAATTTATCCACAGTAAAGTTTATATTAGTTTATCTTGTCTTGCTTTGACATGATTATGTAGTACAGCCATACTGCTGATGTTCACTGAATGATGTCTCTGAATAGTAAACGTTTTAGGTTTGTGCAAAGATATCTGTTCCCTGTGTTCTCATTAAAAGGGTTGTCTCTAATGCAGAAAACTCATTGTTTCTGTATGCTGGTGTGAATCCATTCTGCATTAAAATAGCAGCCGTCACTTTCATGTCTGAAATTTGTCCCAAGTATATTTTCTTGTTTTAAAATCATCTTTTTGTTCACTGGACTGCTCAACGGCCGGGTCTTGGGAGGCCACTGAACCCCGTGGTATAGATTAATGGTGAAATATTAAGCCCTTGTTGTGTTTAATGTAATGGAAATTTATCATAGTTATGCCACTACATGCTGAGTACAGACCAGTTTATAAAAGTCATGTATAATAGTTCTTGATTTAAGACTTCTTTCTCCTGTTGTCTAGCATGGATAAGAAAAGTAACTGTCACTACCTCATCAAATGGAGAGACCTGCCATATGACCAGGCCACTTGGGAGTCAGAAGACATGGAGATCCCAGAATATGAGACTTACAAACTGCAGTACTGGAACCATAGGTATGACTTGCGCACACACCTCAGAACACTTCTTTATCTATTAATCTCACATAAGTGCATTGAACTATAACATTCTCTTGAAATGTTCTTGAAGATTAGAAAATATATAATGAATCTAGACCATTTTTTTAAAATAAAAGATTGAGTTAGAAACTGAAATATACAGCCATGGCCAAAAGTTTTGAGAATGACACAAATATTTATTTTCTGCTACTTCAGTGTTTTTAGATCATTTTGTCAGATGTTACTATGGTATACTGAAGTATAACTGCAAGCATTTCAGAAGTGTCAAAGAATTTCTCTGACAATTACATTAAGTCCATGCAAAGAGTCAATATTTTTCAAGACCTCTGCAATTCACCGTGGCTGCAAATCAACTTCTGGGCCGCATTCTGACTGACCCCTTGCATAATCCGTGCTTGGAGTTTGTCAGGGTTTGTGGGTTTTTGTTTGTCCAGCCGTCTCTTGAGGATGGACCACAAGTTCTCAATTGGATTAAGGTCTGGGGAGTCCTGGACATGGATCCAAAAGTTTTGTTCCACGAACCACTTAGTTAGGTGCTTCATCATGCTGGAAAAGGCATTGTTCGTCACCAAACTGTCCTTCGATGGTTGGGAGAAGTTGCTCTCGGAGGATGTTTTTGTACCATTCTTTATTCATGGCTGTGTTCTTAGGCAAAATTGAGTGAGCCTACTCCCTTGGCTGAGAAGCAGCCCCACAAATGAATGGTTTCATGATGCTTTGCTGTTACTTTTCCGGATGCCCCAAACAATTGAAAAGGGGATTCATCAGAGAAAATGACTTGACCCCAGTCCTCAGCAGTCCAGTCCCTGTACCTTTTGCAGAATATCAGTCTGTCCCTGATGTTTTTCCTGAAGAGAAGTGGCTTCTTTGCTGCCCTTCTGGACACCAGGCGATCCTCCAAAAGTCTTCGCCTGACTGATGCCATTTCTGAGCAAGCTTTGCAATGGTGGTGCCCCAATCCCACAGCTGAATCAACTTTAGGAAATGGTCCTGGGCACCCTGAAGCCTTCTTCACAACAAATAAACCTCTCTTCTTGAAGTTCTTGATGATTGATAAATGGTTGATTTAGGTGCAATCTTACAAGCCTGTGAATCCCTTTTTGTGCAAACCAATGCTGACTGCACGGTTTCGTTGCAGATAACCATGGTTAAGTGAGAAAGAACAATGATTTCAAGCACCAGCCTCCTTTTAAAGCTTCCAGTGAGTTATTCAATCTCAGTCCAGTCTTGTCCTCGTCAAAATTCTCACCTGTTAACGAGAGAATCCCAGGCATGATGTCAGCTGGTCATTTTGTGGCAGGGATGAAATGTAGTGGAAATAGTGTTTTTTGGGGATTAAGTTTGTTTTCATGGCAAAGTGGGACTTTGTAATTAATTGCAAAATTCATCTGATCACTCTTCATAACATTCTGGACTATATATGCAAATTGTCATAAAAACTGAGGCAGCAGACTTCATGAAAATTAATGTCATATTCAAAACCTTTGACCATGGCTGTAAGTTCATACTTTGTTTGATTTTATCATGTACTTGGGAAGATGATTTTGTGTGTTTAGAACAGTGATGGCTGTAATACACATTAAAAGCTGCCACATAGACCCACCATGCTTATATCCACATTAACACACTTAATTGAATCATTGTGTTTGTCTCCCCAATAGGGAGCTCATGATGGGAGATGAAGGCAGACCAAGTAAAAAACTGAAGGTCAAAGGAAAAATGAAGCGGCTGGACAGACCTCCAGATAACCCAGTTGTTGATGTGAGGAAATATGTGTGCATTGACGATTCATAGTCCTGAACATAAGTTATACGTACAACAAAAATGGGCATTGGAACAGGTTTGGGTTGATGCTGACCATTTATTGTCTCTTTTCAGCCCACCATTAAGTTTGAGCGCCAGCCAGAATATCTTGACTCAACTGGCGGCACGTTGCATCCATACCAGCTGGAAGGGCTGAATTGGCTGCGCTTCTCCTGGGCCCAGGGTACTGACACCATCCTGGCTGATGAGATGGGCTTAGGGAAGACAGTACAGACTGCTGTCTTCCTTTACTCACTCTACAAAGAGGTGTGTTGTGGGTATTTATGCTGAGATTTACAGAAGTGAGGGGCTGCCATTTTGAATCAAGAACATATCAATGCATGTACAAATTTAATCAACATGGATGGCCCTTCTGCATATGGATTGGGTCCAGAAAATGATTTGTCTGCCATCTGTTGGCTGAAGTTCAGAATGCAAGCATTGGTTCTATTTATTAAGAGCCCACATAATGGTAATCTGTGGTGTTGACATGCCTCCAAATTTATTTATTATTGTTATTTGAAATAATTCAGTGGGTGAAAGCCTTGCATTTCAATTCTAATAATCATTTACCCCCAATTACAAACAAATGTAATTACTTGACTACTGAACAGATTTCACTGGAATGCATTTAATATTTAATTTTCTTGAATTTTAGGGTCATTCTAAAGGGCCATTCCTGGTCAGTGCCCCTCTATCTACCATTATTAACTGGGAGAGAGAGTTTGAGATGTGGGCTCCCGACATGTATGTGGTCACTTATGTAGGTGACAAGGACAGCAGAGCTGTTATCAGAGAGAACGAGTTCTCATTTGAGGACAATGCTATTCGTGGAGGCAAAAAGGCTTCCAGGATGAAGGTAAGTTCAGCTTCAGCAACCTATTTGCTAATAAGAACCACAATGTCAATTTCAGGTCAAGTTTTGGTCCTTTATTTTTTTTGTCATAAACTTGTGCAATAAAGGTTGTCCAGCCCTTTTGTTGACCACATTTGTATACAAATTTGTGGACTTCTTGCATGAAATGATGTGATTTTGGTTCTAAGGTCTATTCATTTTGGTTGAGTGCAAGCAAATAATTTGATTAATCATTGCTCTGTACATTTTACTATTACTATATTTTATACTCGGTTGGTGTCGCTTGATTTTTTTAAAAATTTTTATTTTTTTTTCCCTGCTCATTCCTTCACATAGAAAGAGGCTTCAGTTAAGTTTCATGTGCTGCTGACTTCCTATGAGCTAATCACTATTGACATGGCCATCCTGGGATCCATTGACTGGGCCTGTCTTGTGGTGGATGAAGCACACAGACTCAAAAATAATCAGTCCAAGGTGAGTCCACAGTCATCCAGACAAAATGGAATAGTCAGCAATGGACACCTTTATTACCAGGGTTTATAGAAAATCACCTAGTTTGAAATACAGATAGAAATTAAAAGAAAATGGTGACTCAAAGGATGGAGAAATATAATGATTGCTAAAGTTTCCAGATGACTTGCCTGGTTATTGAACATTATCCCATTTTTGTAAATGCTATGGGTATATATGGCAAAACGAAAAGATCAGTATTTTATTCTGCCTGTATTTAGCAGCATGGGCAGCTTTTGTATTAAAGCACATCAGTTTAACCAGTGTTTAAGTCTACAATTTTATCAATTACACAATATGGTTTAGTTTTTATTTGCTTCACCTCCCAAAAACATGCTAGTAGGATCTGACTGTAGATTTTTTAAATAAATGATTGTGGATTTTTGTTCTAAAGCTGTGACCTTTTCCTGTTTGCACAGTTTTTCCGGGTGCTGAATAACTACTCCCTTCAGCACAAATTGCTGCTCACGGGAACACCTCTCCAAAACAACCTGGAAGAGCTCTTCCACCTGCTTAACTTCCTCACACCAGAAAGATTTAGGTAGGGGTGTGTGTGGACAGAGCATTATTAGATTCATATTTTATTGTCCATCACGTACCTGATGTGTTTACTGTTTCTTTAAGCAATCTGGAGGGCTTCCTTGAAGAATTTGCTGATATTGCTAAAGAAGACCAGATAAAGAAACTCCATGACATGCTGGGACCGCACATGCTCAGAAGACTAAAAGCTGATGTGTTCAAACACATGCCCTCCAAGACTGAGCTCATTGTCCGAGTAGAACTCAGTCCCATGCAGAAGTGAGTAAGGAAAGAAGGACTGAGTGGGATTAGAGAAAAGGGGAAAATATTTTTTAGCAGGGATGAAATGTAGTTTTAAGAATAATTTATTAAGTTACATCTTCTTCCTGACTTTAACCTTTCAGTCTTAAAGAAACCTTTTTAAGGACAATCTTTATACTTTGTAGGAAATATTACAAGTTCATCCTTACCCGCAACTTTGAGGCCTTGAACACTCGAGGAGGTGGCAATCAAGTGTCTTTGCTTAATGTGGTAATGGACCTAAAGAAATGTTGCAATCACCCCTACCTTTTTCCTGTAGCTGCTATGGTAAGCCATTTTCAAATACACTTGGTTTAATTAATATTAATATCTTCAAACCTTGACACATTTTATGTAGGAATTTTGCATTTTAACACCAGAGTAGGCTGCGAATTAATTATCACTCAAAAATATGGAACAATTGATAGTTGTGTTAAGTGACCTACATGGAAGCCCTGATTTCTTGCTCATTTCCACATTAGAAATCTTTTTGCTCTTTTCTGAACTTAATTTTAATGCTTAAAAGATGGGGGCACTCTTGCTTTGTACAATAAGTTTATATACAGTGCTCAGCATAAATGAGTACACCCCAATGAAAGTCTTAGGAGCAAAGCTAAATTTCTCACTACAAAATTCTAATTAACAAGAAATCAACCACAAGTGAGTCTAATTATTCATTAAACAGGTGTCCAGCAGATAGTTTTCTCTAAAAGGGTGTTACTTAACAAAGGAAACCCCTTCCCATTTCATGCTGTCAGCAATGGCACCACATGGAAGAAGAAATGTCATAAGACCTGACGGGGGGAAAAAAAAAATTTCTTTACACATGAAAGGTGAAGGCTACAGGAAGATTAGCAAAACTTTACTTATCAGTCAGAATACTGTAGCAAAAGTGATGATTTAACAAAGATGGAACTGCAACCATCTCACAGAGATGTCCAGGCCATCCGTGGAAGTTGACGCCTCAACAGGAGGGTCTTCTGATGAGAAGTGTTGAAAATCGCCATGCAAGTTCTCTGCAGTTAGCTAAAGAAGTAGAAAGCCTAACTGGGGTGACTGTTTCCCATGACACAATATGGTGTACACTTCAGAGGAATGGCATGCATGGGTGTTGTCCGTGAAGGAAGCCTCTCCTAAAGCCCAGGCACAAAAAAGCCCGTCTAGAGTGTGCCAGGGCCCATGCTGACAAAGATGAAGACTACTAGGACTCTATACTCTGGAGTGATGAGATCAAGATGATAAATGTGTTAGGAACTGTATGGCGTCGCAAAAGGTGAGGAATACGAAGAAAAATGCGTGGTGCCTACAGTGAAACATGCTGGTGGCAGTGTCCTTATGTGGGGCTGCATGAGTGCTGCTGGTGTCGGGGTGCTGCATTTTCATTGATGGCATCATGAATTCACAAATGTACTGCTCTATACTGAAAGAGAAGATGCTACCATCACTCCGTGCCCTTGGTTGTCATGCACTTTTCCAACATGACAATGATCCTAAACATGCATCTAAGGCCACTGTTGGATTTCTAAAGAAGAACAGAGTGAAAGTATGGCTAAGCATGTCTCCTGATCTGAACTCACCTATGGGGAATTCTGAAGAGACAAGTTGAGCATCCCTCTCCATCCAGCATCCAGGCTGTAAAAGAGGTTCTTGAAGAATGGAAAAAGATAGATGTTGCAATATGTTGCCAATTTGTTCATTCCATGCCTAGAAGACTTGGTGTTATCCTTAAAAATCATGGAGGTCATTCATAATATTAGATGTAGTCATTTTTGTTGTGGGGTGTATTTATTTTTGTGTCAACTAATTTGAGTGAAACTGAAGATTTTTTTAAAATCTGAATTATATTATTAATCTTTCTTTTAATTACTGTATATTTAATTACATATATATATACACACACACACACACACACACACACATATATATATATATATATATATATATATATATATATATATATATATATATATATATATATATATGTATTTTATATGTATATGTATATATGTATATGTGTGTGTGTGTGTGTGTGTGTGTATGTATATGTAAATAAAAAAACTGATTCCTGGTGGTTTGAAACAGGAAGCACCCAAGATGCCAAATGGGATGTATGATGGTAGTGCCCTCACAAAGTCTTCTGGGAAACTTCTGTTGCTTCATAAAATGCTTCGCAAGCTCAAAGAGGGAGGGCACAGAGTGCTTATCTTTTCTCAGGTACTGCACATTGCTAAGAAATGAAAAGCCAAGCTCTATTCATATGAGGGGAAATTGCTTATTCATATTCACTTTATGTAGATGACTAAAATGTTGGACCTGCTGGAAGACTTCCTGGAGAATGAGGGGTACAAGTATGAACGTATTGATGGTGGTATCACAGGGGCAATGAGACAAGAAGCCATTGACCGCTTTAATGGTAAGTGTTTGTTTATAGATTATATTGTACTGACAAAGTCACTGTTGAGTAAATATTATTGTGAAAGGAATATTCAGCACTGATGCCTTGTGTGCACAAAAACTACAATTCCATAAAATTTGTGGAATGCTTTAGCAATTGTGTCTCATGGTCTAAGGAAGGCTGAAGTATTCTCGTTTGTTCCTCAGCTCCTGGTGCTGTTCAGTTTGTTTTCCTTCTATCTACTAGAGCTGGAGGCTTGGGTATTAACCTGGCCACAGCTGACACAGTTATCATCTATGACTCAGACTGGAACCCTCACAATGACATTCAGGCAAGTTCATTTACAGATCACAACCTTCCAGTTAAATCTACCTAAACAGTATTTTGACTTTGTGTTGATTTGATTATGCTGCTTCTTCTTCTTCTCATGTAGGCCTTCAGCAGAGCTCACCGAATTGGTCAGAACAAAAAGGTCATGATCTACCGCTTTGTCACCAAAGCCTCTGTTGAGGAACGAATTACTCAGGTATTGCTTGTTTCTAGTTTACTGAACCTTTGAGAGCTGTTTGACCCATTTAACAGTTTGCCTCTTTTCTTTTGCATAGGTGGCCAAAAAGAAGATGATGCTGACCCACTTGGTGGTACGACCTGGCCTGGGCTCCAAAACAGGCTCCATGTCTAAGCAAGAGCTGGATGACATTCTTAAATTCGGCACAGAGGAACTGTTCAAGGATGATGGAGAAGGTGATTGCATTATTTTTCCTTGTGAGAGCTGGGCATTCTAAGCAGTTTTAATATGCTCTGTTTTTGTAAGGTAGGAGGATGAGAAGGATTTCAAAAACTCCTTTTTGTGGTTCACAGACATTTTATAAAAATAGGTTAAAAAATACAAAATATTTCTGCACTTTATTAGGGGAGAACAAAGAGGAGGACAGCAGTGTGATTCACTATGATGATAAGGCCATAGACCGGCTCCTGGACCGTAACCAGGATGCTACAGATGACACAGAGCTTCAGAGTATGAATGAGTATCTCAGTTCCTTCAAAGTGGCTCAATATGTGGTCAAGGATGAAGATGATGAGGTTGGTGTCCAGCAGATATTTCGTGACAACCTACATTGTAGAACAAAAGCTGCTTTGTGTTGGACTGCTAGCTTGTTGAATTCTGTTGTGAAAATGTCTCATGTTTTATTGTAAACAGGAGGAGGAGGTGCAGAGAGAGATCATTAAGCAGGAGGAGAGCGTGGACCCAGATTATTGGGAGAAATTGCTTAGGCACCACTATGAGCAGCAACAGGAAGATTTGGCTCGTAACCTCGGCAAGGGCAAGCGTATCCGTAAACAAGTCAACTACAATGATGGATCTCAGGAGGACAGAGGTATCAGATGGAGCATTTAAGCACACATTTACATTGGGTTCAAATCTAAAGTGTGAAAGTCTTCAAATTTATGGAATGGTATGATTAAAATCTACTAACGAGGGCCAACCATTAAAAATGATGTGTTGCAGGATCAACACATTTATGAAATAATATTTTTGTCCTTTAAATTTTGTCTATATTAATGTTTTACTTTTCACAACAGATTGGCAGGATGATCAGTCTGATGGTCAGTCAGACTACTCTGTTGCCTCAGAAGAAGGAGATGAGGACTTTGATGAGCGGGCAGAAGGTAAAATGCTTCATCTGTGGTAAACAGATTTGTTTGACATGAAATGCAGCTATTTTGACTGTGCTAATCTACTATTTTCCAAATTTAGCAAACTCTCGAAGACCCAATAGAAAAGGGCTCAGAAACGACAAGGATAAGCCTTTGCCCCCCCTGCTGGCCAGAGTGGGAGGCAACATTGAGGTGAGCTTGTTCATGCATTCTTTTTATAAATGTATATGTAATCAACACTGAAATAACCTTACAGCATTAGTAGGTGTTTCTCCCCCTTTAACATGACATTTTTCTTTTTAGGTGTTGGGTTTCAATGCACGCCAACGGAAGGCCTTCTTAAATGCTGTAATGCGATATGGAATGCCACCCCAGGATGCTTTCACCACCCAGTGGTTGGTTAGAGACCTACGAGGAAAATCTGAAAAGGAGTTCAAGTACGCATCAACCTTGTTCATTGATCCATGCATGATGTGCATCAAGACTCTGAAAATTGTTATCCTGATTTTTTTTTTTCTCCCCCATCACAGGGCCTATGTGTCACTTTTTATGAGGCACTTGTGTGAACCTGGTGCTGATGGTGCAGAAACCTTCGCTGATGGTGTGCCAAGAGAAGGGCTGTCAAGGCAGCATGTCCTTACTCGAATTGGGGTGATGTCACTGATCCGCAAAAAGGTAAAACCTCTGAAGTAATGTTTTCCTGTTCAATCTTACTTTATTTTGGACATTTACTGCTAAAATAGCTGTTTGATAGCTTGCACTGTCTTTTATTTTATTTTCTTAACTGTGCTTATTTGGTCAATTTTGTGGCGTTTGCTGCTCATGTTTCCAGGTACAAGAATTTGAGCATGTGAATGGTCAGTGGTCCATGCCCTGGATGATGGAGCTGGAAGAAAATAAAGTTGTGACTGCTGGTCACCCAGATTCACCAGGGAAAACTCCTTCCACTGGCACTCCAGCTGACACACAGCCCAACACCCCAGTTCCAGGTTTGCTTCATCTTACAAGCTTTTCTGGGGCTTAAAGCTAGAGTACAGTTTGAATACAAAGCATATTATAAGAAACTGCACCTAGTGCAGAAGTGAAATAACCATAAGTGCCACATGTATTAAAGGCTTATGTACACATAAGGAATAACAATAGATATGCTCTTGTATGAAGGTGTTACAAACAGAACCACTTAATTTTCTCAAGACTTCTGTTAAAGCTCCTCACACCCTTTACTTGGTTTCTGAGGGTTAATGTCAGCCACTGTGAATTTATGACCAGCCACATAGGATTAATAACGAAACCTTCCTTCTGCACTCTACAGAAGATACCTCCAAGACAGAAGATGGAGGTAAGGAGACTGAAAAAGAGAAAGAAGGGAAAAAGGATGCCGAGATTGAACAACAGAGCAAAAAGTCAGAAACAGAGGCGAGTGTCAGGGCAAGTATTTTTTTCCCTGTCAACTGTAAAGTTTTAATTCTAATTAAAAGAATGCCTTTTTTTTTTAGGTCATTGCTATTCCTGATGATGACGAGAAAATACCCTCCCCTGCTGAACAGAAAGAAAAAGGAGAGAACGAACTTGCCTCTGCATCAACTACTACAGAGACCGAGAAAACGGGTAGTGGAGAAGAGGAGAAAGAGAAGAAAAGCGGAGAAGCTGCTGAGCAAAGCAAGACATCTGACGAAGCAAAGACTGAAGATTCTGAAACAAAAATTGATGACTCCACAAACAAAGGTGATTGAATAATGTGTATTTGTTCCTATGTAGCACAGCTGTCAAAAGTTTCACTCTGTTGTTGGGAAAGTGTCTGTTTTAATGCATTCTCAAACTAGTGGGGATTGGCAGCAATGAGATTTGACAATGATTTCTTTTTCTTAGAAGGCAGACATGCAACATGTTGATGTATATGAAAAGAAAGCAGTTTAATGTGTGTTGTGAAATCTAAAACTGATCGTGTTGTCATCAGATGAAAAGAAAGAAGTTAAGATGGAGAAGACCGACACCACTCCAGCTACAGATGAGAAGAAAGGTAGCATTTGTTTCATACATGCCTACTTTGGCACTTCTACGCTGAATTCTAGTAGACGGTTCACCCTGTTTGTTTTTATTCTAGACCAAAAGGATGAAAAGGAGTCTGGTAAGGTGGAAGAACCAGCCAAATTACAAAATGGTGATGGTGGCAAAGATACCATGGGAGCAGGAGCAAGTGAAGAGAAGAAGAAAGCAAAGACCCGTTTCATGTTCAATATCGCGGATGGAGGATTCACTGGTATGAAGAATGATCAAATAATTTTTTGTACATGTCCCATGATTTGTTGGTTTATTTGTTACTTGACTGTGTCTTGTAGAGTTGCACTCACTGTGGCAGAATGAGGAGCGAGCAGCCACAGTTACTAAGAAAACCAATGAGATATGGCATCGCCGCCATGACTACTGGCTTCTTGCTGGCATTATACAGTATCCTTTGCTCTGTTTCTAGATCTACATGGGTGAAGTGTACACAAGATTCTTAGTCATTATGTTCCCTTGAACCAAGTAAGGAATCAGCTATAGTATTAAAGCATAGTGTCACTAAGCTTCAAAATCTTTACCATGCATCATTTCAGTTCACCACACTGCCTGTCAAGTAAATGTTGATTGGTTTGGCAGGGGTAAAACATCCAAAACCTCAAAAACATTACTGTGTTTTTAGTAAATTTGGTGACCAAGGTGACCCAAAAATGCACTACTAGGCATTTGCAAGGTTAATAAAGGTTTTACGAAAAGGCTATCACATGCAAGCTGATTTTGTAAGGTTAAGTGTATCAAAGTAAATAGTTTTGTGTTCATCAGTAACTGCTTTATCCTAGTCATGGTGGATCTGGAGGTGTGCCCACAAATAGTAGGTCAGAAAAAGAACACAAATCCATCGCAGGGCACCACGCTGACACAGTCACACACGTTTTACACCATTTACATGTAGGGCCAATTTTGTGTAGCCTGTTTGCATTCTAGCTAGAGAACCTGGTAGAACCCAGGGGATATGATGCTTAACCTTATGAATTTGTAAAAGAATGTGGTGGTTGTTGTGCCAACCTTACTTGCCCCTTACTTACTTATATGTGCCTGTTGTGCTACATGTATATCTTTAACTCCTTGTTCTCAGACATGGTTACGCTCGGTGGCAGGATATTCAAAACGACGTAAAATTTGCAATCCTCAACGAGCCCTTCAAGGGTGAGATGAACAGAGGAAACTTTCTGGAGATCAAAAACAAGTTCCTGGCCCGTAGATTCAAGGTATGAGAGTATTTATTTTATTGTCTTTTTTAAGATCTAATTTAACTTCCTGACCTCTTATTTCCTGACTCTGTTAGCTGCTAGAGCAGGCACTGGTGATCGAGGAACAGCTACGAAGGGCAGCATATTTAAACATGACAGAGGATCCTTCTCATCCCTCTATGGCTCTGAACACACGCTTCAGCGAGGTGGAGTGCCTGGCTGAGTCACATCAGCACCTCAGCAAGGAGTCCATGTCTGGCAACAAGCCTGCCAATGCCGTCCTGCACAAAGGTGGGTTGCAGCAGCAGAAACTATGACCGATTCAGGCAACTACCTAAACTGTTTCTGTTTAGGTTTGCTCATTCGGTGACTTGTCTTTTGTCTCATTCAGATTTCTTGTGTGCATTGTAGAGTCAGAAAAATAAAATGAAAACTGTGAAATCTGCCCTTATAGGCATGTCATTCTCTCCCTGTTTCACTTTTATTTCTAACAGTGCTGAAACAGCTTGAGGAGTTGCTGAGTGACATGAAGGCAGATGTCACCCGTCTCCCAGCAACCATTGCCAGGATACCGCCTGTTGCTGTGCGGTTGCAAATGTCTGAAAGAAACATTCTCAGCCGTTTGGCCAGCAGAGGCCCAGAGACACAGTCCCAGCAGGTACCAAACAAAATGTCTTGCTTATCCCTCTTTATTTTAAAGCTGTATGGTGTGTCAGTGCAACCTACAGGAATGCCTTTTATTTGTTTTTTCTTGTAAACCATTAAAACCTCTATTTATTAATCTATTTTGATGGTTCCAGGTATCTCAGCAGTAACCTGCCCTACACTCAAGCACCACCCACCACCTCTACATTCCTGACTGACACCTCAGATGACATCTCGCCTTAGCCTGAAAGCCACACCCCTTTACCTACAAATGGACATGAGTCTGTAGGCAAAAATATGGAGTTTGTGGAATCTGAAGCTATTTTATTTTCTTTTTTTATTTCTTATTTCTTCTTTATTAATATTATTGATATAATGTTATTATGATGGTTTTTGGGACCGAAAATAAAAAGAGTAATAAAAATCTTTGTCCCACTTTTACACAGTTCTTGTGAACATGGGTCTTGTGCTGTATGCTAGAAGTGGCGTTTCCTCAGCATTGTGGAAGGAACTCTCTGCAGGGATGTGCACAGATATTCTAATACTGAATCACTATTTGGGATTTTATACCCCAAGTTCACATGAAGGCAATAAAAGACAATAAAATGTAAAGCCACATCTGGCAGTATTTTGAAACGAATAGCAGTTGTGATGTGCCTTGAAAGCCTAGAGATGCTAGTATTTTTTATGCTTGTGCAGTTAATCAGTTATGAGGCTTGTAGGAAAAAGGTAATACATTTCTGATGTCCTATACACTTAGTCTTCAGTGGACACAAACCAACTAGATTAAGCTTATTTGCACAATAAGACACACTGCTTGACAATCTTTTTCATTCACTTGGCCAGTGATTTATAACGTGTGAAATGTTTTGGTTTTTTAATTGGCAGGGTGGCTGGCATCTCAGGGAAAAGAAACAAAATCAAATTAATAGCACACTTATGCTCTTTCAATTAATACAGCAGAATATGGTTATACAAAAATGTTTCATGCCCATTTGGCTTTCAGCCACCTCAAACTTTGCCTGAAGGTCCCTGATCGGCCCACACAAACAAGCACGTGTGAATATAATATAATATAATATAATATAATATAATATGATATATAAACATTGAGATTGAAAAAAGATTGAAGATCTGAAACAAATGTGACATGCAAGAATAGAAGCAAACGTATCTTTAAAAAATGTCTGTACATTAAATCATAATGGTAAACATTTTAGGCTATCAAAAACATTAGAGACATTAATAAGTGTTTAGTCTCGGAGAGCTTAATTTTCCTTGTAACTGGTCGTGTCTCTGTGTTCTTAAGTCTTGAGTAATTTAAGAAGGTAGTTTATTTGGAATAGAGAGTAAAAGACCACTCTAGACAAAGGTGAGTGCTTCTCCCTCTCCATCACCAGGGATGAAAATGGCCTCCACACTTCTGTACATCTACAGAAATAGAGTAAAAAGTCAGAATGTAACAGCAGGCCTCCCACAAAACCACTTACCTGGCAGAAAGCCAGCTCTCGGGGCTCCATCCGCTTAATACATGCACATGTGAATAATAGTTAATAATAATATTCATAAATAATAATTTTATGAATAATAGTTTCTACACATTAATTTTCAGGTAACACTTTACTATCAAATTATGCATTTTCTATAAACAATCATTTTATTTTATTTATTTATTTATTTTTTTACATTACAGTAACCTGAGAAAATCAGTGAATGAAGCCAAAGGAAAAGTAGGGGCAAAATTGAGACAAAATTGTAATTCATCTGCCACCTTTCCTGTCTTGCATCCCTGAATGAATATTTTCCTTTAGCACTCACTTTTACAGTGATGAAGTGCTTTGAACAAACTGGTCAGTGCCTATGTCTGCTCCTCCCCAGCTGCCTAGACCCATTACAGTTTCCTAAATCCCAATACAACAGGTCCATAGATGACACTTTGAACTATACCCTACTCTCTACTCTCTATCACCTGGACCACAGAAAATGGAAATATCTGGATGCTGTTTGTGGATTACAGCTCTGCCTTTAACCTCTTCCTGACCATCTACAATGCCTGGATACATTCAAAGTTGCCCACAGGGTGCTGATGGCTTTCTGTACTGTGGCTAGGGAAACTCTTCTCACAGGGAGTATCACCACCTGGTTCAGAGGTACTAAGGCCCTGGACTGCAAGGTGCTGTCCAGAGTGTGGAGCAACACAAAGAAACTCTAGAGGAGATTCTTCCATCAGGCAATCTGGCAACTGAACAAAAACACGAGTTTGCATATTTCTACTTCAAAGACATATAGTCAATCCATGTACAATAAAATCTTTTGCACATTGCTTTTTGTATTTAAGTTTATTTTATGTGTGTTTGTATGTCCTTTGTTTGCTGTTGATTCTGGAACAGGGAACTAAGAAAAACGTGTCACTACATAACATCATGAGTATACTGTGTGCACAATTATTAGGCAACGGGGTATTTTGACCAAATGATACGTTTTATGCATATTTTCCCAGTCCAATCTGTATAAACTTGAAAGCTTATTGGATTTAAGCATATCAAGTGACGTGTATTTGTGTAATGAGGTAGGGTGTGGCCTAAAGAAATTAACACCCTATATCAAGGTGTGCATAATTATTAGGCAGCTTCTTTTCCTCAGGCAAAATAAGCCAAAAAAGATTTACCTGACTCTGAAAAGTCAGAAATTGTAAAAAGGCTTTCATAGGGATGCAGCACTCTTGAAATTGCTAAGATATTTGGGCATGGAAACCATCAAACGTTTTGTTGCAAATAGTCAACAGGTTTGCAAGAAACATGTTGAGAAAAAAAGATGCAAATTAACTGCCAAAGATTTGAAAAGAATCAAAAGTGAAGGTACCAGGAACTCATTATTCTTCAGTGCTGTTATATTCCAGAACTGCAACCTACCTGGAATGCCAAGAAGCACAAGGTGTTTATTGCTTAGAGACATGGCCAAGGTAAGGAAGGCTGAAACCCAACCACCACTGAACAAGACACATAAGATAAAACGTCAAGACTGGGCCTGAAGACAGATTTTTCAAAGGTTCTATGGACTGATGAGATGAGAGTGACTCTTGATGGACCAGATGAATGGGCCCGTGGATGGATCAGTAATGGGCACAGCGCTCCACTTTGACTCAGACACCAGCAAGGTGGAGGTGGGGTACTGGTATGGGCTGGTATTATTAAAGATGAGCTAGTTGGACCTTTTCGGGTCGAAGATGGACTCAAAATCAAATCCCAAACATACTGCCAGTTTTCAGAAGACACTTTCTTCAAGCAGTGGTACAGGAAAAAGTCTGCATCTTTCAAGAAGACCATGATATTTATGCAGGACAATGCTCCATCGCATGCATCAAAGTATCCCACTGCGTGGTTAGCCAGTAAAGGCCTTAAAAATGAAAGAATAATGACATGGCCCTCTTCCTCACCTGACCTAAACCCTATTGAATACATGTGGGTTCTCCTTAAATGGGGGATTTACTATGAAGTGAAACAGTACACCTCTTTGAACAGTGTCTGGTTGTTGCTGTACAAAAAATTGAGCCTCAAAAGATCAAGAAACTGCAAAAAATCATAAGGGTTAATCAAAGGTGCCAAGATCACTCTGGAGAGTAGGGTGTTGAGGCCAATAGACTTGATTCTTTCAAGGAGAGCAGTTTCTCTGCCAAAAAAAGCTGCTTAACTTTTCAGAAGTGCCTCCTTATATACATGAAGAAAACTTTCACATTCCCAACAAGACACAATGCTCCCATACATGTTCAACAAATGCCCAAGGAAGCATTACTCACTTAAGGGGAGAGCTTGATCATGCTTTTCCATCCAACTGCAGGCTACACCTGCCTATGTTAAATAGGTCAAAAAGTGACGTAAAATCATATAGGTCACATTTAGGCCTCAGTGTCCCAAACACAGCTACAGTCAGCAAGCCCTTTACTAGGACACTGGGTACAGTGATACATTTTGTTACATCAAATATGAGTACACACTTTGTGTTTAACATTTTGTGGTTATAATATATATCTATATATTTTCTCCCTCTCAGATTTACTGAGTCTCATATTAATTACCTTCTTCAAGACAATGCCTTGAAACTCTCGCAATCGCATTTTCAGCGCCTGAACTGCACATTGCAGGGAGCACTCTGCGCTGCTATAGGAAACAAGCCTGTTCGATGAAAAATGATGAAACATGACATGTTAAGTCATTTTTCATCATAAATCAGCCTTTTCACGTTTGTTATGACATTTTACACTTTAATATAAACAATCATATTTTTTTTCATAATTCAGCCCAAAAAGGTGAAAAAGTCAATAAAAACGTCTTTCAGCCTCACTTCATGACTTTCCTATGTTTATTTTGAAATTTGGAATTTTAATGTAAACAATCATGTTTAGTATCATAGTCGACACCAAAGATGTGAAAAAAGTCATTGCCACCTTGCCCGTTCAGCTGCAAACATGAGTTTGTCAGAAAAACCACTTTCCCTTGCTCCTAGCGCCTTGAAACTCTCGCAATCGCATTTTCAGCTCCTGAACTGCACATTGCAGGGAGCACACTGCGCTGCTATAGGAAACAAGCCTGTTCGATGAAAAATGATGAAACATGACATGTTAAGTCATTTTTCATCATAAATCAGCCTTTTCACGTTTGTTATGACATTTTACACTTTAATATAAACAATCATATTTTTTTTCATAATTCAGCCCAAAAAGGTGAAAAAGTCAATAAAAACGTCTTTCAGCCTCACTTCATGACTTTCCTATGTTAATTTGGAATTTTAATGTAAACAATCATGTTTAGTATCATAGTCGACACCAAAGATGTGAAAAAAGGCATTGTCACCTTGCCCGTTCAGCTGCAAACATGCGTTTGTCAGAAAAACCACTTTCCCTTGCTCCTAGCGCCTTGAAACTCTCGCAATCGCATTTTCAGCTCCTGAACTGCACATTGCAGGGAGCACTCTGCGCTGCTATAGGAAACAAGCCTGTTCGATGAAAAATGATGAAACATGACATGTTAAGTCATTTTTCATCATAAATCAGCCTTTTCACGTTTGTTATGACATTTTACACTTTAATATAAACAATCATATTTTTTTTCATAATTCAGCCCAAAAAGGTGAAAAAGTCAATATAAACGTCTTTCAGCCTCACTTCATGACTTTCCTATGTTTATTTTGAAATTTGGAATTTTAATGTAAACAATCATGTTTAGTATCATAGTCGACACCAAAGATGTGAAAAAAGTCATTGTCACCTTGCCCGTTCAGCTGCAGACATGCGTTTGTCAGAAAAACCACTTTCCCTTGCTCCTAGCGCCTTGAAACTCTCGCAATCGCATTTTCAGCTCCTGAACTGCACATTGCAGGGAGCACTCTGCGCTGCTATAGGAAACAAGCCTGTTCGATGAAAAATGATGAAACATGACATGTTAAGTCATTTTTCATCATAAATCAGCCTTTTCACGTTTGTTATGACATTTTACACTTTAATATAAACAATCATATTTTTTTTCATAATTCAGCCCAAAAAGGTGAAAAAGTCAATAAAAACGTCTTTCAGCCTCACTTCATGACTTTCCTATGTTTATTTAGAAATTTGGAATTTTAATGTAAACAATCATGTTTAGTATCATAGTCGACACCAAAGATGTGAAAAAAGGCATTGTCACCTTGCCCGTTCAGCTGCAAACATGCGTTTGTCAGAAAAACCACTTTCCCTTGCTCCTAGCGCCTTGAAACTCTCGCAATCGCATTTTCAGCTCCTGAACTGCACATTGCAGGGAGCACTCTGCGCTGCTATAGGAAACAAGCCTGTTCGATGAAAAATGATGAAACATGTCATTTTTCATCATAAATCAGCCTTTTCACGTTTGTTATGACATTTTACACTTTAATATAAACAATCATATTTTTTTTCATAATTCAGCCCAAAAAGGTGAAAAAGTCAATAAAAACGTCTTTCAGCCTCACTTCATGACTTTCCTATGTTTATTTTGAAATTTGGAATTTTAATGTAAACAATCATGTTTAGTATCATAGTCGACACCAAAGATGTGAAAAAAGTCATTGCCACCTTGCCCGTTCAGCTGCAAACATGCGTTTGTCAGAAAAACCACTTTCCCTTGCTCCTAGCGCCTTGAAACTCTCGCAATCGCATTTTCAGCTCCTGAACTGCACATTGCAGGGAGCACTCTGCGCTGCTATAGGAAACAAGCCTGTTCGATGAAAAATGATGAAACATGACATGTTAAGTCATTTTTCATCATAAATCAGCCTTTTCACGTTTGTTATGACATTTTACACTTTAATATAAACAATCATATTTTTTTTCATAATTCAGCCCAAAAAGGTGAAAAAGTCAATAAAAACGTCTTTCAGCCTCACTTCATGACTTTCCTATGTTTATTTGAAATTTGGAATTTTAATGTAAACAATCATGTTTAGTATCATAGTCGACACCAAAGATGTGAAAAAAGGCATTGTCACCTTGCCCGTTCAGCTGCAAACATGCGTTTGTCAGAAAAACCACTTTCCCTTGCTCCTAGCGCCTTGAAACTCTCGCAATCGCATTTTCAGCTCCTGAACTGCACATTGCAGGGAGCACTCTGCGCTGCTATAGGAAACAAGCCTGTTCGATGAAAAATGATGAAACATGACATGTTGTCATTTTTCATCATAAATCAGCCTTTTCACGTTTGTTATGACATTTTACACTTTAATATAAACAATCATATTTTTTTTCATAATTCAGCCCAAAAAGGTGAAAAAGTCAATATAAACGTCTTTCAGCCTCACTTCATGACTTTCCTATGTTTATTTAGAAATTTGGAATTTTAATGTAAACAATCATGTTTAGTATCATAGTCGACACCAAAGATGTGAAAAAAGTCATTGTCACCTTGCCCGTTCAGCTGCAAACATGAGTTTGTCAGAAAAACCACTTTCCCTTGCTCCTAGCGCCTTGAAACTCTCGCAATCGCATTTTCAGCTCCTGAACTGCACATTGCAGGGAGCACTCTGCGCTGCTATAGGAAACAAGCCTGTTCGATGAAAAATGATGAACATGACATGTTAAGTCATTTTTCATCATAAATCAGCCTTTTCACGTTTGTTATGACATTTTACACTTTAATATAAACAATCATATTTTTTTTCATAATTCAGCCCAAAAAGGTGAAAAAGTCAATAAAAACGTCTTTCAGCCTCACTTCATGACTTTCCTATGTTTATTTTGAAATTTTGGGAAATTTTTAAAGTAAACAATCATGTTTAGTATCATAGTCGACACCAAAGATGTGAAAAAAGTCATTGCCACCTTGCCCGTTCAGCTGCAAACATGCGTTTGTCAGAAAAACCACTTTCCCTTGCTCCTAGCGCCTTGAAACTCTCGCAATCGCATTTTCAGCTCCTGAACTGCACATTGCAGGGAGCACTCTGCGCTGCTATAGGAAACAAGCCTGTTCGATGAAAAATGATGAAACATGACATGTTAAGTCATTTTTCAAAAAAAAAAAAAAAATTTTTTTTTTTTTTTTTTTTTTTTTATAATTCAGCCCAAAAAAGGGGAAAAAGTCAATAAAAACGTCTTTCAGCCTCACTTCATGACTTTCCTATGTTTATTTTGAAATTTGGAATTTTAATGTAAACAATCATGTTTAGTATCATAGTCGACACCAAAGATGTGAAAAAAGTCATTGTCACCTTGCCCGTTCAGCTGCAAACATGAGTTTGTCAGAAAAACCACTTTCCCTTGCTCCTAGCGCCTTGAAACTCTCGCAATCGCATTTTCAGCTCCTGAACTGCACATTGCAGGGAGCACTCTGCGCTGCTATAGGAAACAAGCCTGTTCGATGAAAAAATGAAAAATACATTTGTCATTTTTCATCATAAATCAGCCTTTTCACGTTTGTTATGACATTTTACACTTTAATATAAACAATCATATTTTTTTTCATAATTCAGCCCAAAAAGGTGAAAAAGTCAATAAAAACGTCTTTCAGCCTCACTTCATGACTTTCCCATGTTTATTTTGAAATTTGGAATTTTAATGTAAACAATCATGTTTAGTATCATAGTCGACACCAAAGATGTGAAAAAAGTCATTGTCACCTTGCCCGTTCAGCTGCAAACATGAGTTTGTCAGAAAAACCACTTTCCCTTGCTCCTAGCGCCTTGAAACTCTCGCAATCGCATTTTCAGCTCCTGAACTGCACATTGCAGGGAGCACTCTGCGCTGCTATAGGAAACAAGCCTGTTCGATGAAAAATGATGAAACATGACATGTTAAGTCATTTTTCATCATAAATCAGCCTTTTCACGTTTGTTATGACATTTTACACTTTAATATAAACAATCATTTTTTTTTTCATAATTCAGCCCAAAAAGGTGAAAAAGTCAATAAAAACGTCTTTCAGCCTCACTTCATGACTTTCCTATGTTTATTTAGAAATTTGGAATTTTAATGTAAACAATCATGTTTAGTATCATAGTCGACACCAAAGATGTGAAAAAAGTCATTGTCACCTTGCCCGTTCAGCTGCAAACATGAGTTTGTCAGAAAAACCACTTTCCCTTGCTCCTAGCGCCTTGAAACTCTCGCAATCGCATTTTCAGCTCCTGAACTGCACATTGCAGGGAGCACTCTGCGCTGCTATAGGAAACAAGCCTGTTCGATGAAAAATGATGAAACATGACATGTTAAGTCATTTTTCATCATAAAACAGCCTTTTCACGTTTGTTATGACATTTTACACTTTAATATAAACAATCATATTTTTTTTCATAATTCAGCCCAAAAAGGTGAAAAAGTCAATAAAAACGTCTTTCAGCCTCACTTCATGACTTTC
>JAUCMX010000028.1:9895432-10095432 GCA_033459395.1 Hemibagrus guttatus
TTGTCAGAAAAACCACTTTCCCTTGCTCCTAGCGCCTTGAAACTCTCGCAATCGCATTTTCAGCTCCTGAACTGCACATTGCAGGGAGCACTCTGCGCTGCTATAGGAAACAAGCCTGTTCGATGAAAAATGATGAAACATGACATGTTAAGTCATTTTTCATCATAAATCAGCCTTTTCACGTTTGTTATGACATTTTACACTTTAATATAAACAATCATATTTTTTTTCATAATTCAGCCCAAAAAGGTGAAAAAGTCAATAAAAACGTCTTTCAGCCTCACTTCATGACTTTCCTATGTTTATTTTGAAATTTGGAATTTTAAAGTAAACAA
Organism: Hemibagrus guttatus; assembly: GCA_033459395.1. Classification (NCBI taxonomy): domain Eukaryota; kingdom Metazoa; phylum Chordata; class Actinopteri; order Siluriformes; family Bagridae; genus Hemibagrus; species Hemibagrus guttatus. The sequence goes on from JAUCMX010000028.1 coordinate 9,895,768, forward strand.
TCATGTTTAGTATCATAGTCGACACCAAAGATGTGAAAAAAGCATTGTCACCTTGCCCCTTCAGCTGCAGACATGAGTTTGTCAGAAAAACCACTTTCCCTTGCTCCTAGCGCCTTGAAACTCTCGCAATCGCATTTTCAGCTCCTGAACTGCACATTGCAGGGAGCACTCTGCGCTGCTATAGGAAACAAGCCTGTTCGATGAAAAATGATGAAACATGACATGTTAAGTCATTTTTCATCATAAATCAGCCTTTTCACGTTTGTTATGACATTTTACACTTTAATATAAACAATCATATTTTTTTTCATAATTCAGCCCAAAAAGGTGAAAAAGTCAATAAAAACGTCTTTCAGCCTCACTTCATGACTTTCCTATGTTTATTTAGAAATTTGGAATTTTAATGTAAACAATCATGTTTAGTATCATAGTCGACACCAAAGATGTGAAAAAAGTCATTGCCACCTTGCCCGTTCAGCTGCAAACATGCGTTTGTCAGAAAAACCACTTTCCCTTGCTCCTAGCGCCTTGAAACTCTCGCAATCGCATTTTCAGCTCCTGAACTGCACATTGCAGGGAGCACTCTGCGCTGCTATAGGAAACAAGCCTGTTCGATGAAAAATGATGAAACATGACATGTTAAGTCATTTTTCATCATAAATCAGCCTTTTCACGTTTGTTATGACATTTTACACTTTAATATAAACAATCATATTTTTTTTCATAATTCAGCCCAAAAAGGTGAAAAAGTCAATAAAAACGTCTTTCAGCCTCACTTCATGACTTTCCTATGTTTATTTAGAAATTTGGAATTTTAATGTAAACAATCATGTTTAGTATCATAGTCGACACCAAAGATGTGAAAAAAGTCATTGCCACCTTGCCCGTTCAGCTGCAAACATGCGTTTGTCAGAAAAACCACTTTCCCTTGCTCCTAGCGCCTTGAAACTCTCGCAATCGCATTTTCAGCTCCTGAACTGCACATTGCAGGGAGCACTCTGCGCTGCTATAGGAAACAAGCCTGTTCGATGAAAAATGATGAAACATGACATGTTAAGTAATTTTTCATCATAAATCAGCCTTTTCACGTTTGTTATGACATTTTACACTTTAATATAAACAATCATATTTTTTTTCATAATTCAGCCCAAAAAGGTGAAAAAGTCAATAAAAACGTCTTTCAGCCTCACTTCATGACTTTCCTATGTTTATTTTGAAATTTGGAATTTTAATGTAAACAATCATGTTTAGTATCATAGTCGACACCAAAGATGTGAAAAAAGGCATTGCCACCTTGCCCGTTCAGCTGCAAACATGCGTTTGTCAGAAAAACCACTTTCCCTTGCTCCTAGCGCCTTGAAACTCTCGCAATCGCATTTTCAGCTCCTGTACTGCACATTGCAGGGAGCACTCTGCGCTGCTATAGGAAACAAGCCTGTTCGATGAAAAATGATGAAATATGACATGTTAAGTCATTTTTCATCATAAATCAGCCTTTTCACGTTTGTTATGACATTTTACACTTTAATATAAACAATCATATTTTTTTTCATAATTCAGCCCAAAAAGGTGAAAAAGTCAATAAAAACGTCTTTCAGCCTCACTTCATGACTTTCCTATGTTTATTTAGAAATTTGGAATTTTAATGTAAACAATCATGTTTAGTATCATAGTCGACACCAAAGATGTGAAAAAAGGCATTGCCACCTTGCCCGTTCAGCTGCAAACATGCGTTTGTCAGAAAAACCACTTTCCCTTGCTCCTAGCGCCTTGAAACTCTCGCAATCGCATTTTCAGCTCCTGAACTGCACATTGCAGGGAGCACTCTGCGCTGCTATAGGAAACAAGCCTGTTCGATGAAAAATAATGAAACATGACATGTTAAGTCATTTTTCATCATAAATCAGCCTTTTCACGTTTGTTATGACATTTTACACTTTAATATAAACAATCATATTTTTTTTCATAATTCAGCCCAAAAAGGTGAAAAAGTCAATAAAAACGTCTTTCAGCCTCACTTCATGACTTTCCTATGTTTATTTTGAAATTTGGAATTTTAATGTAAACAATCATGTTTAGTATCATAGTCGACACCAAAGATGTGAAAAAAGGCATTGCCACCTTGCCCGTTCAGCTGCAAACATGCGTTTGTCAGAAAAACCACTTTCCCTTGCTCCTAGCGCCTTGAAACTCTCGCAATCGCATTTTCAGCTCCTGAACTGCACATTGCAGGGAGCACTCTGCGCTGCTATAGGAAACAAGCCTGTTCGATGAAAAATGATGAAACATGACATGTTAAGTCATTTTTCATCATAAATCAGCCTTTTCACGTTTGTTATGACATTTTACACTTTAATATAAACAATCATATTTTTTTTCATAATTCAGCCCAAAAAGGTGAAAAAGTCAATAAAAACGTCTTTCAGCCTCACTTCATGACTTTCCTATGTTTATTTTGAAATTTGGAATTTTAATGTAAACAATCATGTTTAGTATCATAGTCGACACCAAAGATGTGAAAAAAGGCATTGTCACCTTGCCCGTTCAGCTGCAGACATGAGTTTGTCAGAAAAACCACTTTCCCTTGCTCCTAGCGCCTTGAAACTCTCGCAATCGCATTTTCAGCTCCTGAACTGCACATTGCAGGGAGCACTCTGCGCTGCTATAGGAAACAAGCCTGTTCGATGAAAAATGATGAAACATGACATGTTAAGTCATTTTTCATCATAAATCAGCCTTTTCACGTTTGTTATGACATTTTACACTTTAATATAAACAATCATATTTTTTTTCATAATTCAGCCCAAAAAGGTGAAAAAGTCAATAAAAACGTCTTTCAGCCTCACTTCATGACTTTCCTATGTTTATTTTGAAATTTGGAATTTTAATGTAAACAATCATGTTTAGTATCATAGTCGACACCAAAGATGTAAAAAAAGGGTCATTGCCACCTTGCCCGTTCAGCTGAAAGACATGCGTTTGTCAGAAAAACCACTTTCCCTTGCTCCTAGCGCCTTGAAACTCTCGCAATCGCATTTTCAGCTCCTGAACTGCACATTGCAGGGAGCACTCTGCGCTGCTATAGGAAACAAGCCTGTTCGATGAAAAATGATGAAACATGACATGTTAAGTCATTTTTCATCATAAATCAGCCTTTTCACGTTTGTTATGACATTTTACACTTTAATATAAACAATCATATTTTTTTTCATAATTCAGTCCAAAAAGGTGAAAAAGTCAATAAAAACGTCTTTCAGCCTCACTTCATGACTTTCCTATGTTTATTTTGAAATTTGGAATTTTAATGTAAACAATCATGTTTAGTATCATAGTCGACACCAAAGATGTGAAAAAAGGCATTGTCACCTTGCCCGTTCAGCTGCAGACATGAGTTTGTCAGAAAAACCACTTTCCCTTGCTCCTAGCGCCTTGAAACTCTCGCAATCGCATTTTCAGCTCCTGAACTGCACATTGCAGGGAGCACTCTGCGCTGCTATAGGAAACAAGCCTGTTCGATGAAAAATGATGAAACATGTTTCATTTTTCATCATAAATCAGCCTTTTCACGTTTGTTATGACATTTTACACTTTAATATAAACAATCATATTTTTTTTCATAATTCAGTCCAAAAAGGTGAAAAAGTCAATAAAAACGTCTTTCAGCCTCACTTCATGACTTTCCTATGTTTATTTTGAAATTTGGAATTTTAATGTAAACAATCATGTTTAGTATCATAGTCGACACCAAAGATGTAAAAAAAGGGTCATTCCACCTTGCCCGTTCAGCTGAAAGACATGAGTTTGTCAGAAAAACCACTTTCCCTTGCTCCTAGCGCCTTGAAACTCTCGCAATCGCATTTTCAGCTCCTGAACTGCACATTGCAGGGAGCACTCTGCGCTGCTATAGGAAACAAGCCTGTTCGATGAAAAATGATGAAACATGACATTTTTCATTTTTCATCATAAATCAGCCTTTTCACGTTTGTTATGACATTTTACACTTTAATATAAACAATCATATTTTTTTTCATAATTCAGCCCAAAAAGGTGAAAAAGTCAATAAAAACGTCTTTCAGCCTCACTTCATGACTTTCCTATGTTTATTTTGAAATTTGGAATTTTAATGTAAACAATCATGTTTAGTATCATAGTCGACACCAAAGATGTAAAAAAAGGGTCATTGTCACCTTGCCCGTTCAGCTGAAAGACATGCGTTTGTCAGAAAAACCACTTTCCCTTGCTCCTAGCGCCTTGAAACTCTCGCAATCGCATTTTCAGCTCCTGAACTGCACATTGCAGGGAGCACTCTGTGCTGCTATAGGAAACAAGCCTGTTCGATGAAAAATGATGAAACATGTTTCATTTTTCATCATAAATCAGCCTTTTCACGTTTGTTATGACATTTTACACTTTAATATAAACAATCATATTTTTTTTCATAATTCAGCCCAAAAAGGTGAAAAAGTCAATAAAAACGTCTTTCAGCCTCACTTCATGACTTTCCTATGTTTATTTTGAAATTTGGAATTTTAATGTAAACAATCATGTTTAGTATCATAGTCGACACCAAAGATGTAAAAAAAGGGTCATTGTCACCTTGCCCGTTCAGCTGCAAACATGCGTTTGTCAGAAAAACCACTTTCCCTTGCTCCTAGCGCCTTGAAACTCTCGCAATCGCATTTTCAGCTCCTGAACTGCACATTGCAGGGAGCACTCTGCGCTGCTATAGGAAACAAGCCTGTTCGATGAAAAATGATGAAACATGACATGTTAAGTCATTTTTCATCATAAATCAGCCTTTTCACGTTTGTTATGACATTTTACACTTTAATATAAACAATCATATTTTTTTTCATAATTCAGCCCAAAAAGGTGAAAAAGTCAATAAAAACGTCTTTCAGCCTCACTTCATGACTTTCCTATGTTTATTTTGAAATTTGGAATTTTAATGTAAACAATCATGTTTAGTATCATAGTCGACACCAAAGATGTGAAAAAAGGCATTGTCACCTTGCCCGTTCAGCTGAAAGACATGCGTTTGTCAGAAAAACCACTTTCCCTTGCTCCTAGCGCCTTGAAACTCTCGCAATCGCATTTTCAGCTCCTGAACTGCACATTGCAGGGAGCACTCTGCGCTGCTATAGGAAACAAGCCTGTTCGATGAAAAATGATGAAACATGTTTCATTTTTCATCATAAATCAGCCTTTTCACGTTTGTTATGACATTTTACACTTTAATATAAACAATCATATTTTTTTTCATAATTCAGTCCAAAAAGGTGAAAAAGTCAATAAAAACGTCTTTCAGCCTCACTTCATGACTTTCCTATGTTTATTTTGAAATTTGGAATTTTAATGTAAACAATCATGTTTAGTATCATAGTCGACACCAAAGATGTGAAAAAAGTCATTGCCACCTTGCCCGTTCAGTGCAAACATGCGTTTGTCAGAAAAACCACTTTCCCTTGCTCCTAGCGCCTTGAAACTCTCGCAATCGCATTTTCAGCTCCTGAACTGCACATTGCAGGGAGCACTCTGCGCTGCTATAGGAAACAAGCCTGTTCGATGAAAAATGATGAAACATGACATGTTAAGTCATTTTTCATCATAAATCAGCCTTTTCACGTTTGTTATGACATTTTACACTTTAATATAAACAATCATATTTTTTTTCATAATTCAGCCCAAAAAGGTGAAAAAGTCAATAAAAACGTCTTTCAGCCTCACTTCATGACTTTCCTATGTTTATTTTGAAATTTGGAATTTTAATGTAAACAATCATGTTTAGTATCATAGTCGACACCAAAGATGTGAAAAAAGGCATTGTCACCTTGCCCGTTCAGCTGAAAGACATGCGTTTGTCAGAAAAACCACTTTCCCTTGCTCCTAGCGCCTTGAAACTCTCGCAATCGCATTTTCAGCTCCTGAACTGCACATTGCAGGGAGCACTCTGCGCTGCTATAGGAAACAAGCCTGTTCGATGAAAAATGATGAAACATGACATGTCATTTTTCATCATAAATCAGCCTTTTCACGTTTGTTATGACATTTTACACTTTAATATAAACAATCATATTTTTTTTCATAATTCAGCCCAAAAAGGTGAAAAAGTCAAAAATAAACGTCTTTCAGCCTCACTTCATGACTTTCCTATGTTTATTTTGAAATTTGGAATTTTAAAAACAATCATGTTTAGTATCATAGTCGACACCAAAGATGTAAAAAAAGGGTCATTGTCACCTTGCCCGTTCAGCTGCAAACATGCGTTTGTCAGAAAAACCACTTTCCCTTGCTCCTAGCGCCTTGAAACTCTCGTAATCGCATTTTCAGCTCCTGAACTGCACATTGCAGGGAGCACTCTGCGCTGCTATGGGAAAAGCAAGCCTGTTCGATGAAAAATGATGAAACATGACATGTTAAGTCATTTTTCATCATAAATCAGCCTTTTCACGTTTGTTATGACATTTTACACTTTAATATAAACAATCATATTTTTTTTCATAATTCAGCCCAAAAAGGTAAAAAAGTCAATAAAAACGTCTTTCAGCCTCACTTCATGACTTTCCTATGTTTATTTTGAAATTTGGAATTTTAATGTAAACAATCATGTTTAGTATCATAGTCGACACCAAAGATGTGAAAAAAGTCATTGTCACCTTGCCCGTTCAGCTGAAAGACATGCGTTTGTCAGAAAAACCACTTTCCCTTGCTCCTAGCGCCTTGAAACTCTCGCAATCGCATTTTCAGCTCCTGAACTGCACATTGCAGGGAGCACTCTGCGCTGCTATAGGAAACAAGCCTGTTCGATGAAAAATGATGAAACATGACATGTTAAGTCATTTTTCATCATAAATCAGCCTTTTCACGTTTGTTATGACATTTTACACTTTAATATAAACAATCATATTTTTTTTCATAATTCAGCCAAAAAGGTGAAAAAGTCAATAAAAACGTCTTTCAGCCTCACTTCATGATTTTCCTATGTTTATTTTGACTATTAGATTGCAGTTACAAATAAAACCTGTTAATTAAGCCCCTGACCCCACCCCAAAAATGTGTAGTTAAGAGTGTTTTATTAGGAAGAAATAACAATGCAAGAATTAACAGGCATTTACAGAAACATTTGAAATTTAAGATATTTTAAAACAGCTTGAGCAATGATAAACATCCATGTTTAATGATATATTAAACACATATTAAAACTCCAAAATCAGCAGTTTTTTACATAGATATGGCAGCTTCTTCATCTCATTATCAAAACATGACCACAGACTGCAGTTACAAATAAAACCTGTTAACTAAGCACCTGACACCACCCCCAAAACTGAAAACTCCTTGGCCAAGTGTATTTTGAAAAGTGTGGGAGTAATTTTTGAGTGTTTGAAGTGTACTTGGATGCATTCTTGTTTGTGTGTTTATGAAATGACCAGAGGACAGCATGATTGGGTATCAGGCACCACAGTTTATTGAGCATCTCTAATTTAAGGGTTTAACAACACGACAAGGGTTTATCACGACAAGTGGGATGAGCAGTTTGGTTACGTTTGTTAACTTTGCACCAAGTTTGAACCGCCTTTGAAGAATAAGTAATAGTATCAGTGACATCAGTCTGACAGGTCTTCTCTGCCGTAGATGGAACCTGAACAGCAGCATCCATTCTGGCATGGCCAGAGTTGGAATTGTGACCAAGGACACATTGACCATCTGAAGGCGTGTTGGTACCTTGAGATGTAACAGAGCTCGGCCCTAAGCTTACACGCAGCACGGCAGAGGGAGTCGAGGGTTGAAAAAGATAAAGCTTAGAGGAAAAATACACAGGAAAATATATAAAATAAAGACTGGCACAAGATGTAATAGAAAAGAGCCATAATAATTAAAATTAACAAAAGGAGTGGCCCTGAAACTTACCCATTCTGTCTCTCAGGTTCAATTGAGCTGTTGGATGAAAAACAAGCTGGAAAAATTCCACTGATAAGGGCAAAGACACCCACTATTTTTTATGATTGATCTCTCTTATGATTGAAAGTTTGATTATAATGGTATTTGAAAAAGCTAAAAAGTGTCCAAAAAGAGCCGAAAGTTCCAAAAGAAAAATAGGTGGGACTTTCCCAGCGAAGAGGTGTTGGTTTGAAAATTATGAAAAGATAACAGAAAGAATAAAAAGGGCTAATCTAAATAATCTGAGATGTGAGCAAAGAGGTTGTAACAGCGCTGATTACAAATAAAACCTTGTATCTGTACTTCATCTAGTCCGCAAGATTCATCTTCTTTAGTTAGAGCCTCACTCACCTGAGCAGTCGGGTCAGTGTGGAGTTGGAGTCAGATAATATCAAAGTGTTAGCAGACCAGTGTTAGATAGATTGTCTTTGTGTTAGATAAAAATATTTTCCACAAATTTTTTTAAACTAACCAAAAACCTGAAACATCAATACTGACATTTTTAAATGTAAAATTATTTATTCAAAACAGTTTTATCAAATGAGGGTAACCCACATGATCAACTCTGTTGTTGTAATACAACATAAGAATTGTGCATGCAACTAATGCGAATGTTAATAGAAAGGTTAAATACAATGAACATTTTGAATGTTCATTGAGGGTACACTTCTCCAATTTGAATGTCAAAGAAAATAAGTGAGTCAACAAGGCAGATAAATGCCCAAGAACATCCAAAGTACGGAAACATGTAAAGTAAGCGGCTTGTTTTTCAAAGACCAAACTTTAGGAGAGAGCTTAAGTCCATCAAGATCCAGAAACAGTTTCTGAAAAACCTCAAAAGTGTATATGAGCTTTGAGGGATTTAAGGCATAAATCAGTCCCATAGGAGAGCACAAGCTTTAGTAGTATTTTCACATTTATTTAGAACCTTGCTTCCTTCAAGAACAATGGAAACCCAGTGGTTTAGAAATAGTTGATAAATGGTCAGGACAATTTTACAGATGGGATAGAAATATTTAGCATAACATGTCTGGGACTTACATTGCCATTTTTGAAAAGATACTCTGCCCCCTCTCCAAGATATTCAGTGCAACTGCGGATCACGCCATCTCATTGTTTCTCAGTGGTATGGCCCTGTGAAGAGATGTATTTCTAATAATCAATACTGAATAAAAGAAATCTCATTTTAGAACACTTTTTCTTACATTTTTAAACAGTATTAAAACTTTTAACTTTTTAAAAATATGTTTCAGTGGTACGCACGGAGTGTTGACTGTATCTTGACTCCTGCAGCACCTCCCTTAGCTTTTAAAAGCCCCAAGAGTTTCAGCATGTAGCCATCTAGTTTTGACATAAAGGTTTGCTCCAGGGGCACAGCCGTAATTCTTCGGAATTCCTCCTTTATCTGTAATAAATTAAATAATTCACACACAAAAGTATACTTATATAAACAGCAAATAATCAAAATGTGATATCTACAATAATGTAACTGACTTAACTTACCTGAACCTGAGAATAAGCCAGGCCATCTCTCCAGGAAATCTTTAATTGGTGGGCTGAGATTAACAACTTTGGAAGAAAATGTTTTAGACATTTCCTCTCCAACAACTCTTTGATTGTCTTTCTTTTTGACTTCATCCAGCAAAGCTTGTCACTCTTTTTCTAAAGTCTAAATATTGATTCAGCAAGCTTTTGTAGGATGTCAGATTTTACAGTAGAGTACCATTTTCAAAATATGTTTGATTCCCAGCTTGGAGAACTCTGTCAATATCAAAGGAAAACTCTAGAAAATTTTTCTGGCCACCTTTCCGAGCGAACCTTAGATGATGCCAGCAGCACTGTTTCCATAGAACTGGTTGAGGCTTGGTCATCTGTAGAATGTTGGTCCAAATCCTTTGGAGCTTATAACAGTGTCACAAACAGGTATCAGTGTCAGAATGACTGATGGATCTTCCACTTTTTTAACAATTTTGATGGGAGTCCTTGTTCTTAATGTCATCAGTAGAGGTCAGAGTAAAAAACTGACCGAAATCTGTGTCCATGTACATGAGATTGTTATCTCCATCCAAATGAAAATTGTCTTTTACAGTTGTCAGAAGATCACTGACTGTCATGGCCCTGTAGACTTATTCGTAGTACAGCTGGGCAAGGTGAGGACATTGTTGATGTTTCAGAATCTAAAAGAAAGGGCATTAGTTTACCTGTTTAATTTTAAACATTGTCTATCTTTCACATAAACTTCAGACACACGGTCATGCACCTGCACACAATCACATATACACACATACACACACACGCACACACAAACACACACACCCGCACACAGGCATGCTTCATTACAATTACATCACCATTAACAAACAATAACACAAGCACACGCTCAAATGGCACTTTAGACATTTTTATCACTGAAACGGCAGGCCTCGCATCTTCAGAGTCATACAAATGGAACGCAATCATTGTCTGATGCTTCCTTGCCAGAGACATGAAAACGTTTCTGAAGCAACCAGTTTGCCGAAGAACCCTTTTGAAGAAGCGATGTTTGGCTTCGAACCCCGTTGTCCACAATGCCACAAGGGGGCCAAATTGTTTAATAAGCTGAGGATAGTGCTCCATAAAGTGATGTTTATGGAGCAGCCTCTGTTGTGGAAAAAGTTCAAGGAACCTGTGTCGATGTTCAGATATCTTGCTACCAAGAAAACCGACGCTTGCATCAGAAAAGACAGGTGACAGTGCAAAATCTTTAAGACACATTATCAAATGCCATGCTTTCTCATCCTCTGGTATTTTATCTCCAAACATTAGTGACAGCAACCTCAATAAACACCAGTTTTCATGGGCATTGCCACCGATGCTGGATTTAGACACAAAGTTTGGCGCAGCAACTTGAGGTGAGTTTGTTCTGTCACTTCATTTATATGGGAATGTTTTGATTTGATGGTTTGATCTCAGCAACAGTAAAATACTTTTTCCTGATCAATACATCCAAGCACAGCACCAATTCAACTGGTACAATTCCCTCAAGCAAGTCATGAAGCACATCAGGAGGATACCCTGATACTACATGAAAGTGATTTAGACTGTTAGTAATTGGACACTGGCCTTTCACCCAAAAACAATGGGTTCCAGTCCTTAAAGCTGTTTGTGGTCTTCTTTATTTCTCAGAGAAAATGCACCAGATCTGACCTCTAACTCTTGGAAGAGTTAGGAGTTGGAAGGCATCATCATTCTTATCTAAAATCTGCATCCACCCTGAGGGCTTCATTTAGTGTATTAAGGGAGGTAAGATTTTCCACCAAGTTCGAGACTACTGACTCATCAACTCTGCAACCATTACTTTTTAAAGTTATCTCTTAATTTTTAAAATTTGCTTCAAGTACTTTATTAATTCGAGTAAATATGCCAGTGAGTCACAAGTCAAATTTACTTGTCTGTCAGATGTTTAATATTTACAAGACAAAATTGAGTATACATTTAGATTTTACTTAATATTCAGGAGTTTTTAATTTTACAAAAATATTCTAAGCAAAAGATGCATGGTTTTTCCTATTTAATTTACTGAGCCATAAAATCAATTTTTACAGTGTAGGAAACAACACCTGTTCAATGAAAAATGATGAAAAATGGCTTTCTTAAGGCTTTTTTTGTTAAATTCAAGCTTTGTTATGAAATTTTGCTTTATGTAAACAATCATATCACGTTCAGCTGCACATATGCGTTTGTCAGTTCAAGCACTTTCCCAAGCGTGTAACGCCTTGAAGTTAATTCAACTCAATTTGTTTGTATAGTGGTTTTAAAAATGGACAAAGCAGCTTTACAGAAGTAGAGAAACAGAAAAGGAAAAAACAAACAACCAGACAAAGAAATAAAAAATAGATATCCCTAATGAGCAAGCCTGCGACGACAGTGGCATTTTAAAACTCCCTGTGATGATATGAGGAAGAATCCTTGAGAGGAACCAGACTCAGAAGGGAAGCCACACTCATTTGGGTGACACTGGACAGTAAATAATGTAAATGTAACTATGTAATGTCCTATCAGCAACAGCAACCAAGGGTTTATGGGGAAGTATTAGGTCCGAGTTCATTATAGACACTAATTCCTTGCTGTCAGAAGCTGACAGATATAATGACAGATCCGTGATGGTGTGATAGTTCCCAAGTGGCTCTGTCCATGGCTGTCTCCTGGTCACAGGCTGTCCACACAGATCTATCCACAGCATCAGTGAGCACCACCAAGCAACAAGACTCCGACCAGGGGTAGAACTCAGAACACTGGGAGCTCGGGAGTGGGACGTATAGCTTGACAGAGAAAGACACACAGAGAGAAAAATATTAAATGCTTGTGATCATGTGATGTTTAAAGACAATGTAGATTATGTGTAAAGTGCAGACAGGGACTCCGGCAGAACTAGCTATGACATCATAACTGAAAGGGAGAGCCAGAAGGTCACAGACATGAAGGCTTCCCACGACATAAAGTGTCGAACTACTTCACAGTCAGCAAACCTGAGCGACTTGCGAGAGTGGTAAGGCGACAGCATCCAAACATCCCAGTACACCAAACACTCTATGCCCATGAACCTTCCAGATCTGCTCCTTTACCTAAGAACAACTATACATTGAAGGCTTGACTAAACAAATGTGTCTTCAGCCTAGACTTAAACATTGAGACTGTGTCTGAATTCCGAACACTAATTGGAAGGCTATTCCATAAGAAAAAGTTCTGCCCCCTGCTGTAGCCTTTGCTACTTGAGGTACTACCAAATAACCTGCACCCTTTGATCGGAGCACTTTGGCAGATCATAAATAACCAAAAGGTCACTCAGGTACTGTGGCGCAAGACCATTTGGTGATTTATAGGTTTAGTAACAGTATTTTATAATAAATGTGAGGCATTGGTGGCTCAGTGGTAGGTTACTCGCCTATCATGCGGAAGGCCCGGGTTCGATTCCAGCCAATGCCTCAACCCCAGCCACTGGATGCAGTGCCGGTCCCAAGCCCGGAAAAATGGGAGGGTTGCGTCAGGAAGGGCATCCGGCATAAAACATTTGCCAAGTTGTTGTGCGGACTAGTTGGTCCGCTGTGGCGACCCCGAACAGGGAGCAGCCGAAAGCAACTTCTTATTTTATAATAAATGTGGAATTTGACTGGGAGCCAGTGTAGTGTAGCTAAGATAGGAGTGATGTGTTCATATCTTCTGGTTCTAGTTAGGACTCTAGCTGCTGCGTTCTGGACTAACTGGAGCTTATTCATGCTCCTACTGGAATATCCAGACAGTAAGGCATTACAATAATCCAACCTAGAGATAACAAAAGCATGAACTAGTTTTTTAGCATCATGAAGTGACATCATATTCCTTATCTTAGCAATATTTCTAAGATGAAAGAAGGCTACTCATGATATTATCTACATGAGCTTCACACAAAAGACAAGAGTCAATAATCACACCAAGATCTTTTACTGCTGGATGAGATGAAACAGAAAGACCATCCACAGTTACTCTGTAATCAGAAAGCTTACAAGCTGTATGTGGTCCTAGTACAAGCACCTCTGTCTGTCAGAGTTAAGCAGGAGGAAGTTAGTGACCATCCACTGTCTAATGTCCTTTATACATTCTTCTAAATAAGCTGGTGTCTCTCATCTGACTTAGCTGAAACATACAGCTGTGTGTCATCCGCATAACAGTGGAAGCTAATACCATGTTTATGAATAATTGCACCAAGGGGTAGCATATATAAGGAGAAAAGCAGTGGGCCTAAGACCTCTATTGGTATGCATAGAGAAATCACCATCTAGATGTACAAACTGATAACAGTCAGTCATATAAGACCTGAGCCAGGAGAATATTTTCTGAATATTTGATTAAAAAAATGAGTTTATATGGTGTTTTCTTGAATGAAATTTATCTCCACAACAATTTTTTTATTTTACTGTAAACAATCATATTTCCTATCACCTTTAACCTTTAAGAGGTGAAAAAAATCAGTAAAAACTGTACTGTTTTGTGGTGAACATAAGTGATTATTTGAAACCAACTATCTCGTAGCACCTTGCAACTCGCACTATTCAGTACAAATAACTAACTATTAGGGCATATTTAATGAAAAACTAAATTTACCTCCTTCACTTTTGTTATTAAATTTTGCATCTTAATGTGAATATATAAATCATTTCGTATCATCTTTCAACCCAAATACAATGTCAGCAAAACACACCATGAAACGAATACAGGAAAAAAAACTAACTTGAAAAATTACAGTAATCTTCCATTATTAAAATACAGTTTTTTTGCTTTAATTTTACAGGAGATAGTGTATTGTTGTTTGTCTTTTAATGTTTAAAGAACAAAATCTCCTTGTGTAAAAACAATGAAGTTAGCTATATATATGGTCAAACACTGCTATAATACAAATAATGATCCTTAAAAGTACAAAACAGTGCTGTAATTAGTTGGGTTTTATTAAATCATTTTATTTAAAAAAAAAAACTTGTATATTTAATAAATATATCCCAGGTTTACTGAGTTTTTCCTGTAATTCTACAAAAAAAAACTTGTATGTTTAAAAGATTTCTTATAAAAAAGTATGCCCACCTTTAAACTTTTTCTATTTAACCTCACTTGACAAATTACACAATGATGAAATTAGCTTTTCAATAACAGCACAGACTTACTTCCTGTTCTCAACATTTATTTAATTCTGTTGCCCAACAGACCAGAAAAGAAAACAGTTGCACCTCTTGCTAAGAAAACTGTGCAATACTGTATGTAATGTCCAACATTTTTTATAAAATAAAAATAATCTGCACCAAATGGCTTTTAAGAAGCTATAAATAACATAAGAAAATCAAATTATCAAGCTAAAAATTAAACAGTCTGCCTGGACACCCGAAACATACAACCAAGAGAACAGACAATGCCAAATGGTTGTACACCTTTTGGGCAGATACATTAAGAGTCATACAAACAAAACAGAACATTTTAAAATATATATACAGTGGTGTAAAAAAGTATTGGCCCCCTTCCTGATTTCTTATTTTTTTAGGTTATAAAGCCATTTCTAAAGCTTTGGGACTGCCGCGAACCACAGTGAGAGCCATTATCTACAAATGGCGAAAACATGGAACAGTGGAGAACCTTCCCAGGAGTGGCCGGCCGACCAAAATTACCCCAAGAGCGCAGTGACAACTAATCCAGGAGGTCACAAAAGACCCCACAACAACATCCAAAGAACTGCAGGCCTCACTTGCCTCAGTTAAGGTGAGTGTTCATGACTCCACCATAAGAAAGGGACTGGGCAAAAATGGTTTGCATGGCAGAGTTCCAAGACGAAAACCGCTGCTGAGCAAAAAGAACATAAAGGCTCATCTCAGTTTTGCCAGAAAACATCTTGACGATCCCCAAGACTTTTGGGAAAATACTCTGTGGACTGACGAGACAAAAATGTAACTTTTTGGAAGGTCTGTGTCCCATTACGTCTGGCGTAAAAGTAACACCGCATTTCAGAAAAAGAACATCATACCAACAGTAAAATATGGTGGTGGTAGTGTGATGGTCTGAGGCTGTTTTGCTGCTTCAGGACCTGGGAGACTTGCTGTGATAAATGGAACCATGAATTCTGATGTCTACCAAAAAATCCTGAAGGAGAATGTCCGGCCATCTGTTTGTGACCTCAAGCTGAAGCAAACTTGGGTTCTGCAGCAGGACAATGATCCAAAACACACCACCAAGTCAACAAGTCCAGGCCTGTAAGCTCTTTAAAATGTGTCCTCATGCCAACTCCCTCAAATAAATATGGCCATTTCTTTGTCAAATCAGACGTCTCAATTCCACCGATAATGTCTTTTCTCTGAGTGAAGAAAGTGGCCCTTATCATATTCTCAATACCATTGATGTCATGGCATCTTTCGTTGAATGGCTGAAGAAAAACAAAATGAAGACTTTGGAGTGGCCGAGTCAAAGTCCTGACCTCAATCTGATTGAGATGCTGTGGTATGACCTTAAAAAGGTGGTTCATGCTCGAAAACCCTCCAATGTGGCTAAATTACAACAATTCTGCAAAGATGAGCGGGCCAAAATTCCTCCACAGCGCTATAACCAGTTGTTGCTGCTAAGGGTTGCTGCTAAGGGTGGCAGTTATTAGGCATAGGGGCAAACACTTTTTCACACAGGGCCATGTAGCTTTGGATTTTGTTTTCCCTTAATAATAAAAACCTTCATTTAAAAACTGCATGATGTGTTTACTTGTGTTATCTTTGACTAATATTTAAATGTGTTTGATTATCTGAAACATTAAAGTGTGACAAACATGCAAAAAATAAGACATCAGGAAGGGGGCCAACACTTTTTCACACCACTGTATGTGTATATATATATATTATGTATATATATCTGTATTATATATATATATATATATATATATATATAATATACAGTATATATAGAAATATATAATATATATATACAGTATATATAGAAATAAAACAATTAAACAAAAGGTACCAAAAACTGCAGTGAATATGGCCACTTAGTGCTGCAGAGGTCCAACAATTGGTTACTTCTGTCCAACTGTACCTGCAACTGTGATTCAAACCAGGTACAATGAAGATAGACTGAAACAGTTGCCCATTATGAGGGAAAAAATAAAACAAAACAAAACCAAAAATCAAGCAATAAAATTAAAATGTCCATTTTATGCTGCAGACATCTAAAAAAACTGACCACTTTTAAAGAATGTTTCTTTCTCACTCCCTCCATTCATAGTCTGCAATTTTTGTTATCAGTTAAAGAACCTCTGAATTGACTGCCAGCAGCTTTTTTGATGTGGTCTTCTCCACTGTTGAACCATTTTCAGGATTTTGGAAAGGCACCTGCCAAATGAAATACAAACATAAAAAAAATCATCAAATGTACCACACACAACTATGCATGGTGTAAGAAAAATAAAACGAAGAGCGTCGAAGATCTTAATGAAGAAGAAGTTTATTCCAGCATCGCAGTGACAAAATACATAAAGTACTCTGGGTTCATCGGAGTTAAAAAGAACACAGAACAAATCCTGCTCAGACGTTATATACAGTGTTTCCCGTGTGTAATTTAAATGAGTTTCACTTTAAATGTAAATTACTGAGTATCCCCCAAATGGCTGGGTGATACTATCGCCTAGACGGATGTCCTTAATGGTAATCGCGGTCACGTACACCTTGGCTTGGTATTGTTACAGGTGTGATCACCCAAATGGTCGGGCAATACTGAATGGTAATCATGGTCGCGTATACCCTTTGTTCAGTGATGTCTTGCTGCCGCTCCCATACTAATAATTGATTGGATTAAGTGTTCTAAATGTTTGGTAAGGCTGCTTTAAGCCATTGTAGAAATACCATACAGATAAACTGAATTGAATTAAACATATTTCTATATGATATGTAAGCCTTTTTGGGAATGAGCTCTTTCAGATGTGTACTGTGGAGTGGAATCTGGGTTGGGGCAGTCTGTAGTTTCTTACAATGGTATACTTGGAAGTTCAGCACAGTTCACTTTAGATGGCAGAGTTCTTTGATACACTTTATAGAACATGTGATCCTCCTCCTCATTGAAATGCTTGAGAAGTAGTTGAAGGAATTGACAGCTGCAATAATCCTACTTGATGTTTCCATTTCCGTGAAGAGGGTTTCCATCTTCCCTGTCTTGTTACTAGACTTGAGGTATGAAACAAGTCCAGGCCTGTAAGCTCTTTAAAATGTGTCCTCATGCCAACTCTCTCAAATAAATATGGCCATTTCTTTGTCAAATCAGACGTCTCAATTCCACTGATAATGTCTTTTCTCTGAGTGAAGAAGGTGGCCCTTATCATATTCTCAATACTATTGATGTCATGGCATCTTTCTTTGTACATTGTCTTTAACTGTTCTTGTGCATCTTTTTGAGATTCAGGTGTTTCATCACATGGTAGCTGCACTGGTTGCCAGTTTATACATCCATAGG
This sequence comes from Hemibagrus guttatus, assembly GCA_033459395.1. NCBI lineage: Eukaryota > Metazoa > Chordata > Actinopteri > Siluriformes > Bagridae > Hemibagrus > Hemibagrus guttatus. The sequence goes on from JAUCMX010000028.1 coordinate 9,913,690, forward strand.
TGTCTAGTCTTCTCCTCCTGGGTGGGGTATCCTTTCCTTCACTGGTGCCAGTAGCTTGTCTTTTCTAGAAAAGTGAAGTACTTCCTCTCCCCAAGTTATTCACTCTGCTCATCACTTGTTCTGTGATTGAATCATACCCACTGCCTACAATTTCACCTTCAAATACATCTCTGAATGCCACAGGATACGACTTTACCATCTTTCTTGCAATCTCACTTATGTGTTTCTTCCCAGGTGTTGGGCATATTGTTAAGATTTCACTAACAATCAGTCGAATTAGGAATACCAGCTGTTGTCATACAGTTGACAAGGTGTGTAATCCATACTGGAACTAGATTCTGATATCGGCGAGTTTGAACTTGAAGAGTTGTAGCCACCTGAAGGGTTGCAGAAGAAACAAAAAAAACAAATTAAGCTGCAAATTCAGATGGGACATCTCAAATTTCCATTGATCAAAGATGTTGCAGGGGACGCCATACATTCTGTTCATGTTAACAGCTAGTGTATGTTCATAATTTCTAATTTACCATTAAATTAAATTAAAAATAATTATCAGTTGAAAAACTGAAGAAGATGCATTCTGCGCAATAAAAGTGTGTACGCACCAGAAAGGGACATTTTGTCAGGCTGTGTTTGAGGACTGTCACAGGCTGTATCTGAGGACAGCTGGTTTCTGGGAAGACTGTCTAACACATCTCTTTGGCCTTAATAAAAGACACACAATATTTGACTTATGTCATGTATTATATTTTGCTACAGCAAAACCATATAGCTTCTTACTATGCTTTTGTTCTTAATATAAAAGTTCCATTATGTACAATTTTAAACACATACTTGTGGTTTTGAAGTGTGAAAGAAGTCACCTCACTTCCACTGGCTTTAGGACATGAAGAAGGTCGCTCTCTTGGATGTAGTTCAAGTCCTCTAGTTCCTGGACTCCTAATTCCTGAAGAACCTCAAGCAAAGGCTCAAGTTCCGTTAGTTTTGGAAGAGTTGATTTAATAAAAGAAGCAAGAGCACTCCCTCGATCCACGACTATACAGGAGAGGTGACACCGACAGTTTAGTTTCTCACATCATTGTTTTAATGTATAACTCAAGTGACTATTAATGGTAAATGGGACTTGAATTACTCTAGCCCATACAGTAATTTTAGGGTAAATGCTATAAATTTTATTATCATAAACCAGTGTTAAATTTCCAGATCTCTGGGGAAGTCTAACCCTCACTGATATTGCTCATACATTGGTATATTTACCACCAATAAAGGTGCAAAAAAAGAACCTGAATGTAGGTATGCTTGTATCAACTGATGGCTCCTGTCAAGTGTTTGACATACATTTTTAAAATTTTGTGTTCTTTGCACACATCTTTTGAAGTGTGAACGCTTGCTTTCGAACCAAATTGTCCATAACCGCATTAGTGGGCCAAATTTCAGCATCAATGCAGGGTAATGAGTGAGGTAATGATGCTTTGGTTTCAGTTGGTGCGTAGGAAACAACTCTATCATTCCCTCTAGATAGTCATGGATCCGAACATTGAGCAAAGCAACCTGAGGTACTGATATTTTAGGGGCACAAATCAATTCCACTACCTCTTTCAGTTGGACAGTCAGCTGCCATACCTGATTCCCTGAATCTGTGATCTTTTCACCGAATTTTAACAGGTAGAAGCCTCAGCAGACACCAGTTTTCTGTTGCTTGGCCACCTAGTTTTACACCCGTTTCAAAAACTTCTGAGGGTGTAGAATTACGGTCAGGTCCTTGGTAACTAAACTGCCTGAACCTACGATCTAGTTGTGAACATGTGAAGAATTTCTTCACCTTGACAAGGTAGTTGAGGTAAATGGCAAGGTCAGATGCCACTACACCCTCAAACAAATCATGGCCAATACAGGGTGGGAGGCGTGGCTGGCAGACATAAAAAAATGCCAGAGAATCAAAGACAGAGTTAAATTTCAAACCTCTGACTTCATGTGCATCACCATTTTGCACCTCTTTGAACAGTGTCATTGTAGTCTTGCACTGTGCGGATTGGAGCCTGATGTTCCAAATTGTCTAGCTCACTTCTAGTTATATGGCAATAGTGGCAAAATAGTTTACATGTACTAAAGTTTTCTGTGAACACACCAATATTATGCGAACCCAAATTATCACCTGAAATGCAAAAGACTGTTGTCACAATGTTTCCATGTGCATTCAGTCCATTTGTCTCCAGTTCTTTAAGATCTGATATCACTGGAGAAAACACGTTCTCATGGCCAAAATGTTTGAAATCAGCTTCTCTGCACAAAAGCAAGTTGTCAACAGTGGATTGATGAAAAGGTTCAAAGTTTGCTAGAGTGAAGTAGACCCCAAGTGTTTTGTGTTTTTTCTTTGCAGAGCCAAGGGAATTAACCACCTCAAATGCATCTTGATAAAGTATTTTCCTTTAAGGTGACACCTGGCTCTGTAAACAGAGGATTGGATTTGAATACCGATCCATCACACACATCGTTTAAAATAAGATGTGTACTCTCATTCCCATATATGCAACATTCTTTCCACACAGCAGGATCGTTCAGCAGAGCTATTAATGTATCTTTTATGGGAATATACTGAACATATTGCTCATTTGTGTTTTCATCAACCCCCAAAAAAATGGATTGTGGATGCACATAGGGACAATTTTCCTCAAAATAATGGTTTCTCTTGGAAAGGGCAGAGCTACATGATTCATGAACATCATCTAAATTCTTCAAAATATCTTAAATTTCTGTCTCAGTTTTTGCTTGAAGAGATAATTTCAGTTGATTTTTTGTGTGCTGCTGGCACACTCCACTGAGACTATTAATTTCTTCTACAATTAACTGTACTGTGGAGGAAGAGAGAAGGTGCTTCCCTTGCAACTTCATGTAAAACATGCATAGATTTCTCATATATAAACTTTTCATTTGTGCAGGGTCCAGTATATCCTCCTCAGGTCCATCATCAACTGCTGCTTCATCTGACAGGCTTTCACCAATACAGGACTGAGACTCACTAGGAACTGAAGCATAGTATGCACTAGAGATATGCAGAGATGTAGTGTGTTTGTGCTCCCTAGATAGGTGGGATGTAAAAGATGTTTTCACTGAAAAAGTGTTATCACAGTTTTTGAATGGGCAACGAATCACCTCTCTTTTTGAAATGTGAGATTTCTGGTGAAACAAAAGATCTTTAAGATCAATCAGCTGTTTCTGACAGTTAGGAAGATCACATATAAAGGGTCCCTGCAGAGGTTCACACCCAACGCAGAAGATGACTGCCGATGATGGCAGAAAATATGACACTTAAAAGTATTGTAATTTCAGAAGTGAGACTTGCAGCCTGGTATACAACATACAAACTGACAATGTGCCTCATTTCTGTGTAGCTCTTGATGATGCACATAACCTTTTAGGGTTTTCACAGAAACACCACAACTATAGCACAAGACTCACCATTCGAGCTCACCCCTTAACAACTCACACAACTTATCTGCAGAGAGAAAGACAAGTTTATGTCAGTGCTTGGTACATGTTAATTAAGAAAATCTGCAAATATCCAAGAAAATATTAATATTAAACACTATCAATTGTAAGCAGCTAAATTAGAAAAACAATTAGACCACCTCAGTAGTATTACATTAGCTATAGCATATGCTAGCATGCTAACGCTCTGCTCAGCACGAGAGGAGAGTTGGGTGGCTTAATAGCTTATAGTTAGCTAACACTTGCTTACTATATGCAATACGACATGAACGTGAAATTAAGTCACAGCAGTAAATAACTAGAAAACTAATGCTACTAACACGAGTTCAGTATCTGGGCCTTGCAGCAGCAGCGCGTCGTTGTGTCCGTCCTTTAGTTGTTCGTTTTTCCTCTCACGAAGTTAGCCGCTGATATTTTTCAAACAACAATTTCAGAATGTTCAAAGTCTAAACATTTTTTCCAAAATCTGCCTCCACTGCTGGTTATTCAATCCCCATGTTCTCTTCCAAAATATCGAAACTGTTAGACCGGCACCTCTTTAAGTAATGTCCCGTTAACTCCTTCCCGCGTACCATGTAGTTATCCCCATTGAAAACTCCTCCCCCCGAGCGCTGCCGTTATTCTTCAAACCTGAGTGTAGGACAGCAGAGCTCCTGATGCTCCACTGTTACTGAATTCTGTGGAGGGTTTGCTGTGATAGGAACAATGTCACCTGACAGAAAGTATATTAAATAATGTTCAGATTTTCAGATTGCGTTTATTTTGATGCATCCATGTCCTACGTAAACTGTGTTTCATCCATATTTAAATGATTTTGTTGAATGTAGATAGAAAGCAGTGCATAGATTTCGAAATTCCTAAGCAATTAGGAATGTTAGATTAGAGTCTTGTATTATTATATGTAAATGTTTTCACAACAAAACGTTGAATAAATGTGGTTTTATTAGTGTATAATGTCTAATCATTAGACATTATACACTAATAACTAATAAAATAATAAAAAATAATAAAAAATACAGGAGGTCAAGATGCCTGTCAAATACAAAACAAATCTATGTAAAATTATAGAACAATTATTTTTTATTGTTAATCACTAATTGTATCTTATTGTAAAATGTATTCCCAGTATACAACTAGAATTTACCATTTTTTCTGTTAAATAAAAAATTAATATTTGTGAAATTCTAATTCATTTAAAATGTATTTTAACAGTCCTTTACTGTGAAAAGAACAAACATTTCTTTAAAAAAAATGGAAATTTTATGGTTATTCAAATCACAAACGTTCCGTGGTATTTTACCTTAGACATGTAAATTCACAGTATATTTTTGTAAAATTAATAATATTCTGTGTATTTCAAAAATACAGGAAAAATCTGTAAAAGTTAACAGTAAAAATTCCATAAAAGTGCAATTTTTTTTTTTTTTTTTTTTTTTTTTACAGTGTAGCCTTGTCAGGCAAATTCGCAACAACAGTAGGATTATCTGGACAAAACAAATACCTGTTAATTTGTAAGGAAAAGATGCAGTGAGTGAGATGAAAATTCCAATTTGGTGTAAACCTGATGGAATGCATTGTAAGGGAACTAAATCGTAGATGTTAACTGCTAAATGAAAAGCTAATGCATTCTGGTTAGGAGGTAATGTAGAGAAAAGTAAGTGGGAAAGTTTATTACTGTATTGTTTATTACTAAATTTATTACACAGTTCAATGTTTTTTGACCATAGCGAGATGTAGAGAGAAAATAACTAGAAGGTACAGGAGGTCATAAAGGTCCTACTCTCCCATTACATGATTTGAAGAAAGGGACCAAATTCAAGTCAAGAAGCTTTATTTGTCATTTCAACCATATATATAGCATAAAGCAAGGCCTAAAAGTAAGTTGTCTTAGCTATATAAAGTGCATAGTGTGCAACTTGTGCAACAGTGCAAGACAAAAGACATTGTAGACAAGACAGACAATACAATACACTACAGGACATAAAAAAACATTGACCAGTGTACAGTCTGTAATTGACCACTGTGTAAATATGAGGACTTAAACAATAATAGCATTCTTGTAAACATATGAATCAGAATCAGATCAGAATCAGAAAGAGCTTTATTGCCAAGTATGTTTGCACATACAAGGAATTTGTTTTAGTGTAACAGGCTCCAGTGCACAGAGATAACAATAACAGTACAAATAACAACAGAAAATAGAATGAGAAATAAAAAATAAAAAATACACATATTTAAATAAGAAAATAAAGTATTTGTATATACAGAATAGAATAGAATGAGTTGAGATGTAGGGATGTGGGTGTGGTAATAAATATGAGGTTATTGCACTTTTAATTTTTATTTTTATTATTGCCCAATGCTGGGAACATGTAAACATATAGTAGCAGTAGTTAATGACAGCAATTAAATAGTGAGTGTGCAAAACTGGGTATAAACAGTATTACAGTTACAGGTGCTGTAAACATAGATGTATATTGAATATATTGAGTGTGTGTTTCCAGGTCATTTCAGTCTAGTTCTGAGTGTTGAGAAGTCTAATGGCTTGAGGAAAAAACTGTTACACAGTCTGGTTGTGATGCCTGAATGCTTTGGTACCCCCAGATGGTAGGGGGTGAAGAGTGTGTGTGAGGGGTGTGTGGGGTCAACCACAATGCTGTTGGCATTCTGCCCTCACTAGGTGGAAACCATCCAAAGTTGCGTTTGTATCCGGGATTAGCTTGGGGTGATGTCTAAGTAAACAGCATGATGCTACACTGCCAGTATCCCCCCTGGTTAATGCCACTAACTCATCCATCTTATTGGACAGAGATTTTACATTCCCCATGACGATTGACGGGAGAACAGGTCTGTAACGTCTCCTCTTGGCACTATCATGCTACAAGGAGTGGCTTCCCCTTTTCCTTCTCCTTAGCTCTCGAGGGATGTCGGGTTTCTCCTCGGGCAACAGCACATTGTTACAGAGTGATCCCTACTGTAAACAATGGAGGCTTGGTTGCACAACACCGTTGCAAACAGTACAAAAATTATAAAGACTTTGAGGCTAAATATTACTACTTTGGTCTCCATAGTGCAAAGTTAAGTTAAAGTAGAAAAGAAGTACTTAAAGAGAGAAAAACAAACAAAAATGATAAAGATAAGAAAAACTCAAAAGTGAGTAAGAGCTGCAGTAACAGGCAGTCACTCACACACAGGGTTGGGGAGTAACTAGTTACATGTAACGGCGTTACGTAATTTAATTACAAAATAAATGTAACAGTAATTCGTTACAGTTACCGAGAAAAAAATATGTAATTAAATTACAGTTACTTATGAAAATGTTAAAGATTACAAATAGGGTTACATCTGAATATTTTCTTTAAAAAACTAGGATACGTTGAATAATATTAATGTGTTGCTAGATTTTGTTAAAACGGTGATATTCTGATGCTTTTGATTGGTTCTCTGGTTTGAATTTGCGGCACCAAGTCTGTCAATTACATTAATCCACATTACCGCTGAAAGCTTTAGACTACTACAACCTGTCTGAGCGTCGTCACCATGGCGAGTGATAAAAATGCATTTCAGTGCTGGAAATGTAAAAATAATTTCATCCTGAAATCCGATAAGGACGCAAATCTAACAGTTCAGTTAAAATTAGTTATCCAGCTGTTAAAATGCTTTCGACATCAAAGGCTTCAATGTGGAACCTGAGGAAACATCTGCAGGTATGTAACCTACTCTCATTCATTGTCTGCCTCTTATCCGAACTACACTCGGGTCATGGGGAGTCTGTGCCTATCTCAGGCGTCATAGGGCATCAAGGCAGAATACACCCTGGATGGAGTGCCAACCCATCGCAGGGCACACACACACTCTCATTCACACACTACGGACAATTTAGAGATGCCAATCAACCTAGCATGCATGTCTTTGGACTGGGGGAGGAAACCGGAGCACCCGGAGGAAACCCCCGAGGCACAGGGAGAACATGCAAACTCCACACACACAAGGCGGAGGTGGGAATCGAACCCCCAACCCTGGAGGTGTGCTCCGGTTTCCTCCCCCAGTCCAAACGTGCTAACCACTAAGCCACTAAGCCACCATGCCCCCTGGTATGTAACCTAGCCTTTCTTTATTTTATAAAAGCATATGGTTTTTGTCATTATTGTGAGTGTACAGAAATAAATACAGAATAAAAACAGAGCCTTTAGTTTGGAATGATATGTTACTGGTTTCTGTATAATAAAAAGTGACAGAGTGATCAGTGGAGTGGTCAGTAGAGTGGTCAGTGGAGTTACTGTAGCTGCTATGTGGAAAAAATCCACCAAAACACGCCAGCGCGTTCATCGATCCCATAGTGTATTCAAGACCTGTATTAAAAACATTCATAACAAATGAGCTAGTCTGCTAGCTACCTTTACCAGGCACACTTCTATTATCAACCCTTTGACAGAAAATATATAGCTCACATTGTTCCTCCTTGAAAATGTGTTGGTAATCAGATCTAATATAACTTAGTTATTTTAGCATTGTAGCATACGTTATGACTCACAAAGTCATGGAGTTGTGAAATTCAGGGCACCAACAGACTCCTCTGGCCAAAGCAATGTTACGTTAAACCATTTTCATTTTGAGTGTCCTTTGTCCAGTTTGATTTTTGGAGGATAACGCGTGTACACGTGCGCACACACACACACACACAGACACACACACACAGACACACAGACACACAGACACACACACACACACACACACACACACACACACACACACACAGATTTAATTAATTTCTTTCCCTAATTGCATTGACGGCTATGAGACACCAGTGTTTTTCTTTTATTAACTGTTATATTAACTGTTTATTGCCTATTTGGGTTTATGTATATGTATTATTTCTTCAGATTATGTTTTTTTTCAAGGCATTGTTACATGCCAGTGTGTCCTGTCATAGCTACGCAAAGGTTTGATTCCTAAAACAGTATTAAACAATGCTTGTTATGAAGTCTGGTGTTGTGGTGGCTTTGCTTAAAATGAAATTAATATAATCTTAATTCAAGTGATGAAAGATGTAGAAATTCTAACAGTAAACAGAGTTGAGTATTACTGTAAGGTTAACCCTGCCTGCTATAAATGTCTGGAAATGATTTAGTTGAAAATATCCATTAAAAACATAAACGTAATCAAAAAGTAATCAAATGTAATCAGTTACTTAATTTTATAAAGTCATTGAAAAGTTACACTACTTATTACATTTTAAATAGGGTCATGTGTAATCTGTAACCTATTACATTTCCAAAGTAACATTCCCAACACTGCTCACACAGTGCCATCTTGATACCATACTTAACCTGAGGTTGACAATACGGCAGTGTAGTTTTGACACTTTATGTCCACCAAGGGCCAAACTGCTTAATACCTTAATGGAGTCCCAAGGAATAAACTATCCAATTAAAGTTCCTCTAAAGGAACTTTGAGGAACCTTGAGGCATTCTAGTGTTGTATTCTGTGTAGTATTAATACAGATTACAGTACACGGGGCACTCCACAAGACCTTTTTTTGGCTCTGTGGTAGCTTCTGGCATTTTTTGTAGGTTTGCTATGCTGGGGCAGTGGCAATTCTGCTGCAGACAGGAAGAGACTAGATAAACAGCTCTGTCCTAGGATGCTCTCTCAACCCAGTGCAGGTGGTGGTAGAAAGGAGGACGGTAGCCAAGGTATGAAGTATATTGGAGACCTCATGCATGAGATTCTGTTGGCGCTGGGCAGCTCCTATAATGACAAGCTACTTAACCCAAAATGTGTGAGAGAGCAGTACTGCAGGCTTTTCCTCCCTGCTGCTGTGAGACTGTACAACCAGCACTGCTCCCAGTAGTACCTCCACCACAAACTGGACTTCTTTTCTGAGCAATTATGCAAGGACACTTTATCTTGTTAGTTTCTCTATTTTTATAATCCGATTACAAATTATTATTATTATTATTATTATTATTATTATTATTATTATTATTAGGTGGTGGTGGTGGTGGCTTGCCCTGTTAAGCATTCGGTCCACCGTAGAGCATTTTCCATCGGCTCTCTCACACACGCGTTCAGGGATGCCGCCGCCATTGTTCGCGGACCTGCTAGTGGTTGTGCCGGTTCACCTCTTGCGTCTTCCCCCAGTTGACCTAAGGAGGAGACGACATCGCCGCCGAGGCAAGTGAGGAGGAGTACTGGTAAGACTAAAATCTTACCTGAGATCGTCCTCGTTGCTCGCCCCCCGACTACAGCTTCCAGGTGGACTGACACTGTGGGCAAAATTCATTCACCCCCGATCCCTAGACTGTAGCTATCGGTGGCTTCAGCCTGTGCTGAGTGACTCGGATGCGCTACATCCGCGCTTTCGGCCGCTGCAACTACGAAAGCGGGGGAGCAAGCCGTCACCAACACTACAAGCAAGATGGCTCTTAATAATGGCCAGATCTATTGGAAATAAATCTTTTATGTTAAATAAGTATTTTATTTCCCGTGATCTTGATTTTCTCCTACTCACTGAGACCTGGATTAAGCTGCGGGATAACAGTGCCTTCTCTGAGCTCTTTTCTCCAAACTGCTCGGTTATAAACGCTCCAAGAACTGCAGGACGTGGTGGAGTTCTGGCTATAATTCATAAAAATACTGCTAACTGCAGGACTATCTGCTGATTTCCTATCTAATGTAACTATAAAATATGATAAATTGCTTATTTGTGGGGATTTTAATATTTATGTATGTTGTCTGAATAATAACTTTTCTGTTGATTTTAATAATTTACTGGACTCTTTTAACCTTACTCAGTCAGTTAAAGTGCCAACGCATGTAATGGGACACACCTTGGACCCAGTGATTTCATTAGGCCTCCTCCCCACTATCAGGGATGTGGGTAATTCATGCTTTTCGGACTATTCCCCAGACCAATTCAATGTCATTTCTCAGTCTTCACCCAGCATGTCGACTCTACCTGCTCAAAACAGCTGTATTATTTCATCGCAAACTTCAGGCGCTTTCTCAAATGGTTTTATGGATAACTCTTTGGCTCTTTACACTGGCTCAGATTTGTACTTGAATCCAGATGATTTTGTCTCATCATTTTACTCCACATGCTCTGACATTCTGGACAAAATTGCACCCATGAAATTAAAGACATCACCACATGCCCATGGATGAAGGACAACATTCGTACCCTAAGGAAACATGCAGGAAAGCAGAACGTAAATGGAGGAAGGATAGGCTTTACATCTCTCTGGAAAGGCTTAGAAATTCTTTGGCACAGTACCAGAATGCCGTAAATACAACAAAATCATATCATAACTGTCACCGCCCACAAGTGCTTTTCAATGTAATAAGTTCTGTAATTCACCCTCAACTAACTCGTCCTGCCATGAATTCCACAGATTGTTGTGAAACGTTCATTCATTCATTCATTCATTCATTCATTCATTGTCTACCGATTATCCGATCTATTCTTGTGTCACGGGGATCTCAGGCGTCATTGGGCATCAAGGCAGGATACACCCTGGACAGAGTGCCAACCCATCACAGGGCACACACACACTCTCTCATTCACTCACGCAATCACACACTACAGACAATTTAGAGATGCCAATCAACCTACAATGCATGTCTTTGGACCGGGGGAGGAAACCGGAGTACCCGGAGGAAACCCCCGAGTCACGGGGAGAACATGCAAACACCACACACACATGGCGGGGGCGGGAATCGAATCTCCAACCTTGGAGGTGTGAGGCAAATGTGCTAACCACCAAGCCACCGTGCCCCCCTGTTGTGAAACATTTATGAAATATTTTGTTGCAAAATATCACTCCACTCTTAAAAAAACTCATCTTGACCCTTCTGTTTTAGCTAATTTCAGACCAATTTCACACTTACCGTTCCTCTCTGAAATATTAGAGAAGCTTGTATTTCATCAATTACAACAATTTTTAAATGAAAGTTAAATTCTGGAGAAATTCCAGTCAGGTTTTAGAACACGTCACAGCACTGAGTCTGCCCTATAGTGGCTGCCCAGTTGTGTTGATCCTTCTAGACCTCACAGCAGCCTTTGACACCACAAGATTCTTATCTCTTGGCTAAAAAACCTGGTTGGAATCCGGGGTACAGTGCTTGATTGGTTCACGTCTTACATATCAAACAGAAGTTTTTCTGTGAGATGGGGTGACATCTCATCTTCGAGCGTCCCTCAAGTCTATGGTGTACCGCAGGGATCGATGCTTGGTGTGGTGTTGTTCTCCCTATATATGCTACCTTTGGGTAATATCATCAGAAAATACAATATTTCATTTCACTTCTATGTTGATGACATCCAATTATATGTTTCTTTAAAACTAGATTCACTTTGTGCATTCCAGTCCTTGTCCAGCTGTTTGTCTGACATTAAACATTGGCTGGCTAGTAATTTTCGTAATAAATTTAGTATTTTAGTAAATAAAAGTCTTAATGAGAATAAGTGTAAATGCATATTATTTGGTTCGCAGGAGCTGCCTAATCTTAACCTTAGCGGTCACGCATCAGATTTTAAAAATGAGGTTCGTAACCTAGGCATCATATTTGACAACAATTTGCATTATGATAAGCAAGTAACCTCAGTTGCTTCTTTCAAATCTGTTTATTAGCAAAGGTGAAGCCTTTTGTTTTGATGAAAGATATGGAAAAAGCCATTCATGCTTTTCTAAGTTACAGATTGGATTACTGCAATTTTCTTTGTTTAGGCATTACCCAGTCCTCTCTCCATCGCCTACAGCTGGTTCAGAACGCTGCAGCACGGCTTTTAACCGTACCAATAAGCATGCACACATCACCCCGGTCCTTTCTTCTCTCCACTGGCTTCTGGTACCTTACAGAATTCAATATAAAATCTTATTATTTGTTTTTAAATCTCTGTTTGGTATGGCCCCAACCTATTTAAACAACCTTATCCAACTGCACACCCATGGCTGAGCTCTGAAATCCTCTAATCACATACAAGTGCACAGAACAAAATATAAATCGTGGGGCGACCGTGCTTTCTCAGTGGCAGCTCCTAAGCTTTGGAATTCTCTCCCTCCTGATCTCACTTATGAAAGGAAATTCTCTGCTTTCAAAGCTAAACCAAAAACATATTTATTCACCAAAGCCTTCATTTTGTAGTAGAGGGTCTGCTTATAATATGCATAAAATATTACTTTTGTTATCTCTAATTTTATTACTATATTTTGCACTTTGCATTTTGCACTTTGTTCAGCACCTAGGTTCTACGTGGTAGTTGTTAGGTGCTATATAAATAAAGTTTGAATTGAATTTAAATTGAATAGTAGTAGTAGTAGTAGTAGAAGTAGTAGTAGTATTTGTATACTTCGTGTAATTTTCTTATTTAGTTTGTTGTCTTTTATGTTGTCTTTTTAAGTCTCTTTATATGTTTTATAATTCCAGAGCCACCTTGCCTTCATATTATGTTTGCCTTTGCCACTGTAACTTTGCAAATGTCCCCACTATGGGACAAATAAAGACTTATCTTGTGTAGCCAAGAGAAGTAGATGGATGTACATCAGCATTGTTAATGCAGGAAACATGTAGTGGCAGAAATAGCCTATTACAAATAAATTGGACAGTGTTGTGCAAGGCCACCCCCCATCCTATAAGCAGGGACTTGCTGTGTTATATTATGCTTATGAAAAGGCATTCACACTAATTATGGGGTATCCGGTGATTATCTACACATATTTGTTTAATTGGTTGTCACTTCTCACTTATCCTGACTTCACCATTAATTACTATTGTGAACTGACATGATTACCCTAACATGTGAAGGTCAACCACAAGGCAGTGTAGCTGATTCATTAGTATTTACTCATGAACATGGTAAACTTGATTTCTGGCTATGATACAACCAAAATGACTTAAGATATAAGTAAATGAGAAAAATATAGCTTTTATCATTAAGGAAAATATCGCTGCAGATTTAGAAGTTAAAAAGGCCTCGGGTTGTCAAGAGGCTATTACAGATGCAAACAGTGTATGGCACTCGCATGAGGGACATATGATTGCCATACTTTTCACTGTGCTTATTTCAGATATGCTTCGTTTATACCATTGCACTAGGGGAGAAGTGATAAATATCAAACATGGATTCTTGTCTCCATAATTGCAAGAGATGGTGGATAGTTTCTTAGCTGATTGTGAAGTATGTGTTACGGCCGGTAGTGTCCGGCTGGATATAACAGACCCAACGCGAAGCTTACCACGGACATCGGGGTTTTATTAACATAAAACATAAAACATAAAACATAAAACATAAAACATGAAACAGGAAACAGGAAACAGGAAACGTGACACTACATCGGTCTACACACAAACGAGGACTAGCAACTAATGAAGACAAAGACAGGACTATAAATAGAGAACATAATCAGGAAACAATCATGACACATTGGGGACAGGTGCGCAGGGGTAGGAACACACATTAGGCTAGGGCGGGGCTTAAACACACACATGGCCATAAACATAAACATAAACAGACATGACAGGATAAACCCCTACTGAGAGCCCCCTAGTGGTCCAACCACAGCCCTGCCACCCGTAACAGTATGTGCCCAAATCAATGTTAGAAATGGAAAAACACAGCACACATACCAGTATTGGGAGGATTACAAGATGTCATTTTCACCTATTATTAATGTGCTATTTTAATATTTTCCAGTGGAACTATTATTGCAATCTTACTAATATGGCTTTTTCACCTAAAAATGCAATATTAATAGTTTATCCATTATTCAAAATTATCTGAGTGATACTTTGTGACAACATGGTTGAGGTTAATTGGGATAGTCTTAAAATACAATGTACATAGTAGAAAAAGGAAAAGTGAAAGGATATAATGGATTCATAAATGGATGCATGAAGCACCAAACAACTACTGTTAAATGATGGTCATTAAAGAAACATTGTGTTTTAGGAAATAATGCATCAGGAATAGTTTCTGGTTTGCCCTTGCATACCATTAGTTTTTCTAATCAGTAAATTGTAATGAATAAATTCAATCCCAAGTGACTAACTATAATATAATGTAACTTATCTAATCAAGGTGGTTCTGATTTAGGTTTGGTTTTGGCATTGAAAGCTCATAATTTGCCCCTCAGACCTTATTAACTGTGCATTCTTCATAAAATCTTCCTTGCATTTATTAGCATTGGCATTACCTAGAAACGGACTGTACCTTTTTTTTTGCCTGATTTTGTTTGCCTATTTTGACCACTGAGAACTTCAGTAAAACTAGTGAATACTTCCAACATCCAACTTTTTAAAACTCCAGTATATAAATGCATCAGATAAAGAAGATTGATAAAATAAATAATACAGTAATAATTAACAAAACAAAATCTATAAAAATATAAATAGTAAAATTAAATGTTTAAATAATGGATTTTAGAAGTTAATATATTACATTTACAAATAGAGCGGGGAACTCGAAGATATACGTAATACAACTGCTAATTATGAATGGTTTTATTTATTTAGTTGACCAGGTATTTAAAAAATGCCTCATGACATTTGCAAATGAAATATAAAAAGATGGCTAATTTGTAAGTAAGCTTGCTGTTCACAAATGATAATTGGAGAATGCAAGGGCCAATATTTACATAGCACAAACTGCAATTAGAAAATAATCAAAATACCACTCTGTTGAGAGGGTTGACTCGATGTCCTTTACATCATTTAGTGATGTACAACAAACGTCAAACATATTCACCTATACAATACTGAATGTGAGCAGAATGTGGGTGTCTTCTTCTTTCATTGGATTACAACTGCAGATTAAACACCATCAGCTCTCACTAATTACTGATTATGTTGTGTGCATATGATAGAGACATCTTGAATCAACAGCCTAATTAGCCTAATTCTTTGTGTGCTTCCATACATTTGTTCTAATGTCTTCCATTGTGCAATGTTCTGGCCACTTACATTTAATCCTTCTGGCTTGTCAGAAGTTCACTTCATGAATACAAAGCAGCAGGTCAGTATGGCCCTATTAATTCCGGTGTTGCCTGTGTTCTCAACAAACGAGGCACTATATCCAGATGTGTGCTGCCAAAATGTTAAATGTAGATGATAATGATAATGTTTAAGTGAAGACAGTTTTGCATTGCTTGGCATGCTCTGACAATTTGACATTACATGGTAATTACATGGCACAGGCATGTACATTTTTAGCATGGGAGCTGTTAGTTCAATCTTTAGTATTTGTTCAAGATATGTAGATGTAGGCATTGATAAAAATGAGAACAAACTGAAAACAAAAAAGGAAAGATGGATTTATGACTGCATGTGCCATTTTGTTAAAGTTCTCATCATGCATGCACATATTCACAAGAAGGTATCCAGGTGGTTCTCACTGCACCTAGAACTAGCATGTATACAGTGACTTGAAATAGTATTGATCCCCTTCAACCTGTCCCTATTTTGTAGTATTGCAACACTGATCTGAGAAATTCTGCATTCATAAAAATGGAAAAGTTGTGATGACATATAGGTATTCTCTCCACTGCGACAATTTGCAAGTCACATAATAAGTTGGATTGCCTTCCAGAAAACAGAATGATAAAGCAAACAAACAAAAAACAAATCTATATCTATAAAAGTACCACAGAGAAAGTCAATGAAAAAATGAAGAGGTAACTTCATTGGAAAGGGATATGTCAACTTAAATCTTAAAGCCGTAATCCTTAAACCCTAAACATGTCCTCCTCCACATGATGTGTTCAATTAGCTTTACTAATATAAAACTAATTGTCAATATCAAATTTATGTACATAAAATCCTTTCATGGCAGGCAGTGTTGTTTATATTGGAAAATATAAAATATAGCTGAAGATAAAAAATAAAACCTATAGCCAAATAATGGAAAGAAAATTTGTTACAACTCAGACTCTAATAGGGAAACCTATACTGCTTTACTTGTCTTTACTGTATAGTAAATTTACTCTCCTAAAGCATACCAAAGTAGTCTAAAAAGCCTTTCAATTCCTATCTCCTGTCTTTTGTTGCTATGAAGCACCAAAAGAATGCAATTAGTGAATGCATGCTTGAATTCATGAATGTTGCTTACGAATTTCCTGTATTAAGCATGCTATTGTGTTAGTGTTCTCTACTGAACCTGTGTTTTTCAGGGAGGATGTGTGTGTGTGTTTAGGTATAAGTAGTCTGGAATATGTTGGAGACTGACAAAGATTAGAAGATGTCTTGCTCTACTCTCTCTCTAACACTAGGCATCCTAAGTAGTTTGGTTTTTCCAGATGTTAGTACTCTCAAACTTCCACTTGCTGGCAACAACATTAACACAATCACAAGAAGAATATTTTTAAAGGTAAGAAAATCTTTGCATAGACTATAAGAAAAAAAAGTATAAAAAGAAGAGAAGTGGGTCTTGTTTGTATTTTATATTCAAATGCTATATGTATACTTCAAAAAGTTATCAAAATCCAAAATCTATTATATTGATGTTGGTAATAAAACCATCTTAAATTATTTATATTGATTGACTTAGTAAATTAGTAAACTTTTTTAGGATAACATCTGTGTGTGGATTTGTATGATTAAGAAAGTTGAAATGGTTTTGTTTTTGAAAAATGCAATATTCAGGGTGTTACAAGTCAGACTTATGTACAACACCAGTGGTAGAAAACAGTGATAGATTCTGACAGTGTTTAAAGTGTATACAACAAATTCATTGTGTGCCTGTGCACACTTGGCGAATAAAGCTGATTCTGAATCTGATATAAAAGCTAGACTGTTTTCATCCATCATCTCATATTAACAAGGCATTAACGCCCATAGAACTGATGCTTTTTTTTTTCCAGATCAATTCACAGAGATCACACTTTTTTCTACATAAATGTTTGATGTGAACATTACTGATTAACTGAAGTCCTTGACCTGTATCTGCACAACTTTATGCATTCACTGCTGCCACATGATTGGCTAATTGAATAACTGCATGCATGTGTAGCTATATAAGTGGTTCTATTAAAGTAGATGGAGAGTACAATTAAGGCGGTTAATTCACAACTAAAGTACCAAATAAGCCTGAAGTCCACTCTGTTGACACAATTAATAAAAGTTGCAAAATATTTTTTGTAGGTATAAAATTGCTGATTTGTTGCATTGCACTGTATCAGCTAACTCAGCCTAGCTCATTTTATTAGTGGATAGAAGTCTTGAGCATGTATTATTTGGATGTCGGTTCATTCTCAGATATTAATATGTCACTGTTATGAGTGGATAAAGCACTGCACTGCTGCTAACATGAATTACAAAGCACAGAATATAAGAAAATTTGGCACAGGTATTGGCATCTTAGGGGCATTTTATACATTTTTTAAGTACCATAGTAGCGATGTGGTAATTATATAGAAAGTTTAAACTGCATTAATACATATAGCATAGATATATCTATATAAGTATAAGCATCCGGAAAAGTTGGAAAAATAGTTGAAAAGATGAAAGCCAAGAAAGATTGTCTAACCACTAGGACGAACTACTAACCTGATAGAAACACTCACTGACTGTCTTGGTCTGACCTGGTTCACCTCTGTTTGGATAAATTTTATATTATATTATATTATATTATATTATATTATATTATATTATATTATATTATATTATATATTTTGCTGTGGTATATTACATTATATACCACAAATAAATGTAACCCCTTTAGACTTCCATATCACTGTTTTGTTATATTATGTTATGCTTCAATGGATATTAAAAGTCTATATACCCCTGTTAAAACAGCAGGCTTTTGTGATTTAAAAAACTTCAAAGATAAATGATGCCATAACTTTTTCTAACATGAAAATAAAATTACAGTGTATAAAAATTAAGTGAAAAGTGAAAACCAGAAACGTTTTATCCGAAAAGGTTTGGGAAAAATAAGAAAGTTACTGGTACCGAGTTGCATAAGCATGCATACCCCTAAACTAATACTTTGTTGACATGCCTTTTGGTTTTACACCACTCAGTCTTTTTGGGGAAGAGTCTATCATTGTGGCGCATCTTGAACTGGCAAAACTTTCCCATTGTTTCTTTTTAAAAACATTCTAAATCCATCAGATTAAAGCCTACATCAGGTCACCCCAGAAATTAAGTTGGATTTATTCCTGATGTAGCTTTTTTATTTTTTCACATCACAAAAGCCTGCCATGAGTGTGGAGATATTTTTTTATCTGTTGTATGTTATCTTATCTGTTTTTTGTTTACTTGTGCATTTGTGCACAATGACCAACATGGTCACCTTACACAAACAGGGTAAACTAAACAAACACAAACATTATCTATTGTCCCACAATACTCACCATGTATGTCCACAACTTTAAAGAGCAATGAAGAGCTTCCCCGTAGTCTGGAAATGGAGGACTTCACTATAACTATGGCTCCAACTAGCAGTGGCAAAATAAACTCGCCTACCATCCGTCGCCTTCACCCACTCTTGGCAAAATCAGCACATGCTCATGCAAACCTGCCACTTCGCTTTGGTCGTGACTCTGCACACATGCAACGGATGCCTAAGTCCTCCATCAACCTACCGCAGAGGTTTGGTCGCTCAGGAACCACCAAGCCTACCTTTGGTCTGCAATGTACAATGTGCCGCCGTACTGAGAATCCACCTTCAGCCACACTTCCACAGAGATTTGGCAGGCGAAACCTTCTGTTTGGGGATCGATTTCACGCAGGAGCTATGTTTGCTAGCACCCTTGAGATGCCATCAATTAGAGACAGGTAAGGTTCTCTTGTTAGCAGTCAAATATTTCTATTACATTTCATGGCTATGTAAAAAAAAATACAATTTTAAAAGTTTGAAAAAAGTGAAAAAGTTGTTAAAACTTAAACTTTATTTAACTAACCCTAATGGCACCTACAGTCCTCTGCCTAGACCTTGTTCTGGTGACATCAGCCATGTTGTGCTTGTACCCACTCGGTCATTGTTTGAGCATGTAAACTAGGTCTGCACATTTTAGATTTCTCTAGGCATTTGCGTTCCTGGTATCTACCTCTGCCTTTCCAGTATAGGTGAAAACAAACCATAGCAGATGAATTTGTTAAGAGCAAAGTAAGATGGATGCAGGAACACCGGCAAAATGATTTAAAAAAGTGTAAAAGGACCTTTTGGAACTTTGAAAGTCCTCAAGACAGCAACACCAACAGAGACCTACTCACTAGGTCTCATTACCCACTCAAATGCCTAAAAGTATCGTTTTGTTGAGCTCCAAGTCGGAAATAATAGGTTGCAATATGTTACACTGGCAAAATCAATCCTGGTAAATTCAGCCATTTGACTCAGTACCTACATATAAAATAATTTGTGGTTAGAATACTTTGTCCATATACTGTATACTTCACAGTCCTGCAGACGTTGGGGTCAAATGCGCAAATGGGGACCATGTGATCACAAGCAACTATGGCTGAAACT
The DNA here is from genome assembly GCA_033459395.1 of Hemibagrus guttatus. NCBI lineage: Eukaryota > Metazoa > Chordata > Actinopteri > Siluriformes > Bagridae > Hemibagrus > Hemibagrus guttatus. Next base: position 9,933,647 of record JAUCMX010000028.1, read on the forward strand.
GACCCATGAAAGCTTACTCCATTTTCTATAATGAATAAATATTATTATATTACAAACATAATATTACTTTGATTTAAATCTCCTAAAATCTATTTAGTAATTGTATAATAAACAGAGCACTAAAAATGTGCATTGACAAATACTGCAAGCATCTTTGCCCTAAAATCTTATTTGTTATGTCTGTGCTTCATTACTTTATCTAGAATGCTTTTTTTTAAAAAGAGCAGTTTTGGTTAGGAATTTGAAACTCAATTGGGTGTACTTTTTATTTCAAATCTAAATAAATATATTATGCTTTCTCTAGAAATGCATCACAATTGATGTTCTATATCTAACTGTTATCTAATCTCTCCCACAGGACACCAGACCATGACTACATGACTGAAATTGTTGAAAAGGAAGATAAAGCTTTAAAGAGTGACATACACTGATTTAAAAATGTAAAGGAAATCTAAAATTGACAAAAGTGTCTGAAAAATTCTGTGATTGTTTAATCTGTTTTCTTAAAGTCTGTATATATTTGAACATATTATTTGTCCACTTGTAATGTGATGAAAAGTAAATTGAGAAATGTCCTCTTGAGTGCTGACTCAAAAGGACATCAAATTCAAATTTTATTTGTCAGATACATAATCATGCACCATACAGCATGTGAAATGCTTTTTTATGTCTGTCCTTGATATGAAAATAGAGCCATGTAACACTAAGGTAAAAGAATATAAATAAGGCACAATAAAATAAAATAAAATAGAACTGACAGCTAAAACATATTTGTGGGCCTTTGTATATGTAGCTGTCAGCACCATGGACAGTGCCATAATACACTCAATAATTAGAAATAAGTAAATAAGTAATTAGATAAATACAAAAATGTAAACATTTCTGGCAAAAATTAGTAAGCAGTGTTTTTTAGAGCATACACACATATACACACATTTTATAGGGCTTAAATAACAACTGTGTGGTCCTGACCAACATCTATAAACAAACAAATAACACCAAAGGTTTAAATATGTAAAAAAAAAATAAACAACCATTCAGAAAAACAGTGGGATCTAACATGAACACCCTTTCTACGTCCAGTCTTTAACAGAGTAATTAGCAGCCAGCTGTTACTAATGAAAAGCACATGATTTGTTAATCATTAAGAAGTATGACTATCACTATAAAAGCAGAACGTTTGTGTTCTAGAGGTGTATGTCTACATCATGGCAAACATATCACCCATGAGAGGCAATTGTTGCTACTCATCAGTCTAGGGAGGGTTATAAAGCCATTTCCTAACAATATGAGCCTGAGTCCCAGTAAAGGTCAGATTATTTCAGTTTGTCTCAGACAGTGCCAGATTATTTAAACACAGAGATATAACAAAAACCCAAGGGCTACACCACTGACCTACAGGCTTGTTTATGTTCATTAAAGCACAATCATAAAAAGAATAAACAAATATGGATTTCAAGGAATGGTGGCTAGGAATGAATCCTCTTCTACCCGAAAAGAATATGGCAGCATGACTTAGGTTGCATCTGAATAAAACCACAATAAAATATACACAATATATGCAATATACTTTGGATGGATAATACCTACATGGAGATAGTTATCATACAAAGTTTGGCAAAATCAAACACAGCACATCACTACAAACACCTCATTTCAAATGTCAAGGATGGTGCTGGAAGGGTGATGATATAGGGCTTGTTTTTCAGCCACATGGACCTGGGAAACTGTCAAATGTGAGGCCATCTCAGCTTAAGTTGGATTGAAACTGTTTCATGCAATAGGACACTTAAGCAAGATGTGAATGTCTAACAAAATCATAGCCAAAAGTCCAGACTTTATCCCAATTGCGATGTTTATGGAAGAAATCTTAACATAGCTGTACATAAACAAATGCCCTCAAATATTTTGTAAAGAACAGATCGCCACAATGTCTCCAAAACAATGTGAAAATGTTAAACTTCTACAAAAAAAACATTTACTTCAGGTTATTGGTGGTTAAAGGTGGTTCTACATGTTACCGAATTACAGCATGTACTTGCTTTAATTTTGTTGTCACCTAAGGTAATTTGTTTGTCTATTGAACTTGATGGGGACCAAACATTTTTATTTAGGCCCTGATAAAAAATAATTGGAGACTGCCATGGTAATTTCTCCAATAACTGGAGATTTCCCATGATATACTAATATATGTAGCCAATGGTTTGGTAGTATTCAATTCAATTCAATTCAATTTTATTTGTATAGCGCTTTTAACAAAGAGCTTGTCTCAAAGCAGCTTTACAGAACATAAGAAACAATAAACATACAAACAAACAGTCCTAGATGTTAGACAAAATTTTCCCTAGTGAGCGAGCCTGTGGTGACTCAGGCGACTGTGGCAAGGAAAAACTCCCTTAGATGGAATTAGGAAGAAACCTTGAGAGGAACCAGACTCAAAAGGGAACCCATCCTCATCTGGGTGACACACGGAGAGTGTGATATGAACAATGTCCTTTCTGCATTAGTTGTGTGATGCAGATACAGCATGTGTAGAATGTTGTGTGTAAAATGTCCACATAGTGTTGGCAGACCTGCTTTGAATTCTCCAGTCCTCAGAAAGCAGAACCCGGCTGGAGCTGGTCCATCTCTGGATGCCACCGGAGCTGGCACAATCTCTGTGTGACTCGGGGATGGGTAGAAGAAGGGAAACAAATGGAAAGGAATTAGCGTAGCTGCTATTCATAATATTAGCAGGCACTAGTATTATACACGTATTACGTGTATACCTGGCTAAAGAGATATGTCTTTAGTCTACGTTTGAACTGGGAGACTGTGTCTGAGCCCCGAACAGTGTCAGGAAGACTGTTCCAAAGTTTAGGAGCTAAATACGAAAAAGCTCTACTTCCCCTAGTATGTAGCCTTCAAATCTTCAGCCTCCCAATGTTGTATGGAATTGCTCTCTCTCAGTAAATGTTTCTAAAGCAGAAAATATCCACACATGAAATTGCCCTGTTACCTAACACCAAATAATAATAGATAAAAAGATCGATTAGATAAAATAGATAATAATAAATAAAATTTATTAATAGATAAAATTTTCCACTTAACACCACTTCACCAGGCTAGCTTGTGCTTTATTATTTACACTTAAAAATACTTTTAATTCAAGTCTTTGTTGTCCAAGTAAAAAGTTAAATGCACAATTTTCAGTTAACTTCACACACTTCTAGAGCACTATATCCTAAATTCTCCCCTCCTCCTAACAAGAGCATGATAAGCTGGCAGCTGTATATAAGCCAACAGCTGTATGAACAGAAATTGATCAATTAAGGAAAGTCATAAAAATTAGCTATCAAACTATCCATTCATTCATTGTCTTCCGCTTATCCGGCGCCGGGTCGTGGGGGCAGCAGTCTAAGCAGGGATGCCCAGACTTCCCTCTCCCCAGACACTTCCTCCAGCTCTTCCGGAGGGAACCCGAGGCGTTCCCAGGCCAGCCGAGAGACATAGTCCCAGCATGTCCTGGGACTTCTCCGGGGCCTCTTCCCGGTGGGGCATGCCCAGAACACCTCCATAGGGAGACGTCCTGGAGGCATCTGAAACAGATGCCCGAGTCACCTCAGCGGTCCCCTTTCGATGTGGAGGAGCAGCTGCTCCACTCCGAGCTCCTCCCGGGTGACAGAACTCCTTACCCTATCTCTAAGGGAGCGCCCCGCCACCCTACGGAGGAAGCTCATTTTGGCCGCTTGTATCCGAGATCTTATCCTTTCGGTCATGACCCAGAGCTCATGACCATAGGTGAGAGTAGTACTACTTAAAACTAAGGTTGAATTTACGTACTTTACTACAAATTCCACTTATGGCTGTTAATTTCATATAGTATTAAGAACTGAAATACAAATAGCATAATTGCTGTCACTATTTTGTTTTTCCTAAGAAGATTTAACACTATATTTTCATAGAAAACACAACTGATACATCCAGATAGATAACAATGTTCTCAAAATATTTAACATATGGTTTGAAAATACCAACCATATTTGGAACACTCGTACCAAGCGTAAACTAATTTAAAATCACAATTATTGTATATTGCCCAAATTATTGCAGATGGTGAGAAACAATGGCCTTCATCTAAAAGGCTAGAATGTTTATATTCTTGAAAACCTGTGCTGTTTTTCTTCATCAAAGTGCTTCTGTATTTAGTGTTTCATATACATTAAATTGTGTGTATTGTACTTTGTGTTATAGAAAATGTTTTATATACTATGTCATTGGACTGTAAAAAACATTAAAACGAGAATGATTGGGTGTAATTGGTATGCATGACATTATGAAGTTGAAACATGCACACCAGTCACACATGTTGAAGGCCTACCTATCTATCTTTTCTTTAGAATAAGATCTGAGCTCGGACTGGGCCATTCCAAAATTTTGATCTTCTTCTGAAACTGTTATTTTGTTCATTTTGAATTTGTGCAGTTTTCTCCACTTGTTGATGACGGACTTCATGGTGTTCTCTGGTACATATAATATTTTGGACATTCTTTTGAATGGGACATTCGTACCACTTTTCTGAGCAATACCTTATGACAATACGATCACATGCATGTTTGTAAGCTCTTCATGGAACATGGCTTTAGCAGTCAGATAAAAGAATCATTTAATTAATGGAAGCTGTATGATAATTACTTTTAAACATGAGTTTGAACTTAACATTTCTGGCAATTGGCAGAAGCCCTTATCTGGAGTAACTCATCTCATTTTTTATACAACTGAGCAATTGGGGGTTAAAGGCTTAGCTCAAGGGCCCAGCAGTGGCAGATTGGTGGACCTGGGATTCGAACTCATGGCCTTCCATATCAGTAGTCTAATGCCCCATCATAAGAGTATGCCCAATCAGGTTGCTGTTTTTTTCCCAACCCTGCTCTGAACATGCAGGTGTCTGTAAACCATAAATGGGTGAATTAATTTATCTTGCTTGGTCTGGCATATTGTTTAACTACAGCCCATTTTGATCCTGCCCAAGACATGTTCTGAAAAATGTTATTTGCAAACATTCATGTGTGTTTCCAGATGCTATTCATGTGCACACCCTTAAACCTGTCATTACAGCACTGGTAAAATTCTGCACTATAATTGGCATGCATAAATGTATATAGACTGATCATGTCTCTAACTTTTTCATTTTGCAGCTGATTTCTCAGCTTAACAAGACAAGTCCATTTAGACTGTATAACATAAAGAAGTGATATAATCATACATTTTAAGGTTAACACATAAGATTGTTTTGGAGATTTTATATTTGTATGGTGTTACATAGAAGTTTTATTATTTATTGCGAGTGCAAGGTGTGCAGGTTGCATCCATGGATTTATACTACTGGCACCAAATTCTGACCTTAGCAGAAATTGTGATTCATCAGACTAGGCTATATTTTTCCAGTCTTTATTTGTCCATTTTTGGTGAGTCTGTACTCACAGCAGCCTCAACTGTGTTTCTTGGCTGACAGAAGAATAGCCCAACATAGTATTCTCTCACTGGATGTTTTTTTTCCCAATTACATTTACATTTCATTTACATTTCTGGCATTTGGCAGACGCGCTTATCCAGAGCGACGTACAAAAGTGCTTTAGTTCTTAGTCACTGAATACATTAACACTGGTTCAATAGGACACTAACTTGGGATACCATTAGCCTAAACTGACTTGGATTTATTTTTTTTTTTTCAATTGTTGTTGTCCGTGAAAATCCCAGGAGATCAGCAGTTCTAGAAATACTTATACCGGCTCATCTGGCACAGGGAGAAGAAGCAAACTCAGCACAAAGAGAATGGGAATTTTTTTTATCTGTGTCCAACTGTGTTGTTGGTACCAGAAGGGAATATTTTAGAAACTGCTGATCTCCTGGGATTTTCACATACAACAGTTTACACAGAATGGTTACACATTCTGTGTGCAGAGTCTGCAGGATGAAACACAGTGTTGATGAGACAGATCATGAATGAGAATGACCAGACAGGACTAAGCTTAAAGAGAAACACAAATCTTTGATGTTTTGACATGTTAAAACATTTTATTCACATATACAGGATATTCATTGCCATCAGATATCAGCAGGATTCATAGAACAGTTTGTATAAAAAGTCTTTCTTGGTGAACATGAACAATGCAGCTATTGTTCTAAAAAAAAAGCCCACACAAATAACATAATGTGCCGTCAGGTTTAACATGATGCCTCAGCCCCTCCTGTGATATTTTTCCATCTGAAAGTGAAGAGACACGGTCAAAACATCTAACAGTAACTCATGGACACATGTTGCAAGTCTCTAGGCCTGAACTGACAAAACATCATAATTGAAATTGACTTAAAATGTAAATAAGTCTAAATGAGGTTATGTGGAACTCACTGGTTTTGTAGGGCTGGAGGTTAGAATTGATTTCAAAATCTTGCAGCGTCACTCGGAAGTTGCATGAAAATTTATCTGGTCACTCGTCGAATGAACGACTCATTGAATACGAATTTCATACCGGATCGGTTGAGGCCCGGGTTAACAACGACCACCATTGCCAGTGGAAATTACTAACTGTTGGTCGAAGAAGTAGAGGAGGGAGGAGAGTGCACAGACAGAGAGAAAAGAGGAAAGGTAAGAATGTAGGACTGAGAATAGGAACTCTGAATGTTGGTACTATGACAGGGAAAGGTAGAGAGCTGGCTGATATGATGGAGAGAAGGAAGGTGGATATACTGTGTGTACAGGAGACCAGGTGGAAGGGTAGCAAGGCTCGTAGTATAGGAGCAGGATTCAAGCTGTTTTATTATGGTGTGGATAGTAAGAGAAATGGGGTAGGTGTGGTCCTGAAGGAGGAGTTTGTGAGGAATGTTCTGGAGGTGAAGAGAGTGTCAGACAGGGTGATGAGTCTGAAGTTAGAGATTGAAGGGGTGATGTTGAATGTTGTTAGTGGTTATGCCCCACAGGTAGGTTGTGAGTTAGAGGAGAAAGAGAGATTCTGGAGTGAATGAGATGAGGTGATGGAGAGTATTCCCTGGAGTGATAGGAGCGGATTTTAATGGACATGTTGGTGAGGGGAACACAGGTGATGAGGAGGTGATGGGCAAGTTTGGAGTTAAGGAAAGGAACCTTGAAGGACAGATGGTAGTGGACTTTGCTAAGAGGATGGACATGGCTGTGGTTAACAATTATTTTCAGAAGGAAAGGACAGTAAGAAAAGTGCTGGGTGTGTCATCTGGAAGGAGGAAAGAAGATTAGGTTAGCCAAGAAGAAGTGGGACATAGACAGGACTGAAGAGAATAGACAGGAATACAAGGAGTTACAGCGCAGAGTGAAGAGGGAGGTGTCTACGGCCAAGCAGAAGGCATATGACGAGTTGTACACTAGGTTAGACACTAGAGAAGGAGAGAAGGACTTGTACAGGTTAGCTAGGCAGAGGGATCGAGATGGGAAGGATGTGCAGCAAGTTAAGGATAGAGCTCGAAGGACGCTCACAAGTGAGGAGAGTGTACAGAGGAGATGGAAGGATTACTTTGAGGAGCTGATGAATGAAGAAAATGAGAGGGAAAAAAAGAGTAGAAGGGGTGAACTCTGTGGAACAGGAAGTAAACAAGATTAGAAAGGATGAAGTCAGGAAGGCTTTGAAGAGGATGAAAAGTGGAAAGGCAGTTGGTCCTGATGACATCCCGGTGGAGGTCTGGAAGTGTCTAGGAGAGGCAGCAGTGGAATTTTTAACTAGTTTGTTCAACAGGGTTTTAGAGAGTGAGAGGATGCCTGAGGAATGGAGAAGAAGTGTGTTAGTGCCGATCTTTAAGAATAAGAGGGGACGTGCAGAGTTGCAGCAACTATAGGGGGATAAAGTTGATGAGCCATACAATGAAGCTATGGGAAAGAGTAGTGGAAGCTAGGTTAAGGAAGGTAGTGGAAATTTGTGAGCAGCAGTATGGCTTCATGCCCAGAAAGAGCACAACAGATGCAATTTTTGCTCTGAGAATTTTGATGGAGAAGTATAGGGATGGTCAGAGGGAGTTGCACTGTGTGTTTGTAGACTTGGAGAAAGCGTATGACAGGGTGCCAAGAGAAGAGCTGTGGTACTGTATGAGGAAGTCAGGAGTAGCAGAGAAGTATGTCAGAGTGGTGCAGGACATGTATGAGAGGAGCAGGACAGTGGTGAGGTGTGCTGTAGGTCAGACAGAGGAGTTCAAAGTGGAGGTGGGACTGCATCAGGGATCGGCTCTGAGCCCCTTTCTGTTTGCTATAGTGATGGACCAGCTGTCAGAGGAGGTCAGACAGGAGTCTCCTTGGACAATGATGTTTGCAGATGACATTGTGATCTGTAGTGAGAGCAGGGAGCAGGTGGAGGAAAACCTGGAGAGGTGGAGGTTTGCACTGGAGAGAAGAGGAATGAAAGTCAGTTGTAGTAAGACTGAGTACATGTGTGTGAATGAAGTGGAACAGTAAGGTTACAGGGTGAAGAGGTGAAGAAGGTACAGGAGTTTAAGTACTTGGGGTCAACAGTCCAGAGTAATGGAGAGTGTGGGAAAGAGGTAAAGAAGCGAGTGCAGGCAGGTTGGAATGGGTGGAGAAAGGTGTCAGGAGTTCTGTGTGATAGGAAAATATCAGCGAGAATCAAGGGGAAGGTGTACAGGACAGTGGTGAGAGCGGCCATGCTGTATGGTTTAGAGACAGTGTCACTGAGGAAGAGACAGGAGTCAGAGCTAGAGGTAGCAGAGCTGAAGATGTTGAGGTTCTCTTTGGGAGTGACAAGTTTGGACAGGATTAGGAACGAGTACATCAGAGGGACAGCTCATGTTGGACGTTTGGGGGACAAAGTTAGGGAGGCCAGATTAAGATGGTTTGGACATGTTCAGAGGAGGGAGAGTGAGTATATTGGTAGGAGAATGTTGGACATGGAGCTGCCAGGCAGGAGGCAAAGAGGAAGGCCAAAGAGAGGTATATGGATGGAATTAATGAGGATATGAAGCTATTGGGTGCAAGTGTTGAAGATGCAGAAGATAGGGATAGGTGGAGAGAGATGATTCGCTCTGGTGACCCCTGAAGGGAAAAGCAAGAAGAAGAAGAAGAAGTATTGTCCAAATAATTACAAGATTCATTTCTAAAGCCAATTGCTATTGCTAAAGCAACACTGCAAGCAATGTAAAAGAAGACATTACCAATACATCTACTGAAGGATTTTGGAAGACCACAGAAAAACAATCCATCTGATTCAGGTAAGACAACAATTTGCAGTACACACGATTAAAACCAAAGGTGCTTTTTAAATAGAAAAAATGCATTATGTTCAATCAATATCAAGGCACACCACACACCGTTCACTGTAGGTGGGGAATCAATTGAGTATGCGCATTGGCAGTGTTTACATACTTCCCGATAAGTGGGGTGCACGTGCAAAGGCGTTTAACAGGCGCGCACTTTAATAAGACGTTCCAGGAACAGTGAGTGATATAATTTAATATGTGGTTTTATTGTATGTTGCTGCCGTTTTACTGATTAAAGTCTGGAATAAGTTTGTGTGTCGTCAGCCCCGCAGTTAAAGTGTACCATGTGCTGTGCATGTGTAAAAGCACATTTAAATAAGTTTAAATGCCGCAGTTTTAGGCCTAGTCCACACGTACATGGGTATTTTTAAAATACTTCAAGTTTTTCCTCCTTCATTTAAAAAAAAAATCTCGTCCACATGAAAATGCAAAAACACGGTCTGGAGCGTTGTCAAGAGCATGCCACGCCAACAGGTGGCGATATAATCTCAACCGTAAAGCCATGTTGGCCAATCAGAAGCCTGAGAAAAATGTTATTACCGGTTCCGCTACACTAACAACATGGCACACCGAGGAAGGGGAGAGTCATATGTGTGGACTGATAATGAAGTGGAATTATTTCTTAATATCACTCCTGAGTACAACGTTAGCAAACACAGGAAAATGTGGACTGGGAGTCTTGTCAGTCGAAATACGCTGACATCCTAGCTCTTTTCCTTGAGCAGTACCCTTCTGAGACGTCCACAGAATTTCCTCATCGCAAAGAGGATATAACCAGGGCCATCATCACCAACAAGCTAAAGGCGATACAGGGGAAATACAGACAAGCGGTGGACTCCGGTCGGAAAAACGGTCACGGCAGAGTGGTTCTACTGTTCTTTGAAGTATGTGAGCAGATATGGGGTGGTTCACCAGCAACGACTACCATTCCATTCGGTATAGAAACTTCAGATATGGCTTCTCATCGCAGTTCGGATTCAGCATCTTCATCTACACTTGATTTGTCGCTTGATGCGTCTGAGTCCGAGTCTGATGGCAGTAATTTGGCCCCCTCGGTGGTGAAGGAGAGAAGAGATCTACTTCATGTATGTAGTGTTTAATCGTTGATCATTAAGAAATGCATATGTTTATAATGTAGACTGTACAATAATTCTATATGCCTACCAGTACTGTGTAGAAGAATATAAATATCAGTAAAAGTGGAGAATGGCCCTTTTTAGAATAACATATTTTCTTACTGGATTTTAAGTATTGATGTATTAATATGTTCATTACCTTAGTGAGACATCTGGTAAAGGTAGGGCTCATATTACTTTATATACTGATGAGAATTAATATTCTGAATCTGCAAAGTAGCAACTGAGTTATCAAATAAATGTACTGGAGTAAAAAGTACAATATTTGCCTCCAAAATACAGTAGTACAAAATGGAAATATTCAAAATATAATTACCTCAAAACTGTACTTAAAGGGATAGTTCACCCAAAAATGAAAAATCATTTACTCACCCTCATATTGTTCCAAACCTTTATGAGTTTCTTTGTTCTGTTGAACACAAAAGAAGATATTTTGAAAAAGTTGTTACCCCAACAGCTGACGGCACCCATTGACTTCAAATAGAAGGAAAAAATACCATGGAAGTCAGTGGGTGCCGTCAACTCTCTGGTTACCAACATTACTTAAAATATCTTCTTTTGTGTTCAGCAGAACAAAGAAACTCATACAGGTTTGGAACAACATGAGGGTGAGTAAATGATGACAGAATTGTCTTTTTTGGGTGAACTCTCCCTTTAAGTACAGTTATTGAGTAAATGCACTTAGTTATATTCCACCAATAGTGTGTTGTGAACCACATGTGGCTAACTTGTTTGTGTAATGTATATTGTCATCCTTGCCTATGTAGTTTTAACATGTGTGTATGCTAGTTTGAAATAATTATTTTAGTGTACTCTTTTCAAGGCAAAACTCAAGGGACACAAACAGGACAGACTTAAAAGAAAGCTTACAGCTGAGACACAGTTGCTGTATGCAGTCGAGGAAGACATACAGATGAAAAAGAGAATTTTGGACATGATGGAGACATCGGAGAGGCATTCTTCTTAAAATGTTAGCAAATTATCTACTAGTCTGCAGAGTCTGACCAGCTCAATTGCAGATGGATTTTCACTGTTGAGATAAGTTTTAATGCATCCACTACCACAACCATTCAACATGCCACCATACCAAACCAGGGGCCCTTATCTATGCACCACCACCCAACATTATACCTGCCACATTTGCACCCAACATTATACCTGCCACATTTGCACCCAACACTACACCTAGCACATTTGCACCCAACACAACCGTAAGTGTATTACCACATACGCCTGGCTCTACCTCACCTGTGCAGAGATGCAGGCAGTTTTCATTCACACAAGCCCTTTTTCAGAATGACATTTAAAATTCCTGCTAAAAACCATTTGAAGGCTGTTGTTTGAGATGCATCTTTATATTTTATTTATTTATTTTTAATTATTATTATTAAAGACTTGCTGAAATCTACCTGTTCTTGATGTGTTGAATGTGTTATATTAGCTGGTTGGCAGCTCTGATATTCTATATACAAAACAGCAGTGGAATATAAGAAGTTTATGTCTTTAATGGCCTGTCAAACCCTTTAAATTTTGTTGTGCAAAAGTTTTCCTGTAAAGACAACTCATTTTGTACTACTCTGTATTTTGCAAGTGTCTTCCTCGTAATATGCGTTTTTGATTTTGTTTCTCAGTCACTGTCTTGGCCTTCCAACAACATGATTTTGCCACCTACTTTATTTAACTCTAATCTCAGTTTTAGGGTATGAGGTCAGGTTTTGCTACTTTAGTTTATTTTAAGTGGTTGTTGGTGACACCAAAATTCAGGCAAGTTATGACTTTTTGTGCAGTGGCTGTTTCAGTGCCAACAATGTCAAATTTATTCAATAAAAAAAAGGTCGAAAACTGTACAGATGTCCATGTGATTGATTAACATAAGACATAGTGCTCTGAACTATAAGTGCTGTAAACTCAAGGACATGACAACCACACACAGCTTTCATTTTAAATAAAATTGTGTTAACGATAACCTCTGGAAAAAAAAACTGTTACACATGTTCAGGATCACACTGTGAACAGGTCTGACTGGCATGTAACACATGCATACGGTGCAGAGAAGACTGTGGCGTAAGTGGCCATCAGAAAGAAGTCATTTTATGGATCAAGGAATTCCGTAAGCACTCTCCTGTCCCTCTTCCCCTCTGCTGTGATGCAGTCGGCTCTGAAATAAGTCTGTGTGGCTGGCTGGTTGTCCTTGGCATGCTGAATTGCCTCGATGACTCTGTTCTCGTCCATCGTCTCCTTAGTTCCCTCACAGTAGTTATGGAGCACAAAACATGCGTAGATGACGAAGAGAAGGTCATTTAGATTAATGTCCATTGCCCTTCTCAACGCTCCAAACCGTGCTTTCAGTCTGCCAAAAGCGCATTCAATGACCATTCTAGCTCGACATTCTAGCTCGACATTTGCATACTCCTTCATCAGGTAGGGAAGCAAAGGATATGCTGGATCCCCAAGAAGGAAAACTGGAATGGGCTCCTCATGTTCTAAAATTAGTTTTTTTCAGGAAGGGATTGTGCCATTTTTCAAATGTGTGTTGAGCATGGAGTTTGCAAAAATACGGGCATCGTGGACACTACCTGGCCATTTCACAATGACATCAAAAAATAAGCACTTGTAGTCACAAGCAGCTTGAATGTTGAGATAATCTCTTCAAGTAATCCATAGCATTTGTGGATGGCTGTCTTATTTCCACATGAGTCCCATCCACAGCACCGATGCACTGAGGGATGCCCTGAGTTGTCATAAGCAGTGACCAGCGTAGGATTGCGTTCTGAGTCGGTGTCAGTGAACGTTCGGTGTCAGTGTTCAGTGTCAGTGAACTGATGCTGCGTTTGCGTGTGGACGAACCGACAAACCGCATAAAAATAAGCTGCGGTTTTAAAAATACCCGCGTTCGTGTGGACAGGGCCTTAGACAGCAGATCGGTGCATCAGGAAAAAATAAACATTTACACATTCAGATTTGGATAATCCATGAAACAAGCAAAGGTTTTAACTGATTTATTAAGTAGCTGAGTTCGTGCTAAAATTCTGTTCTCTGCGTTGAATCAATACAGATCGTCCATGCTTTTGTATGGTGCGCCAATGTGGCCAAATGTCTGTTAGTTTTTACAAGGCCTTGTTAATGTCAACACTCATTGTTTAGCTATTGTCATTGTTTAAGCTATAAAGCAGAGATAGATATAAGATGTTTAATGCTTGGCTCAGCCCTTTTAAACATTAACCTTAAAAACTGCATCATTAGTATTATTGTTATTTTATATATTTAAGGCCTTCGCTAATAAATGAGAACTAAATTTCATAATGTCTTCCACTGGTTTGTAAAAGCAGAACATTACTATCTTTATGTCTTGTACCTTCCCAAAGTCAGTGCTGCATTGTTTTATGTACAAGATTTTATTATAAACATTATAATAATATAATGTTTTAACAGGACATGGAGGGGAAAGGAGACAAAGCTAATAAGGTTTGAAACTCGTATTATTTATAATGCATGAGAATCACTACATTCATTATATATATATATTTATATTTAACAGTTAGTAAAAATGTCTCCACTGTTTGATCTTAAAAGAGCAGTGTTTTAATGCAACATCAATAGATCCAGTTAGAGTTACTTGTGTTAATCATAAGTAGCACAACACAATTCTACATTTGTGATTATCATATTGAAATCTTTGGTTTTACAGGAAATAAGGACTAAAGATGCTATTGAGAGCAATGATCTGTCATCAGGATGTACAAGTGGCTCTGAATATGACCCATCCACTGAAAGTTCTGACTCTGAAGCTGAAGTCTGAAAATCCTAAATAAAAGCAGTGAAGAAATGTGACTGTGAGGCAGCCAACACAAAACACTAGTTGTCAAGATTACCTGCCATGTCAACATTGCCATGAAGCTGAAAGAAAGGAATTGCAGAAGCATAAAAAGAAAAGGAAGAGTCCATACAATAACCTCTCAAAGTTTACCTTGTAAACCTGCCATGTCAGAAGGTTGTAAAAGCATCATTCTGAACATGAATCAGGATGATATCTCTAATCAGGTGCAGTCAGACACTCCCATATGTAAATATGGAGAAAAGATGTTTGACTTCCATGGATATGACAAATGGCAGCATAGATACATCAGTCAGAAAATGAGGGAGTTAGGAATGTTTATGCTGGCAGTAAAGAAGCTTAACTCTGCTTCTGGAACACCTACGTCTCAAATGGTTTGTTACCAGAACAAAGATTACTATTATGCCAAATGGGGATAGAGTCACTGTAAGAATCTGAAACTCCCATAATCTTTTCTGCTGTTTTCCAGGTTTTAATAGAATGGCATATAATTGGACCAAACTTTTCCAGAGTTTTCTTAGATATTCCAGTAAAGGGTAAATCCTGTAGCCGCAATGGGTAGATAATATTACTTTCCAAAGCCTGCCGCGGGACAGGGGAGTCAACATTTAGCCATGTCCTAAGTGGTCTCATCTGATATGCTAGATAGTAGTGCCAAAAGTCTGGTAGGGATAAGCCACCATGCGGTTTTAGCCGGTGCATAGTTTAAGACTAATTCTAGGTTGTTTATTATTCCACAAGAATTTTGATACTGCTGTATTGATCTCTTTAAAATAGCCAGTAGGTGGTGTCACAAGTAGCACTGAAAATAAAAAGCTTAGCTTTCGAAGTATATTCATCTTAATAGTGGCTATCCTTCCATGAAGAGCCAAACTGAGTGGAGACCAGCACAGAAGATTGCTCTTAATCTTATCCAGAAGAGACTGACAGTTCCACTTGGAAATGCGAGATAATGAAGAAAGAACTCCGATTCCAAGATAATTAAACTGGTCACTGACAGGAATCATAGTAGGTATGGTCTGAATCTCTGATTTAGCAGCTGGATTAAGGGGTATAAGTATGGATTGGTTTCAATTAATCCTGTATCCAGACAGTTTACCAAATGTATCAAATAATTTTAAGCGTTCCTTAACCGAGTCTGTGATGTTCGATATATAGTGCAAAATGTCATCAGCGTAGAAGGACATTTTGTGGAACGTATTCATACAACTTATTGGAACTATTGCAGTACATTGTCTAATTGCTCTAATGATAAGTTAAAAAGCAAGGGGGACAGGGGACAGCCTTGACGAGTACCCCTACCAAGATAAAAGGATGAAGAGATACAGGAACCAGTGAGTACTCTGGCTGAACATTCAGAATAAATAGTTTTGACTGCTTGTAGAAAAAAAGGGCCAAACCCAAAATGCTCCAGGACAGACCATAAGAAGCTCCACTCAATTCTGTCGAATGCTTTCTCTGCACCCAATGAAAGGATTGCAGAGGAGGCTGTATATGAGTCTGCTTGTTGAATAATATGAAGAAGCCTATGTACATTATCTGCGGCAAATCTCCCCCTTAAAAAACCGGATTGGTCATAACCAATCAAGTCTCCTATACGTCGATCCAATCTTAAGGCCAAGATATTTGCCATCAACTTTGAATCTGTTGATAGAAGGCTCATTGGCCTGTAACTAGAGCATTCAAGTGGATCCTTCCCCTTCTTCAGCAACAGTGTCACTAAAGCCGTGGTTTGGTCTCTGTGTAAAGCCCCTTTCTCTAGCGCAAAGTTAAGAGAATTAAGAATCGACGGTGCTATTATGTCCCATAATGTCTTCAGTAACTCTGGGAGGATCCCATCAAGCCCAGGGGCTTTATTACTACTCATGCAATCCGAGGCAGATTTTAACTCCTCGATTGTCAAGGGGCTATCCAATATTTCACGCTGAGAGTCATTTAATTTGGGAAAATTTAAATGTTTAAGGAATAAATCAAAATTTGTTGGGTCAGAGTTGGATTCTGACATGTACAAATGTTGGTAGTAGTTTTCAAATACTCTATTTACATCCTTAGGTTGAGTATATACTGATCCCTTATGTCTAATAACCGAAATACTAGCCTTAGTTTTACTTTCTTTCAAAGCCTTGGTTTTCTATCTTTCAAACACAAAGCCAACAGTTTGGAAGGGCGTTCCCCATGAAAATAATATGATTGTCTAGTACGATGCATGATGAATTCAGCTTTACGTAAATATATAGATTTTAATTCTGATTTAAGAGCATGTACTATTTTGGCTATGGCCTCACAAAATCTTTTAATTCCTCCTCTAATAGATCAATTTGTTTTTCTAGTTCCGATTTACAGCTCTCCCTACACTTTTTACTAAAGGATGAGAAACTTATACATTTACCCTTAATAAAACCTTTAGTGGTTTCCCACAATATTTGGGGATCAGAGGCTTTATTAATATGTAAAAACTCAGTTAAAGATCTGCGTAAATCAGCCACAAATGTACAGTCCTGTAACAAAGAGGTCTTAAATCTCCAACGGTTGCATTTGGCAACCGGCAATATGTAATTAAATATTAAATATGTAATTATCGGAGAATGATCAGATAAAAGTATTGGTAGAATATCAATTTTACTGATTGTGGGAATAAGTGCATGGGACATAAGTAGGTAATCAATCCTTGAATGTGTAATCCCTAGCACCGTCATTTAGTAATCACATCACATATATTGGAATGTCACAAAAATGAATTAAAACACCCAGAGATCATTGAATCAGACTTGGAGGCATGAGATCTATCTAACTGGGGATCCAACACAGCATTAAAATCACCCCCTAACACTACTAGACAGTCATCTAAACTCATAACTAAGCATAATAATTCTTGAAAAAATGAGGGATCACCCTCGGTGGGTGCATATACAGACATAAAAGCATATTTAATATTATTCAGAGAACCAACAACATAAGTAATTCGGCCTTCTGTATCTCCACCTGATCTTATAATTGAAAAACCCATATTGCGTTTAGACATTATCAGCACCCCTTTGGTTTTATTGACGGCTGAAGAGGAAGAGATCACTTTAAAGTATCTATTCTGGAAGCGATGCACGTCCGCTGATTTCAGATGAGACTCTTGTATAAGGGCGATAGAGATCTTTTTGCATCTTAGGTAATCTAAGCATTTGGTTCACTTAATAGGGCTATTTAACCCATTAACGTTCCATGACAAAATATTTATAGCCATATATTAAAAGGAAAAGCAATCCAAGCCAACCAGAACAAGGAAGGAGGACCATATAATAATCCCCCGGAAAGATAATGGTGATCAGAACCTATGCATATATACAAGCATCTAAGCATACAAATATAAAGGCCTACATTAGACCGATTAAACTTACATGGGCAGTCCCAGGCATAAAGCAAAACAACAAAAACAAAAACAGTAAGAACAGTAACAAAAAGGGCAGTAAGGAAAGAGTTAAAACACACTCTTCTACCTGCCCACAAAATAACAGACTTTGGATACGCGGCCAACCTAGCAGTCCGGCTTGTCCCTCAACATCTGACCCAGTCAATTTTCGGATGAAGAGATAATCAGTTTTTCTCTGCAAAGTCCTCCATAGGAACTGCAGATTCATCCTCATTCACCTCGGATTCTCGTGAGGCAACCGCTCCAGATTTCTGTAAAGAAATCTCTGTGGCGGGATCCAGACTGAGAACAAACTTTTCAACTTCGGCCCGTGTTTCAAGAACAGAGGTCTTCCCTCGGTGAGTAACTTTCATGACCGCAGGGTAGACCAAAAAGGACGCTATCCCCAGCTAAGTTAGTTTCTTCCTCGCCAATGCCATCGCTCTTCTCTTAGATGCCGTGTGGTTGCTATAGTCTGGGAAGAAAAGTAGCGGCGCTCCCATATGACGGATTTGTCCAGCGGTTCGGGCTCCATTCAGGATTGTATTCTGGTCTCGGTACCGTAGTACCAATGGAGTCCACTGCTAGCTTAACCTCCACAGTGTCTTTTTTGCGCGACAAAGAGCTGTTTGCATGTTGTCAAAATTATTTCTTATCAGACGAACATCCTCTTCCAGAGTTCCAAGTCTATCCGCAATCGGGGCAAATTCTTCCTTAAACAGTTCCCTAACGAAGCCCAGGTGCATCTTTAACTCGTCTGCAACAACAGCGCAAAGTTCCCCTTCAGGAACAGAATTAGGCTCTTTAGCTTGTTTTTTCTCCGGCGAAGCCATTGACAATTGACGTTTTGCCATCTTCATTCTCAGCTCCATCGGAAAAACAGTCGAAACCTAACCAAACGATATTTACTGAGAAAAAAAAACAAATTAAGGATACTGAGTCAGGGAGCAATCAAGCTACACCGCCATTGCTATTGGTGGGTCATGTGATCTCCAAAAGTTGTTGAAGAGCTCAGATTCTGTGGCTTGGGGAAATCTTTCAGAAAGTGTTCTAGCCCAAATTATGTTGTTCAGTAGAAGACGAGATGATGAAGCAGCAAAGCTGTTAGTAGAAACATACCACAGATGAAACACGGCTTCATTGAATCCTCAGGTCTTGTAGAGTTTATCCAAGCTACAACAAGATTCAAGTGAAAAAAACTCACTAGACTTGAAATAAGAGGAAAGACGGGCTGCAAAGTACCAGTCTTGCTCACTGACAGAATGTGTTCATCCCTTGGCCTGCTAATGAAACTCCGATCAAGAGTTGGTGTACCAATAACAAACCCATACATGTTTGCCAGAATCGAGGCTGACACACACATCAGAGGATCAGACTGTCTTAGGAAATTTGCAAAGGCCGGTAAGGCGAAATTCCCTGAGCATCTCACATCAACAAAGCTACGCAAACAAGTGGCAACTTTGTCCCAGATCATGAACTTAAAAAAAAATTAAATGGACCAGGTGGAAAAATTTACAGGACATGATATCTGTGTCCACAGGGAATATTATAGACTTTCTGAAAAAATCATTCAGCTGGACAAAATCAGCAAATTGCTACTGGCTATTGAGCAAAGAGCTTCCTCTTATAAGGGGAAGTCTCTTAATGAAATAGACTTGAACCTGGCAGTGTTAATTTTGACAGCCATTTTTGATTTAGTCTTAGTCTTTATCGTCAGACGAAAATGGTTATTAGTCTTAGTCACATTTTAGTCAATTTTGTCTTTTATAGTTTTAGTCTAGTTTTAGTCAAAGAAAAAAAGTCATTGCATTTTTGTCAAGTTTTAGTCATTAGTTTTAGTCAAACTGCAGTTACCAGATTTAATTTTGTTCATTTTCTATGTAGTTCTTTAGACAAAAATAGTCATTATAATTTTTATGTCTTTAGACCAATGAAGCTTATGAGAGATGTGAATGAAGATAAGGAGCTATATTAACACTGCATTCTTAACACTTGTGCAGCTCTACATCTCCCTTTTTCTGAGCTGGAGATCAGTCTGCTGGTGCTGCTCTTACTCATTTATAAGGTAGGATCATACATTAAGGATCGGGAAAAGTGCTCTAGAGTTCAAGTCTCAAGTAAAAACCAGAAATGTTTTCTTTAGCTGTTATGGAAAAACTGCATTTATTTTAAGAAACTTCAAATAAATGTGCGAAAAACAGACAGATGTTCAAAAGCAGCTGTCTATATTATCAACATATATTACTAACATACCTTTGTCTGCTAACAGTATTTACTGTATAATAATCATTAAGGTGTACATTTGGAGGCAAAATAACATTTTTATGAAATCTGTCAACTCAGATATGGGAGTGCCAACTCCTCCAGAATGTAAATAGGGAAAAATCATGTAGTGTATTCCAGCCTTAAGCATACATACATGAGCAATAACTTCCACATCCAACTGTCATTTTAGAAACAGCTTGCTATCTGCATGCTATTAAGTTAGTACAACAAATAGACTATGGCCTAAATAATCTTGCTACATCACGATACAGATTTCATTAGAAACAGAAGTGAATGCTGCAGAAAAGCCGAACTGTTGTACAATATATAATTAAACATTGTACATTTATGAAAGTCTGGCTCAGAACTATGCAGTAAGGCTAGCTAACTGATGTTAGTTAACAGAAAGCTAAAACGTAAAAACTTTACGTTTTAAAAAGCGAATTTCCCTGTGGACACGTCCAGTAACACTGAGCTAACGTTAAGAAAAAATACTTAAATAAAACTAAATAGTTGACTTTCTGTGACAGAAGCTGTATAAATAGCAGGGTGATGCTCCTTCAGATGCCTCTTAAGATTCGTGGTGTTCTTTCCGTCTTTTTTATAGACACAGGTGTTCTCTCGGTTTTCTGCGACAGTGCACAATGTTTTTTTTCAGAGGAATTATAACAGAAAGTCTTCCATATATCAGTTCTTCATTTTCTTCCTAAAGCTTCAGGTGCTGAAGCCACTGCAGCTCACCAGGTCAGTTGGAGATTATTTATCCTACCCGCTAACTGTCTGAGATGGACACGCCCCTTATCCAGTCCAGTGACAGGGACACACATTTTTAAAGACAGTTAGCCGATACAAAGAGATCATTTATTATGAATGTCCGATACTCCTAAAAAACTATTTTAGTCCAGTCTCCCCTTATGAAAAGTAAGTGCACTTTAGTATACTTTTCTAAAGTGTACTTATTGTGCAAATAATATACTTTAAAAGAACACACGTAATTGTGAATTAAACGTAATGGTTTCGCCTCTTAAGTGCATTTTATTTGTAATTAATTTCAAATGAATCACAGTTTAAATTTATATTAAATGCAATTAATTGAACTTTTGAGTATTTTTTTAAACCACTTAATTGGGACTTTAGTACATATTTATATGTACTTTCATAATTTCTTCTAGTGTCTTTAAAATACAGTTAAAGTGCATTACTTAATGTACTGACAAGCAATTAACATGAACTAAAATATACTTTAATATCAGTTAACAATACACTTGGGTGTGAGTTGAATGTAATATGTTAGACCACCTAAATGCAAATTATTTGTAGTTGATTTCAAATACATCACAGTTTAAATTTATATTAAATGCAATTAGTTCAACTTAAGTTTGAGTGATTTTTTTTTTAGACCCACTACATCTCTTTATTTTACCTATTATTATACTATTGTACTATACTATTGTATGTGAAATATGATTATTTCAATTTAATGCACTGCAAACAAAAACCCACAATGCTTAGACTGACAATAAAACAAAGTTTGGTAGTTATTGTACAATTACAAGTAGTATATCAAACTTACACGATTAAATCCGTTAGAAATAAAAAACCCAAAAAAGTAAACGTGCAGCATGAATTGTACATTTTAACATCAGACAGAACTACTAACATTACAAACAACAAATAAAGAACTGCATGAACTTTAAATGAACTACCGCTTTGGTAGGTCTCTTCAGTCTATTACATAAAAGTCAATCCATTCTCATCGTCACCTTTAACCACACCACTTTCCTGAATTTTTTTAGCATAGCTCTCATTGTTACACTTCTGCCTAAGCAGAGCCCTGACTTGGGATGGATTTATCCCTTGAAAATGAGCAATCACAGCATCTGTGAACACAAATAATATTTTATTTTCTGATAATCACTGTTATCTGATTTAATAAGCTCCACTGGTTTATCTAAGGCATACATTTGTAAATTAAAGAGACATGGAAGCAATATTTCTTCCCTTTTTTTAACTCATAGCACATAAATTGTCCAAATAAACCTGTAATGTTCTGCGTTTAGTACAACAGCAATAGTTGAGTTACCATCCACACAATTTTTATGCAGATTGTTGATATACAGTGGTGTGAAAAAGTGTTTTCTGATTTCTTATTTTTTTGCATGTTTGTCACACTTTAATGTTTCAGATAATCAAACACATTTAAATATTAGTCAAAGATAACACAAGTAAACACATCATGCAGTTTTTAAATGAAGGTTTTTATTATTAAGGGAAAACAAAATCCAAAACTACATGGCCCTGTGTGAAAAAGTCTTTGTCCCCTTACATGGAGTCCAGTGGTGTTTTGTTGGTTTTCTTGCCCGTAAGACTTGATGTGGCCAGAACCTTGCATCCAAAAATAATGACTGCCAGCTCCTGTGTAAACACTGACATTTTTGTCCTGGATAACCAATCAAATGTCCTTTTAGGAATTGTTATTCCTCCACCCAGGGAGATCTATTTAGATAACAAAAAAATTGTGTCAGAAGTGCAAATCAATGAAAAGAATAGAGGCTTAATTATATAATTAAGTAATTATGCCTTTTCAGGATACTAAAATTAAGATACTTTGCCAAGATAATTTTCCAAGTCAATGTACATCTTTTTTTGGTGTAGTGTTTAAACAATGTTTTGCTTGTTCAATAACTTATAAACAATTAATGAACATGCAACTGTGGAACAGTTAAAACTTAGGACACTTAATGGACCCTTGTACTAACTCTATTCTAATACTCTAATAGTTTGCTTATATTTAACGTTTAATGTTAACATTCGAAGTATATCTGTGCATGTGTATCCATAGCAGTTCTGCTTGTGGTGATACCACCTCTGTATATTGCACTTCACTTGATGAGGCTGGAGCCACCATCATGGCCACCACCATATCCTTCAGTGTTTTCACTACATTTGGCAACTCTAGTAATTCAAATATGGTGAACATTACATTGGTTTTGATCTCATGTGCTTCATCAACTATAAAACAAACTACACTTCAAATTACATATCTTTCAATGCACTGGCAATGTCTTCATCAAGCCTTGGTTTCTTTTTTGGGCACTGTGATGACCTATCATCCTCGCTTTCTGACTCAAGCTGTAAAATAACAAGTTTCAGCATTTGCTTTAATAGAAAAGTATTACTTTTAATATTATTTAGTTATTGCAATACTTACATTTCTTAGTGGTTCCTGCATTTTGCATCAATGGCTGTTTTGTCAGAGTCTGAGTCAGTCATAAAGTGGTGGGGCTGTGTTAGGATCAGGTAATTTTTGTTTTCTCAGGTCCTCCTTTAGAGCATCAACCAAGTGTGTAGCTGCCTGTTTTGTCAGAGTCTTAGCATGAAAAGCAGTGAAATGGTAAAGAATTCAAGAAAATGTATCACTACAAAGTAAGAAATTTATGACTCCATTCATTATAAGAATACTTCACCCATAAATGCAAAAGCTGTCCTAAGTTAAAGCAAAGGAATAACTATGATACTTAGTACAAAATATTTCTGTACGATTGTGACGTAACTCTGTGATATGTCTCATAAATTCGGCTGGTGGTTTGAAATGAAAAAATAAAATAAATTGAATTACAGGGCTTGTTGAGTCTCTCTTGCGTGATTGCCATGGTTCAGTGGTTGAATCCATCAGTTCAAATGCCTGAAATGGAAATAACGTAAAAAAAAACAACAACAACAAAGTGCTGAAAAGAATGTATCTAATGAACAAAAAGTCTAATTAATTTCCTAGGCCTTGCAGGTGATGGGACACAAATTTTAATACAGAAACACATTATGAACTTCAGCACTCACTTTGATAGACTTTTTAAATGTTATCAACTGTACTTCAGGAGAATGTGTTTGTGGCCAACTTCTTGAACGTTAGCTTAAAGGTCCGACAAGACTGTTCACCTGAAGTCGTTACATAGACGTACATCATGCAAAGAAGCAATGTGGGGAAGGGGGAGGGGGGTGTAAATACTGGTTTGCTGCAGGTTACTGGAAATCAAGTCGAAATCATTTCAGCAAAATAAAGTGCTTCATAGAACAATCACTTAACAGAAATCGATGACTGTGCTGATGTCTTTTTCTTTTACACTGATCGTTTTATCAAAACTTATAGTAGTACTTACCTAAATATGTCGACCTAGCCAGGATTCAAATGCCCACAATCGTTAGTTTGTTGTTCTGTCTCAACGTGACCAATTAGGTAACGTTCCCTCATTGGATGATTTGTATTCAAACTTTGGAAATTTGGGCCGATTTTGCCTAGATAATTAAAGAAGTATTTACAAATTGTTATTAGTGCGTTATCAGCTGAATATGAATCGTTCAAAAAGGAAGTACAAAACATACCTAAGTGACGATGTGTTACAGACACGCCAGGCTCTGCACATACACAGTCACAGCGCACGCCCTCCCCTGAGTTCTAATTAGTTTCACCTGAATGTCATGATCACCTTCACCACCACACACTATATATAGCACCACAACTCACTCTATCCCTGTCCGGTATCGTTAGCACATACCTGAGTGTTATGTTTCACGCTACGGACTTTGCTATTAAACTCAGCTCTCGTTTTTCAGAGATTTCTGCCCGTGCCTTTTCCCGCAGCTCGCGGTTTCACCTCCGGGGTTTACCTGCCCGCTGGATCTACAGATCTCCTCGCGTCAGCTTCCACGCCTTCCGTTTCTGCCTGCCTTTCTCTCTGCTCCAAGGACTCAATAAACAACTCAAGTGCATCCTCGTCTCAGTCCCTGTTCTGTTCATAACAGAATACCGGACCGCACCATCTGAGCAGCGGAGCATGAGCGCGCCGGCTCCCCTCCACGAGCTGGTCGAGGCGCTCCGCCGTGCGCTCGCCAGCATGCCCGGCTCCACGGCTCCGACGAACTCTTCCGCTTCTGCCGCGGCTTCTCCTTCGCCGCCGGTGATCGCGAGTCCCGTGGCCGCTCCGGCGCTCTACTCTGGCGCGGCGGAGGACTGCAACGGGTTCCTGCTGCAGTGTTCGTTGGCCCTGGAGATGCAGCCGCACTCGTACCCTGACGATCGTGCCAAAGTCACGTTCATTGTCTCTCACCTCGGCGGGAAGGCTCTTCGTTGGGCCGAACCGCTCTGGACTCAAAACCACCCCATCATGTCCTCGCTGCCCCGTTTCATCGAACACTTTAAGGAGGTGTTCGGGCAACCAGAGCGGGACTCGTCGTTAGGTGAGAGACTATGCCGGCTAAAGCAAGGTTCCATGTCTGTCTCTGAATATGCCCTTCAGTTCAGGACTCTCGCCGCAGGCAGTGGATGGAACGAACAGGCGCTAATTACCACGTATCGTCAGGGTCTCGATCCCCGCGTGCGGTTGCATCTCGCTGCATACGAGGATTCCATCGGGCTGGAGAGATTCATCCAGCTATCCATCCGATTCGCTACGCGCATGCAGCTGTGCTTGGAGGAGCACCAGGGCCAGACAGCTACCGTCACCCTCGCCCGCCCGCCGGAGACGGTCAACGACCCAGAACCAGACAGTGAGGCCATGCACCTGGGGCACTCGGGCGTGTCGGCTGCGGAACGCCAGCAGGAGCGGCAGAGACGGCTGACCCAGAACCGGTGTTTCTACTGCGGTGGCTCGGGGCATTTCGTGGGGGAATGCCCCATTCGCCCGGCCAGGCCGATGGTAAGTGCGCTTCTACCTGATTTGAATGTCATGAAACCCCTTTCAATTTGGGTCAGTCTTGCTACCTCTGGTTTTTGTGTTGCAGCCACTGCACTCCTCGACTCTGGGTCAGCGGGGAACTTCATCTCCGGGAGTCTCTGCCGTCAGCTCCACCTCCGCACCACCGCCACGCCGAAGGTCTACCAAATTCATGCAGTGACCGGGAGGTCCCTTCGGCAGGTGTGTCGGCTAGCCGGGCCCCTCCACCTCCAGATCGGGGCCCTGCATATAGAAGAGATCCACCTGATGGTTCTGGAGGACTCCAAGGCGGACGTGGTGCTCGGCCGCCCATGGCTGGAACAGCATGACCCCATCCTTTCGTGGAAGACAGGAGAGGTCCTGAGGTGGGGGGAGCAGTGTTTCGAAGGATGTTTTCCGGAACGACCAAGCCCAAGGTTCTCTCGAGTCCAAAAGATTCAAATGTACGCTACGTCAGTGGAAAGCCCTTTCAAGAGCCGTTCCGTTGATATCCCCGCATGCTACTCTCACTTCAGAGACGTCTTCTGTCCCAGGAAGGCCTCCAAGCTGCCTCCACATCGGCCATGGGATTGTGCTATTGACCTCGTCCCAGGCGAGCCAGTGCCCAGAGGGAGAATATACTCCCTCTCCCTCCCAGAAGAGAAGGCCATGGAGGAATACATCGTGGAAGCCTTAGCCCAGGGTTACATTCGCCCCTCCACGTCCCCTGCTGCCTCAAGTTTTTTTTTTGTAGCCAAGAAGGACGGCGGCCTGCGGCCCTGTATTGACTACCGAGCCCTGAATAAGATCACTGTCAAATTCAGGTACCCCCTTCCTCTCGTCCCTGCGGCGCTGGAGCGCCTCCGCGGCGCCACTGTGTTTTCAAAGTTGGACCTCCGTAGCGCCTACAACCTCATCCGGATACGGGAGGGGGATGAATGGAAGACCGCGTTTGTGACCCCTACCGGCCACTATGAGTATTTAGTGATGCCTTATGGATTAGCCAATGCCCCCTCCGTATTCCAAGATTTCATGCACGAGGTACTCCGGGACTTTCTGCACAGGTTCGTTTTAGTTTACATAGATGATATTCTGATCTACTCCCGGAGTATGGCTGACCATCAACGCCACGTCATGGAGGTCCTTCGCAGACTCCGATCTCACCATCTCTTCCTCAAGGCGGAAAAATGCCTCTTCCACCAACCCTCGGTGCAGTTCCTGGGGTATGTCATTGATCGCAGTGGCGTCCGCATGGATGAGACGAAGGTAGCCGCCGTCCGCGACTGGCCCAGACCCACATCTGTGAAAGAGCTCCAGCGATTCTTAGGCTTTGCAAATTTTTATCGTAGATTCATCCGAGGCTACAGTTCCGTCACCAGTCCACTCACAAATCTCCTACGAAATAAACCCAAATCACTCACCTGGAATCCAACTGCCTTGCAAGCCTTCGACACTCTCAAGCAAGCCTTCACTACCGCTCCCCTCCTCGTTCACCCCGACCCTGAGCGCCCCTTTGTCGTCGAGGTCGACGCCTCAACCACCGGAGTGGGAGCGGTCTTGTCACAGCAGCAGGGGAAGCCACCGAGACTCCATCCATGTGCCTTCTTTTCACGCAAGCTCAACCCGGCAGAAGTGAATTATGACATCGGCAACCGAGAGCTGCTCGCAGTCAAGCTTGCCCTGGAGGAGTGGAGACACTGGCTCGAGGGAGCTAAACACCCCTTTACTGTCCTCACCGACCACAAGAACCTCGAATACCTCCGGGCCGCTAAGAGATTAAACCCCCGTCAAGCCCGCTGGGCCCTATTCTTCACCCGATTCACCTTCACCTTATCGTACCGCCCCGGGTCAAAGAATATCAAGGCCGACGCCCTGTCTCGTCTTCACAGTCCAGACATCCCCACCGACGATCCTGAGCCCATTCTCCCTGAAAGGCTCTTCGCAAACCCCATCTTGTGGTCGGAAGAGACACTCCCCGAGCCAAACACCTCCACCGAGGGCCCACCCGGATGCCCACCAGGACTACAGTTTGTCCCACAGTCCCGCCGCACCAACCTCATTCACTCCACTCACACGTCCCTGGGCACTGGCCATCCCGGAATCACTGGGACCCTCTCGCTCCTGCGACAACGTTTCTGGTGGCCCCACATGGCGACGGAGGTCAAAAGGTACGTCCAGGGGTGCAGGGAGTGCGCCATGGCCAAGACCCCACGTCATCTCCCGTCTGGAAAGCTCCTGCCCCTGCCAGTTCCAAACCGCCCATGGTCACACCTAGGGGTGGACTTTATCACCGATCTCCCAGCCTCTGGGGGTTATACGTGTATCCTCGTCATCGTAGACCGGTTCTCCAGTCATGCCAGCTAATTCCCCTGCCTAGACCACCCACAGCCCTGGAAACGGCCGCGTACCTTTTCAATCAGGTCTTCAGGTACTACGGGCTCCCTGAAGACATAGTGTCAGACAGGGGACCACAGTTTACTTCCAGAGTCTGGAGAGCGTTCTGCAAACGTCTAGGTGTGACCGTCAGTCTCTCCTCGGGCTATCATCCACAGACCAATGGACAGACCGAGAGAAAGATCCAGGAGGTAGGCCGCTTCCTACGTACCTTTTGCCACAGCCACCAGGAATCCTGGAATCAGTTCCTGGGTTGGGCTGAGTACGCCCAGAACTCCCTACGGCAGTCCACCACAGGCCTCACCCCGTTTCAGTGCGTGCTCGGCTACCAGCCCCCACTGTTCCCCTGGGATGGGGAACCATCTGACGTCCCAGCGGTGGACTACTGGTTCCGGGAGAGCGAGAGGGTCTGGGGCGAGGCGCATCGACAACTTCAACGGGCCGTGCGGAGACGCAGGACGACAGCGGACCTTCGACGATCCCAAGCTCCAGATTATCAGCCGGGGCAGAAGGTCTGGCTGTCCACTCGGGACATCAAACTGCGTCTCCCCTGTAGAAAGCTAAGTCCCAGATTTATTGGTCCCTTCACCATAGCCCGTAAGATCAACCCTGTAACCTACCGCCTACAGCTTCCCCCCGAGTACCGAATACATCCAGTTTTCCATGTTTCGCTACTAAAACCTCACGACCCTTCTGTTTCTCCTTCCACAGGGCCTGGCGCAGTAGAAGAACCCCCCCTTCCGCTGCTCATAGACGACGGACCTGCGTATCTGGTGAAGGAAGTGTTGGACTCCCGGCGCCGTGGTGGTCGCCTGGAGTACCTGGTCGACTGGGAGGGATATGGTCCCGAGGAATGGTCTTGGGTCCCCAGAGACGACATCCTTGATCCCAACCTCCTCGGGGATTTCCATGCCAGCCACCCCGACCGGCCGGCTCCTCGGGGCAGAGGTCGACCACCACGACGTCGGGGTCCACGGTCCTCGGGAGCGGACCGTGGAGGGGGGGGTAATGTTACAGACACGCCAGGCTCTGCACATACACAGTCACAGCGCACGCCCTCCCCTGAGTTCTAATTAGTTTCACCTGAATGTCATGATCACCTTCACCACCACACACTATATATAGCACCACAACTCACTCTATCCCTGTCCGGTATCGTTAGCACATACCTGAGTGTTATGTTTCACGCTACGGACTTTGCTATTAAACTCAGCTCTCGTTTTTCAGAGATTTCTGCCCGTGCCTTTTCCCGCAGCTCGCGGTTTCACCTCCGGGGTTTACCTGCCCGCTGGATCTACAGATCTCCTCGCGTCAGCTTCCATGCCTTCCGTTTCTGCCTGCCTTTCTCTCTGCTCCAAGGACTCAATAAACAACTTAAGTGCATCCTCGTCTCAGTCCCTGTTCTGTTCATAACACGATGGCACTGAACCAAGGGCAACCAAGTATTTATGAACAAAAAAGGTAGGTAATTATTATTAATTATTAATTATTATTATATTATTGTTATTATTATTTTGTTGTTGTGGTTGTTGATGATAGTTATTTTTCAGTTCTATCATTATTATTATTATTATTATTATTATTATTATTATAAGGTGAAATGCTTTAAGTTGATGTTAAAGTATAGAGTGTAACTCTGACTAACATCTCTTAATATCTCAAGTTTCAAATAGAACAGCCTATAAAATTTTCTTAGAAAAAGAAAACATATGTGGAGACTCTTTCTGTACACAGTTAAAGGTAAGAATAAATTTTTTTGTGTTGTTTCATACATATTGTTACGCAATTAGTACAATGCTAATGTTAATAATTTATAAATGCAATAAAATTACTTTATAAACACATACACACACAAATAAGTTATAAATTTATCTTAGAAATGTTATTACATTTTTGACGTAGGTAATAAATCAGTCCCTTAACAAGGAGTCATCCCTTGCCACATGTAGAAAACCTGTGCTACGGGTGAGTATGTTTCCAGTTTTAAATATCCCAGATGCAGTTTGACAGAATTATTTTAAATCTCACATGTTTAACAGTTTATATCTTTTGATATGTAATACATATAAGAATTTGGAATGAGTTCTTGCATTCATTGTCTTTACAAAATGGATCCATATTATCTTTCGTTTAGCTCAGATTATTTACATGTTAACTGAAGACACATTTTACTAAAATGTATTGTCTTCTTCAGACAAACACAACATTGCTAATCTGTCACACACATTAGATGTTTACCACATTAGATGTTTACTAAGTGCCACAGGAGATACCTACAAGCATATATGCTCAGAGTGGACACCACCATTACTGACATGCTGTCAATTTTTGATGGGTTTGTAAATTGCTAATTATGTCCTTTTCCATATATACAATCATAAAGACAACCTTACTTGATCATGCATGCAGTGAGGGGAATTTCTCTCAGTCTGGTGCTACCCAGGAACAGCCAGAGCCATTGAACAGCTGCACATCACAGGTAATGTTACAGACATTCGATGGACAGCATCAGTTTACAACGGCACAATTACATATCAATGAATTTTCCAGGTTGTGAAATATTTACAAAAATCACACCGGAGTAGGAAGAGCAGCACATCACAGGTATTGTGACATGATTGTGTTTTGGGTGTGTGTATTGTTTAAGTACATTTGTGAGGGCAAAATGTCCACAATTATATAGTCAAGTACTATGATAACCGATATTGTTATTACATTTTACTGGTCCTCTCTAGTTAGAAAGGCTTCTAAATCAACCAAAACATGTTCTTATTTAAATCTGTGTTTTGCAAGTTTCTGTGATTGGTATAGAGGTGTAGAGGTTATATAGTGAAACAAACATGTTTGTGTGTGTGTGTGTGAGAGAGAGAGAGAGAGAGAGAGAGAGAGAGAGAGAGAGCGAGAGAGACAGCGAGCATACCTGTGTTTTCTCAAACCTGATTATGCTTAATATTCCCTAGGTGTTTTTATTTCAATTCAAAACATACAACTGACATTTGTTTTATTTGTTATTAATCATACAGACAACTTTAACTAAGCTTCACTGTGATGAGACAAATTAGTCAATCTGATTCCACCCAGAGACTACCAGAGAGAGCTCTAGAGTCTCAAAGCAGCACATCACATGTAAACACAAATGATTATGGAGTCACTGTCAACAGATTCTGCATGCTGAATCAAAACCCTGAAAAGTCTTATTGGCTATTCTAATCTCAGGGTATGGAATGATAAAATCCATAATTGCTGTAAGTACAAATCAAAGTGACAAACCAGTCTGTAGCCCAGCATGTCAAAAATCAAAATAAAAAAAACATTAAAAAAACAGCAAGCAAAAAAATTATAGTGATGTTTCTCTCCCATTTAACAAAAATGAATTAGTGACTAACCTGAAGCATGCTATTAATTTAAACATGGAAAAATAACTGCCTAAAAATCTCTGTACATGTCCTTTTTAGGATCCGCATAACGGTGATGAGTTGCTGTATCCTGGATCATCTCTTACCAAAGGCCAGAGTTTACTGCTGTTGATGTCATATGTGTTGTGACATAATCTAACAGGAGTTGCCTGTTATTTTTTAAATTTTTAATGAACATTTTCCAGGACTGGTACCAGAAACAGTATACCTGTTTAACAAACGTTATGGTGAGTTTGGACATTACGAACCTCACTTTTACTGTGTGTCATGTTGGAACAAGAGAGAAAAGCCCGATGCATTGTGTTGTCTGTCAAGCAGCATATGATGCAGACGCTAATCTGAAAAATGGCTCCTTTTCTGGTATTGAGCTTGTCATCACAACTCAAAGACATTCTTGAAAAGTTTAACTTTGTCAAGGCAGACAACAGTTGAGAAAGATGTTCTAAATGACATACAGTGTGGAGCTGAATATAGAAAATTGAGAGAAAATGGGCAATTAGACGAATGTGACATAAGCTTACTGTGGAATTGTGCTGGAATTCCCGTTTTCACAAGCTCAAATGACCAGGTGTGGCCCATTCAATATCAGGTCATAGAAGTACAGCCAAAGGACAGAAAAAACAACATCTGCATGCCATGTATTTGGTTTGGTGAAAAGAAATATACCATGTCTGTTTTGCTAACCCCTTTTGTGAATGAGCTGTGTTCTCTTGAGAGGGATGGTTTGATTTGGAAAAACTCACAAAATCTTGAGCATATTTCCAAGGTCTATGCACTAATATGTAGCTCTGACTCAGTTGCCTGCCCACTCCTAGGAAACACAAAACAATTCGATGGACAATATGGGTGTGATTTCTGCTATCACTCAGGTTGAGGTCCTTTTCCATATAAAAGACCAGAGCCTGTTCTCCGATCTGAAAGAAAACATTATGAACATGCTATGGCAGCTACTATAAAACTGCCAGTCAAGGGTGTTAAAGGCCCATCGGAATTAATGAGATTAGAAAAGTTTCAGATGATCAATGGTTTTGTCCCAGAATATCAGCATAGTGTTTGTCTTGGTGTCACTCGACAACTGGCAACTCTGTGGCTGGACTCCACCAATCACAACAAAGGGTGGTACATAGGCATGAAACAGACATAACTGACCAAGAACTGCTGGCTATAAAACCTCCAGTGGAGATAACAAGAACACCCAGGTCATTACAAGATAGGAAATATTGGAAAGCATCTGAATGGCAGTCATTTCTTCTTTTCTACTCTTTGCCTATTCTAAATGGCATTCTAATGAAGAAGTATTGGAATCACCTGTTTCTTTTAGTTTTTCTTTGCATACACTTCAACAGCAGGTGAAGCTCTGTGAAGTCAGTGTAGCAGAAGTAGCACTGAAGAAGTTTGTGATTCAGTTTGAGGTACAGTTTATGGTATTAAGAATGTGTCATTCAATGTACACCTGTTGACAGACCTTGCAGAAAGTGTTAGGAACTGGGGTCCTTTGTGAGCAACATCAATGTTTTCATTTGAATCGTTCAATGATACTTTATTAAAGTACTTCATCAGGACAACACATGTCCCTGTTCAAATAGTGAAAACATTGCTTAGGGGGAAGAGTCTGCAAAAAAGAGTGGAAAAATGTTTAGTTAACACAGATGATAAACTAAAAGACCTCTTCTCCCTACTTCAAAATAGTAATTCCATGAGTTGTAAAGCAGAAAATCTGACTGGAAATGTCAGTGTGTTTGGTCCTCTTTCTGACATTGTATGTGCATCGCATGTCTTTGCCATTGAAGAATTGAATGGTGGTATAGTGTGTAACTGTTCATCCTACAGTCGTTTCCTAATCGGTGACACACTATATCGTGCAGCAGGTTTCAGCAGATTAAAGAAAAGAAATAAAGTCTTGAGCTTAGTTTCTTTTGAAAAAATTGCTGTGTAGTTGTGCAGAAGCTTGTAAAGTCAAGAAGACCATTGTATAGGGATTCTACTGAATATTTCATCCAAGTTTGTGTATGAGGTATCTGAAACCAATGATGTGTATGCTGTGAACACTGACTCATTTAAAAGTAAATGTGTAATGGTAAAATTACAGGACAGTACATTTGTCATACCTCTCCCAAATAATGTAGAAATGGACTGAATGGTGTGTACAGTGTAGCTGAATTGGGTAAGAATACTATAGAATCTAGTTTTACAGCATCTGACACATGCTTTTTATAAGAATGAAGAATTGAAACTGTGCCTTAAGCTGTCACGTACCGGTGGTACCAGGCAAGACGGAGCAGACCCATACACGGGGATGGACATCAAACAGGGGTTTATTCAAAATAGAAACAATCATACACAGCGAAGGAAAAACAACACAGAACACAACTCACATTAAAGACGACATTAACGACACGGACTAGCCAAAACCATGAGCACAGAAACCACTATAAATAAGAGGCATAATCAGTAAAACATGAGGGACAGGTGAACAGAGGCGGGAACACATTAAGGATCAGGCGGGGCTAAAACAAACACATGGCACAAACAAACAAACAAAACCAAACCACTGCTGAAAGCCCCCTAGTGGCCCAACGGGGAACTTTGCCAACCGTGACATAAGCTAAATGCTTTCTTGGACTGTAAAGAAATGTTATAACAATCCTTTGTATACTGTAAGTGTGCTTTAGATACTCAATCAGTAAATGGATAAGTGTGTATTTTGTGTGTATTTTCTTGTGTAAGTACTGAGATCATTAAAAACAATCTGCATATCAAACAGTCTTCTGCTTAATGATTTTTTTTATTTATTTTGAAAACAGATGTGAAATACAACACATTACCATTACAAACTGTACTCTGACTAAGCACATTTAAAATACATTAACAAATGTCATTTTGGACAACACACTTAAGTTGCATTTAAAATCAGTTATTGTACATGTGCTTTAGTGCATTAGTCCATACCAAAAAAAGTGTACGTACTGCTTTAAAGCACTACAAAAACATAATGATTTAAAATGTATGTTTAAGTAAAATGTAATTAGACATTATTACAAAGTGCATTTTTAAAAAGTACACTTTTCAGATTTTAAGCACACAAAGAGTACACCTTCAATACAATTAAGCACACTTCATTTCCACAAGGGTCGTCTCATTAACAAAGAAACGTCTTAAATTTCGTCATAGTTTTTATCATCAGATATTAGTCTTGTCTCGTCTTAGTCACAGAAAAAATGGTCGTTAACCAATATTTCGTCATTGTCTTCGTTAACGAAATTAACACTGAACTGTAGAGAACTCACACAAAGGCAGACAGACAGACACACACACACTCAACTGTGTGAACTGAACTGTTCTGAACTTGAACACAATCTCTCAATTCAATTCAATATTCTTCCATGTCTATAGCACCAGCCATATTATAACTGTTTACGTGCTGTTTTTACACATTTACAGGCTGTCTGTTCGCGTTTGTTTGGTTTTGCGTATTTGTGTGCTATATATTGACGTTTTGTTTGTAGATGTTTTATAAGTTTGTAAATTTTATAATATAATGTTTAGGACACAGGGGCTTGAGAAATTCAAATTTACTTAGAGAGAAAGTGCTTCCTAAAAAGAGAATTCAAGAAAAGCCTAAATTTTAGATTTAAAAGTTTCTCTTTCATGTGGCACAGCCTGGATGAAGCAAGGTTGTACTACTATTTTTTATATCAACTGCAAACATAAAAAAACAAACAAATATACATACACTGATCAGCCATAACATTATGACCACTGCCAGGTGAAGTGAATAAGACTGATGATCTCCTCATCATGGCACCTGTTAGTGGGTGGGATATATTCGGCAGCAAGTGAACATTTTGTCCTCAAAGTTGATGTGTTAGAAGCAGGAAAAATGGACAAGCGTAAGGATTTGAGCAAGTTTGACGAAGGGCCAAATTGTGATGGCTAGACCACTGGATCAGAACATCTCCAAAACTGCAGCTCTTGTGGGGTGTTCCCGGTCTGCAGTGGTCAGTATCTATCAAAAGTGGTCCAAGGAAGGAACAGTGGTGAACCGGCGACAGGGTCATAGGCAGTCAAGGCTCATTGATGCACGTGGGGAGCAAAGGTCCTATTCAAAAGATGTGCTACTGTTGCTCAAATTGCTGAAGAAGTTAATGCTGGTTCTGATAGAAAGGTGTCAGAATACACAGTTCATCACAGTTTGTTGCGTATGGAGCCGCATAGCCGCAGACCAGTCAGTGTGCCCATGCTGACCCCTGTTTACCAGCAAAAGCAATAACAATGTGCACGTGAGCATCAGAACTGGACCACGGAACAATGGAAGAAGGTGGCCTGGTCTGATGAATCATGTTTTCTTTTACATCACGAGGATGGCCGGGTGCGTGTGCGTCTCTTACCTGGGGAACACATGGCACCAGGATGCACTATGGGAAGAAGACGAGCCGGTGGAGGCAGTGTCCTGCTTTGGGCAATGTTCTGCTGTAATGTCCATGTGGATGTTACTGTGACACGTAGCACCTACCTAGGCATTGTTGCAGACCATGTACACCCTTTCATGGAAACGCTATTCCCTGATGGCTGTGGCCTCTTTCAGCATAAATAATGCAAATTGAGGAGTCCAGTCGCTATCAGGGTCATCTAATTTTACGAGTTGGTTGGTCGCTAAATTGGACGTTATCATTTGTTAATAGACAAATTATCACAATATAAGACAGTTTGTCAGACGACTCCCAAACACACTGTGAAGACAGTGAAGCATCATGGCGCAAGCATCATGATATGGGGATGTTTCTCATACTATTTATCGCATACCAGGGATCATGGATCAGTTTGAATACATCACAATGCTTAAAGAGGAAATGCTCTTGAAATGGGTGTTTCAACAAGACAATGATGTGAAGCAATTCTCAGAAACAGTGGTTAAACAACTAAATATTAATTCAGTGATTCACAAGAAAGCTAGATCTTCAAGCGTTTTTCAGTTTATACAGTAAATGTTTGAGTTTGTAAAGAAAAATGCTATTTTACTGAACAGATTAATATTCCTTTCTTCACTTTCTGTAAAATAATAAATTTGATAAAATTAGTCTTTATGAACTGATTTAGAATATAACATGTGTATGGAAATAAAAGCTATTATAAGGATTTTGAGCTTTACTTTTTTTTAAACACACTGCTATTATTTGGAACACAACTGTATGTCTATCTTTACACACACATTACTATACATCATTTTCTTTAACAGTAACACTTTAACTCTGAGGTATTAGACGAAGTGTTGCTTCTTCTCTCAGCGTTGGTAGATCCT
This sequence comes from Hemibagrus guttatus, assembly GCA_033459395.1. NCBI lineage: Eukaryota > Metazoa > Chordata > Actinopteri > Siluriformes > Bagridae > Hemibagrus > Hemibagrus guttatus. The sequence continues at coordinate 9,970,355 of JAUCMX010000028.1, forward strand.
TTCCAATAGGTAGGTGTTACAGTGAAGGTTTCTTCAGACCCTGACACTTTATGTGTTGTAGAGAGTCAGTTCGAGCCCACAGGATTGGTTACTAGCACTTCACCGTGTGCCCTTGCTTTTAATAGTGACTGTTGTCTGCTGTTTTTTCCCCCAGGCTCTGGGACTCACTTACAGGGGCTAATGTGAATCCACATTGCCCGCTCTGCAACCTTCACCACAGTCTGTGTGGTCAGAAGTATCTCAAACAATCCCATAACACCACCTGGCTTTCCAGCTTTTCCTCCAGAAACCCTTCACTGCCACCCAATCGCCTGGCTTGAGATCTATGCCTATCTAAGGTAAGCTATTCTATGCCTAAATGTTCTCCCACTCGTTGAAATAATTGACTTACAAAGGGAGACCCATTGTCACGATTTTGTCCAGGATTCCCCATCAAGGAAACAAATGTTGTTTGTTGTGCACACTATGCATCTTTCACAAAATTTTGGGGAGTAATTTACTGTTATGTTCCCGTACCAAGTCTAGGGGATGTTAGGTCATGTAACAGAATAAAAATGGTGTGTGTGTGTGAGCAACGAGGCAAAGTAAAAGAGAGGGATGGAGGGAGGGAGGGAGGGGAGAGGGAGGGAGGGAGGTAGGGAGGGGAGAGAGAGGGAGGGAGGGAGGGAGGGGAGAGAGTTGAGAGAGAGGGAGGGAGGGAGGGAGGTGGGGAGGGGAGAGAGAGGGAGGGAGGGGAGGGGAGAGAGTTGAGAGAGAGGGAGGGAGGGAGGGGGGAGAGAGAGGGAGGGAGGGAGGGGGGAGAGAGAGGGAGGGAGGGAGGGAGGGAGGGGGGAGAGAGAGGGAGGGAGGGAGGGAGGGAGGGGGGAGAGAGAGGGAGGGAGGGAGGGTAGAGAGGGAGGAAGGGAGGGAGGGGAGAGAGGGGAGAGAGAGAGGGAGGGAGGGGAGAGAGGGAGGGGGAGGGAGGGGAGAGAGGGAGGGGGAGGGAGGGGAGAGAGGGAGGGGGAGGGAGGGAGGGGAAAGAGAGAGGGGAATTTTAAATCACAGCAAGAAATATTCATTAACCCAAAACCTAAGTCCTGGACAAAGCATCAGCCACAATATTGTCAACTCCCTTTTTATGCCGGATTTCAATATTATATTCCTGCGTATAGACGTTAGTTATCATTAGACATCCTCATTAGAAACACCAACGGGTTATGTATAAACTATAATGGTACTAGGGCTTTCACCCAAATATACTTCAAAATGCTGAAGTGCTAACAATAAGGCTAATGCTTCTTTCTCAATTGTACTGTAATTCTTTTGGGTCTTAGAAAACTTCTTAGAAAAGAAAGATACAGAATGCTCAATCCCAGCTTGATCCTCCTGCAGCAGGACTGCCCCGGCACCAGCAGCACTGGCATCTACCTGTAACTTGAACTGTGATGAAAACTTGGGGGCAGAGAGAACAGGAGCAGTACAAAGTAGATCCTTAGCAGCATTAAAAGCATTCATACATTCTGAAGTACACACAAACTTCCTATAGGTACTTAAAAGGTCAGTAAGGGGTGAAACGATAGCAGCAAAGTTTCTTCAGAAACTCCGATAGTACCTAGCCATTCCTAAGAAGCGCCGCAGCTCACGCTTGTTAGTTGGGGTAGGAAACTCAACAATTGCACATAACTTGACCAGCCTCCACTGGTCGCACTTGACCTAGTCCAACACGTTTGCCAAGATATGTAACCACAGCCTTAGCAAATTCACACTTGACTAAATTTAAAGTTAAAGAAACATCAGCTAACTGGCCAAACACTACATCTAATATAGCCTCATGGTCCTCCCATGAGTTTGAGTACACAACGACATTGTCCAGATACACATCACAGTCTGGTACTTCTGACAATACAAGCCGCTGGAAGGTGGAAGGGGCATTTTGCATGCCAAAAGCCATGACAGAGTACTGCAGGAAATTATCAGGTGTCACAAATGTTGAAATTTCTGAAGCACAAGATGTTAGAGGGACTTACCAGTACCCTTTGAGCAGGTCTAATTTCGTGACATGATGTGCACTACCAACACGATCTACACAATCTTCCATTCTTGGAAGTGGGAAAGAATCTGGCTTGGTCACAGCATTGATTTTACGTTAATCAGATAATCAGGTGGAATCAGATTTAGGTACCAATATACATGGAGAACTCCATGGACTTTGGCTAGGCATGGCAAGACCATGTTCAAGTACAAACCCGATTCCAAAAAAGTTGGGACACTGTACAAATTGTGAATAAAAACAGAATGCAATGATGTGGAAGTTTTAAATTTCAATATTTTATTCAGAATACAACATAGATGACATATCAAATGTTTAAACTGAGAAAATGGATCATTTTAAGGGAAAAATAAGTTGATTTTAAATTTCATGGCATCAACACATCTCAAAAAAGTTGGGACAAGGCCATGTTTACCATTGTGTGGCATCCCCTCTTCTTTTTATAACAGTCTGCAAACGTCTGGGGACTGAGGAGACAAGTTGCTCAAGTTTAGGAATAGGAATGTAGTCCCATTCTTGTCTAATACAGGCTTCTAGTTGCTCAACTGTCTTAGGTCTTCTTTGTTGCATCTTCCTCTTTATGATGCGCCAAATGTTTTCTATGGGTGAAAGATCTGGACTGCAGGCCGGCCATTTCAGTACCCGGATCCTTCTTCTACGCAGCCATGATGTTGTAATTGATGCAGTATGTGGTCTGGCATTGTCATGTTGGAAAATGCAAGGTCTTCCCTGAAAGAGACGACGTCTGGATGGAGCATATGTTGTTCTAGAACTTGGATATACCTTTCAGCATTGGTGGTGCCTTTCCAGATGTGTAAGCTGCCCATGCCACACACACTCATGCAACCCCATACCATCAGAGATGCAGGCTTCTGAACTGAGCGCTGATAACAACTTGGGTTGTCCTTGTCCTCTTTAGTCCGGATGACATGGCATCCCAGTTTTCGAAAAAGAACTTCAAATTTTGATTCGTCTGACCACAGAACAGTTTTCCGCTTTGCCACAGTCCATTTTAAATAAGCCTTGGCCCAGAGAAAACGCCTGCGCTTCTGGATCATGTTTAGATATGGCTTCTTTTTTGACCTACAGTGGGGCAAAAAAGTATTTAGTCAGCCACCAATTGTGCAAGTTCTCCCACTTAAAAAGATGAGAGAGGCCTGTAATTTTCATCATAGGTACACTTCAACTATGAGAGACAGAATGAGATAAAAAAAATCCAGAAAATCACATTGTCTGATTTTTAAAGAATTTATTTACAAATTATGGTGGAAAATAAGTATTTGGTCACTTACAAAAAAGCAAGATTTCTGGCTCTCACAGACCTATAACTTCTTCTTTAAGAGGCTCCTCTGTCCTCCACTCGTTACCTGTATTAATGGCACCTGTTTGAACTGGTTATCAGTATAAAAGACACCTGTCCACAACCTCAAACAGTCAGACTCCAAACTCCACTATGGCCAAGACCAAAGAGCTGTCAAAGGACACCAGAAACAAAATTGTAGACCTGCACCAGGCTGGGAAGACTGAATCTGCAATAGGTAAGCAGCTTGGTGTGAAGAAATCAACTGTGGGAGCAATTATTAGAAAATGGAAGACATACAAGACCACTGATAATCTCCCTCGATCTGGGGCTCCACACAAGATCTCACCCCGTGGGGTCAAAATGATCACAAGAACGGTGAGCAAAAATCCCAGAACCACACGGGGGGACCTAGTGAATGACCTGCAGAGAGCTGGGACCAAAGTAACAAAGGCTACCATCAGTAACACACTACGCTGCCAGGGACTCAAATCCTGCAGTGCCAGAAATGTCCCCCTGCTTAAGCCAGTACATGTCCGGGCCCCTCTGAAGTTTGCTAGAGAGCATTTGGATGATCCAGAAGAGGATTGGGAGAATGTCATATGGTCACATGAAACCAAAATAGAACTTTTTGGTAAAAACTCAACTTGTCGTGTTTGGAGGAGAAAGAATGCTGAGTTGCATCCAAAGAACACCATACCTACTGTGAAGCATGGGGGTGGAAACATCATGCTTTGGGGCTGTTTTTCTGCAAAGGGACCAGGACGACTGATCCGTGTAAAGGAAAGAATGAATGGAATGAATGTATCGCGAGATTTTGAGTAAAAACCTCCTTCCACCAGCAAAGGGGATTGAAGATGAAACGTGGCTGGGTCTTTCAGCATGACAATGATCCCAAACACACCGCCCGGGCAATGAAGGAGTGGCTTCGTAAGAAGCATTTCAAGGTCCTGGAGTGGCCTAGCCAGTCTCCAGATCTCAACCCCATAGAAAATCTTTGGAGGGAGTTGAAAATCCGTGTTGCCCAGCGACAGCCCCAAAATATCACTGCTCTAGAGGAGATCTGCATGGAGGAATGGGCCAAACTACCAGCAACAGTGTGTAAAAACCTTGTGGCGACTTACAGAAAACGGGTTTTACCTCTGTCATTGCCTCAAGTATTGAGATGAACTTTTGTTACTGACCAAATACTTATTTTCCACCATAACTTTAAGGTAAAGTTTTAGTAAAAACTCAGACAAAGTGTTTTTGGGAATTTTTTCCCTAGTGAAGTGTAATGGAAAAGTTTAAAGGTTCTCATCTTTTGAAGAGGGAAAAATGCACAAGGTGGTACTAAATACTTGGTACCCCAGAGTAAAAGAGTTGGAAAGCCGGTAAAGAAGCGAATGGCCAGGTTTGGGAAAGGGTGCAGAAATGTTGTTTAGGAAGTTTCCCGGTGTTTTGAAATTATTCAGCGAGCATTCGCGGTATGTGTACAGGACAGTTGGGCCGAAAACCGGCCATGCTGTATGGTTTTTCGGCAGTGTCACTGACGCAAGAGACAGGAGTCCCGATTCTCTGAAGCTTTTAAGATATTATGCACTGTTTGGAGTGACAAGATTCAGGATTTGCAATGAGTACTCAGAGAAACAGCTTTTTATATTGCCACTTTTTCGGGGCAGCATTGGGGGAATTAGATGATTTGCCACATTTTTCAGAGGGGGGACACTGAGTATATTGGAGGGAATGTTTTGACCCCTGGGGCTTTCCAAGGAGGCAAAAGGAAAGGCCCCAAGAGGGTTCTTATATGTAATTTTAATTTCCGGATATGATTGCTACCTGGGGCCCAAGGAATTGAGGATCTCAGAAATAAAGGTGGGGCCAATATTTTGGCATGAATTTCAAAAGCCACTTTCAAGATTGAAGAAGATCTATATTCTATTGTGAATAAAATATAAGTTTATGAGATTTGTAAATTATTGCCTTTTTTATTCACAATTTGTACAGTGTCCCAACTTTTTTGGAATCGGGTTTGTAGATACTGAACCTCATTTCTCCTGACATCACGTTTTTTTGGGTTTACACGGTAAGGATGTTGCTTTATCGGCTGACTGTCACCTACATCAATATCATGACATACTACTGTAGTTTGAGATGGTACATCAGTAAAAGTTTGGGGTATTTACTAATCAAGTTACTCACAGCCTCAGACTGACTGGCAGGCAAGTGAGAAAGATGAGACTTCAGATTATCCAGAACTACAGAGTTCTGCAAACGGGCACACAAGGTCGGAGCATCTTTTGCCACTAACCCATCCTCCTCAGGGCAATATGGTGATGGCACAACTACAGTAGACACAGACACAGATTTACTAACAAAACGGTCTGGAGACATGTTATGGGCAACATAAGCCTTTAACATATTCACATGGCATACTCTACTCTTTCGTTTGCGATCAGGTGTACAAACAACGTAGTTAGTATCTCTGAGCTTCCTCTCAATTGTGTAAGGACCAGTGAACCTAGCCTGCAAGGCTGAGCCAGATACAGGAAGCAGGACAAGTACAGAATCACCAGGCTGGAATGTACGCACCACACTCTTACGGTCATATTGGGCTTTCATCTTAGTCTGGCAAGCTACCAGATGAGCACTAGCAATCTCACAGGCTTTGTGAAGACGCTCACAGAAAGAAATAACAGTCAAGGATAGACATTGATGAGGAACTCTGACACAACTGCTCACTGAGTAAGTTAAGAGGTCCTCTCACTGTATGTCCGAATACCAGTTCTGCCGGACTAAAACCCAGCGATTCCTGAATACTTTCCCTCACAGCAAACATAATTAGAGGTAAACCTTCTTCCCAATCCTTACCTGTCTCAATGCAAAATTTCCGGAGCATTGACTTGAGAGGGGAGCTTTTCAACATTTTAGATATCTCGGAAATAAAAGCGGAATTCTGTGGTGCAGCTTAAGAGGTCAAGTCCGCTTCTGGAGCAGGCTCATCTTTGGACTCCACTACTAACAATATGTTATAATTAATAACGCTAATGCTGCTAACTTGGCTGCCTCATCTGTTTAGTGTTACCTTTGCTCACAAAGGAGTCGTCTGTTTTGTGTGCTGAACAAGAACATTGACAATGACAAGTTTAGCTGGCAGTGATAGCATGGAACAAATCTGTGAAAACCATACCATGTGTGACAGGTGTGCCGTCCACCATCAAAAGACTCCTTTGCGCCCATGTGGGGCCAAAGTAATAACAAACACCATAAGCATACTGTGAATCTGTGAAGATTGTGCATGACTTTCCCGCAGCTAGCTTCAATTCAGCCAATTGTGCTGAACATGGTTGAGCAACAGCTGTAGAGTGAATGGTGACAAAGTTAGCCAAATCATTACTGGGAGATACTATTGCATAACCTGCCAAATTTCCTTCCGGACCTCTAAAATGAGAGCCGTCTCATTTTAGAGTTAAATAAATAAGGTTAAATCAGAATGCGGTAGTGGGTGGTTTTCTAAATCTTGTCGTGCCTTCATGTAACTAGCTGATGTTAACTGACAATCCTGTGGCTCATCTTCCAATACGGTCATCATTCTGTCAGCACCTCTGAATTATTAATTCTGGAGAAGACAGGATCACGTCATAGCCTGTTTTTCATGGATGAATGATTACAAATGTTGGACTGGTTAACAAAGCATGCAATGCATGAGTTGTGTACAAAGTGGTTGTATGGCTCATAGTAACAGTCGAGGCTTTCTGATAAACAAACGCAGCTGCCGCTAGCCCATGATAGCAAGGTGGCATGCCCTTCTCGATGTTATCCAATGATGTGCTAAAGTAGGCAACTGGCAGTTTACTTGGGCCCTGTTGTTGAGTTAAAACAGTGTTTGCAAATCTCTATTTTTCTGATGCATATAAATGTACTATATGCATATGTACTATATAAATGTACTGTATGCATATACTATAATCTGGACTAGCCAAGGCTGGAGCATTAGAAAGATTTTCTTTTAACATCTCAAAATCTGCGACTGCTTCTGTTGTCCAGGTCAAGGATGCTCTCTTTTGATCTGCTGCCCTAATCAGTGTGCAGAGAGGGGATACTTTTAAAGCACAATCCCTAAGAATGACAACATTTGGCCTACGGTTTGGGAATAGCTTCAACATGTGATGGTGACAGCATGCGGTGAGTAACATGCAAAACTCTCCCTAAGTACTCTTACAGGATTGCCGTTTTTCCTTTTCAGCTAATAGTCTCAGAACCTTTAATGAGTCTGCCTGACATCCTGACACTGGCTGCCCATTCGTCGGGCAACAAATTAAAATGTCGTCAACATAAGTCAATATTCAATATTCAAAGAAGCTAGACATCTAGCCACTATCTGGTTGAAGATTGATGGACTGTCACAATAACCCCGAGGTAGTCTTGTGTATGTATACTGTTGTCCATTATATGTAAATGCAAACAGATGTTGTGAATCTGGGTGCAATGGGATGCTAAAAAATTGCTGAACATAAATCAATGACTGTGTACAATTTGGTGTCACCTGGGATATTCGAAAGTAACATATGTGGGTCAGGAACAACCTGTGCGTCCGCGCCAACAATATGATTTATGGCGTCATGCACAAATTATGTACGAGACACCACTTATCTGAACTGAGTTTTTTTGACAGGAAATATTGGTATGTTACATTGGCTTTGTGTTGGGATCAATACTCCAGCTTCTAATAAACCTTCAATTGTGGGCCTTATACCTGCTTGGGTCTGTGGTGCTAATGGATATAAGATGGCAGTGTTCAGCTACACAGTGAACTTTTTTCATGTTTAATAAATTACAGCAAGACACATTGTGTCATAAACCACACTGAAAAGCTTTGGTGGCTTCGTAGTAAAAACTTGGACAACAAATACTGATCACTTGACTTATCTCAAAACTTTTTCTTTATTAGTGGGGTATTTATGTCTACTCTGGCTGTCTCCATCTATTTCTGATTCAGCAAAAAATTAATGCTGACTTCAGCTTTAGGAACAACATCCTTTTCTAATGAGTCTATGAGACACTGTGTCCTGGTCTCTCTCTCTATATCTATTCTGATATTCATGAATGAATTTCACCACATTCTCGTCTCTCTCAGGGTCATGTGTTCAAGCTGCAGTGCATTGTGGGATTTCATGTCAAAAATGCTTTACAAAATGACTCCCAGTAGAGTAAGTGCACTAGATAGTGAATGGGGTGTGTTTTTTTCAGCTAATCCTCTCTTTATCTATCTCTTTTTCCTTCTCATGCAAACTATTCCAAAATCTCCAAACGTTTGTATCGCTTTCCTCTTGACTTGTCATGGTCCTTTCCTGGTTTCCAGTGCCTTAACATCTCTCTCACTTCTGTACAAAATTCTTCATCAAATGTTCCCTCCACAGGTCATTGAAGCCTTCCTTGTGTTCTATAATGCTATTTTCTCATGCACATTCTGATTTTTCCTCAACTTCTCTCCAATTATATTAATCTTATCAATTAATATTGATGTTGACAATCCTCTCTCCCACTGCACAATCCTGGGCTCTGTTCAATTGCTGTTAATCCTGAACAATAATTATACTGGTCTGGTCTCGGGTTAAACAATTCCACTACTGGTTCATCATCTTCTTTATGTGGGTCCTCAATGTAATCAAACAAGGAAATAATGGCTTTGCTGGGTTCAGGGGCCTCAACTAATGCACGCACTACTGGACTCAATAACTTAATAAATTTTCCTAAGTTCTTTGTACCAATCTGTTTCTGGGAAAATACTCTGCAAGGTATTGTCGGAACTTGGATCCAGTCCAAGTGGACATATCGCAGGGTGGAAGTTGAGTTTGTGTCTGTTTCCCCTTAGCTTTCCATGATCAATTAAACTATCAAATCAAACTTAGTAAAATATCAAATTCAAATCAAATATGAAACTCAGTAAACTATCAACACTTAGTCAAAATAATGAGAGGTCAGTCAGCAGACGAGAAGATGCAGTTTTATTCAGCAATGCACATCAATCACATGCATTTCTGAAGAGAGCAGCTGGTCCGACAAGCGGGTCTGAAAAGCTGGTCTGAAGATCTTTCAAAATTCCCTACTATTTATACACGTTTGTTCTAATTCAGATTTAACATTTCATCCTCCTCATTTGGGCCCCTCCTTACCTAATTTACATATCTGTGGCCTTCTCCAGCTATCCCTACAGAACGTCTCGACCTTGTTTGTTTTGAACATGTTCTCTTCGCCTCCTTGTGACTTATAACATAGTATTGACCTTTTCTAGACATTTTCAAGTTTGTTTAATGTTGTAAAGTCAGCATTACGGTTCCAGGTTCTTCTGCATTTTATTGGCCTAGCATGGTGCAAAGCAAGCTTTGCAGTTAAACTGTTTTGCGTCCTCAGCGTTATTTGTGTTTACCATCTGTTCAAATGTTCCAGTAACAACAATGTCTATCCTCCTGTCTAGTTTTTGTTCCTCCTTTTTTAAATCTTGGTGCAAATCTTGGGCTCTAAGCCTTTAAGCGTTTCATAACCATTTTTTTTCCATTTTTATCCAAAATACTTGAAAAAATAGTTGCAGGTCAGATTCATGATCACTTAACTACCAACAACCTGTTTGAAGAATTTCAGTCTGGTTTTCGTCCATCTCATAGCACTGAGACGGCGCTAAAAATCACAAACAATCTTCTAAAGGCAGCAGATTCTGGTCTTTTAACAATTCTTATTTTTCTGGATCTGAGTGCAGCTTTTGACACTATCTCTCATAACATTCTCCTTGAACGGCTTGCCTCTCTTGGCATCTCTGGCACGTGTCATGACTGGTTTAAATCATATCTTTCCCACCGTTCAGAGTTTGTTCAGCTTAAAAATTTTAGATCGCAGTTTTTTACATCTTCTGTTATTAGAGGTGTTCCTCAAGGTTCCGTGCTAGGCAAAATCTTTCGTAAACATAATATTAATTTTCATTCTTATGCGGATGATACTCAGCTCTACCTGTCCACAAAGCCTACTTCCATGCTTCCTCCTGCTGTTCTTTCGGGCTGTCTAAATGAAATTAAATCCTGGTTTTCTTGCAACTTTCTCCAAATGAATACCAATAAAACAGAAGTCCTTCTTGTTGGCTCTAAGTCCACCTTAGCCAAGGTTGATAGTTTTTCATTAAATATTGATAATTCCACTGTTTTTCCTTCCATTCAGGTAAAGAGTTTGGGTGTCGTCCTTGATAGCACTCTATCCTTAGAGGCTCATGTTAATAATATCACTCAGTCTGCATACTTTCACCTCCGCAATATTAATCGCCTCCGCCCAATCTTGACACAGCACAGTACTGCCAAAATTAGTCCATGCCCTTGTTACATCACATCTGGATTACTGTAACTCTGTTATTTTTGGCTTGCCTTCTAAAATTCTTCAGAAACTTCAATTGGTACAGAACTCTGCAGCTCACATTATTACTCGAACTCCTTCTATTGACCATATCACACCAGCTCTTCACCAGCTTCACTAGCTTCCTGTGAAGTTTCGCATTGAGTTCAAAATTCTGCTATTCGCTTTCAAGGCTCTTCATAATCTTGCTCCACCTTATCTGTCTGACCTTCTCCAATTATACACACCCTCCCGTACACTCAGATCCTCTTTTGCTAACCAGCTCACCACACCATCAGCTCGACTGTCCACCATGGGGCTTCGAGCATTCAGTCGCTCAGCACCCTGACTTTGGAACGGTCTCCCTGCTGACATCAGAAGTATAGACTCTCTGACAGCCTTTAAATCCAGACTCAAAACTTACATGTTTAGAACTGCATTTTATATTTGAAACTTGTCCATTATTTTCATTCATTCATTGTCTACCGCTTATCCGATCTATTCTTGGGTCACGGGGAGCCTGTGCCTATCTCAGGCATCAAGGCAGGATACGCCCTGGACAGAGTACCCGGAGGAAACCCCCGAGGCACAGGGAGAACATGCAAACTCCACACACACGGCGGAGGCGGGAATTGAACCCCCAACCCTGGAGGTGTGAGGCAAATGTGCTAACCACCAAGCCACCGTGCCCCCCTTGTCCATTATTTTTCCTTTGTTAATTTATTTTTAAATATTCTATTATTTGCTTTATATCTGTATGTTTTATATTATGCTGTGTTTATTAAATGTATTTTTGTAAGGTGACCTTGAGAGCTTGAAAGGAGCCCACAAATAAAATGTATTATTATTATTATTATTATTATTATTATTATTATTATTATTATTAAAAAAAACCTGCATTTTAAGATTAAATAGTCGCATGATATGCACCTTACTCATCCAATTACCCAATAGCTCAATCGGCCAGTCGTGCTATCTCATTGATCCCAGTGCATAGCCTGACTGACTAAACTGCAATTTTAAGCTGTAAGCTCCAAATGTTTTCAATAAATGTCTTTTCTCTTTTTTTCCAATCTCAGTGTGGTTACTGTTATTATATTCTATTTGTATAATTTTATTATTATTGCATATACATACTATCAGAGGTTATACTATACTGATACTATACTGAATTGTCATAAGCTTAGCCGTTAGATAGATTATAGGATAATAGATACTACTGCTCTTAAATGAATTATTACTACTTTGAAGATAAGCATGAATTTCCCCTGCATATTGCTATTTTAAAGATAAGCATTTATCATTAAATTCCTCTGACATCACTGTCAGCTTTGTTTGACTTTAGACCTTCACGCTGACCCTACGGATCTTACAGATCACCTTGACCTCACAGTTGATACCTTTTGATACCATAAACATTAGCAAAGTATTGCTAATTTCAAACACAGCATAAAATATAAAATGAAGCATAAAATTTTTCCCACAGTATACAAGCCTTCAAACTTTGTTATAGCTCACAATTTGTCTCTAATCAGATCTTCTGACTGCCATCTCTCTACATCGTCTCTATCTTTGTATGTTTGCTCATCCCCAAAGTGTGTGCGTACACCTCTAGTCTTCGTGTCTAATTGGCCATCCAAATTTATACAATCTGAAAAAGATACCAATACACATCCAGCAGAGGACACCAGCTACAACTACCACATCTATATCACCCTGTAAAATATTTTTAATGCTTTAGCAAAAGCATTGTTGCTTCATCTGGATCACACCTGTTACAGGTTACTGACTGACCTAACAGGACACAGAAACAAGTTTTAGGTGGATTTTTCCTAACTATCCTTTCCCCTTGGTTATGTGCACAGAAACTGTTCAACAAATCTGTGACAGGTTGACTTAGGTACTGTTTGTGTAAAGATGTAATATTTTCAGTTGATGGTTTTCCTAAACTACTCATACATACTATGCACTCAATCATTCAAAGCAAAAAAATTTAAATCCTATTATCCAACACCTCTCCCTCCCTCTCTCTCCCTCCCTCTCTCTCTCTCTCTCTCTCTCTCTCTCTCTCTCTCTCTCTCTCTCTCTCTCCTCTCTCTCTCTCTCTCTCCTCTCTCTCTCTCTCTCTCCTCTCTCTCTCCTCTCTCTCTCTCTCTCTCCCCATTCACACAGAATTTGCACACACACCACACACACTCTCATGCAGTGACCTTGTGCACACACACATGTCCCTTACACAGCAAGATCTCTTCACACACACACACACACACACACACACACACACACACACCTATGCTGCTGATAACTTAGGAAATGCACAGTGGAGTGAAAGAATATAAGGTGTGTGTATTTGTGTGTGTGTTCTTGCCAGGCACTGGCTCTTATCTTCTAGCCCAGTAAGGAATGATATATGTAGATGGTCATTTCAACACGATATTCACCTTTACTCTAAATCTGAACCGTTTCAATAACACCTTTAACCTTTCCTCATTGTTATTGCTATATATCTCTAGAACATAGATTTCAACCTCAACTCCTGTACTCTCCATACACAGCAATGCATCCGGAGCAGTGCAGAAATTGCAGATGCAAACACCTCATCAACTCAGCTTCAGATGTAACACAATTAGCAAAAACATCATCACCCAGACTCACAACACAGCTCAAAGCCACGCCGTAGTTTTTAAATATACCACAAAAACAAAGTCAAACACAATTTATTTACAACGGGGCGCCTTTTTTTTCCCCTTTTCACAAACACCTGGATCCAGGAATTTTCACCATCATGGATTTTTTCTTCTTATTATTTCTTCGTCTCTTTTCTATTTTGTCACTATCACCTGGACCCAGGAATTTTTTTTCTTCTTCTTATCCTCTTGTCTCTTATATTTCTCTTTATTCTCTTTTTTTCTCTTGTTCTCTTATTCTCTTTAACAAATTCCTTTCACTTTATCACCTGGGACCCAGGAATTTTTTTACTTCTTTTTTTTGTGCTTTTCTCTCACCTGCTTCTTAACTCTGCTCTCTTCCAGAACAATGTCTTTTGCAGGACTTTCTCACACACCACCTGGACTGCACCAGGACTTTCAATCACATGCAAACCCTGCAGGGGCTATTTTTCTCTCTCACACACATCTGATATCATCCAGTCTTTATCATGCAAGCATTTACTCATGCAATTTTATCATATAATTATAACTTTAACTTACTATCACTCTATCAAGATGAAACAGAACTTCCCAGGTCTGGGGCTCCATTGTATTTTATTTCCAAAACTATATGGTAAAATAAAATAACAATAAAAATATAATAATAATAATAATAATAATAATAATAATAATAATAAAAATTTTTTTCAGTTTAAAGTGAGACTCTCCTGAAGCTAATCTATCTGACTCCACATTACCACACTGACTCGACTAACTCAGTCTAATGAACAGACTTTAACTAAGAAAAAGCCAAATACTTCAGACTGGATGATGGCAGAGATGAGGTTGATTGTAGTCAGCACTGTGTATAAATGACAAGGTGCTCATATGGAACATCTCATCAACCCCACGAACTTCAGCTTCCAAGCTCAGTGTTTAGATCCATGTTTCTTATCACACATGATGACATCAGCCGAACTCCTCAAGTCAAATCGCTCCACCTATTTTTCTTTTGTGGACTTTCCAGGACATTATTATATTCTAATTTTACATTAATTAGATGTAATTAATTATCCCTATCATTATGTTTTGTTTTTTTTTTAAACATTTTTTCAGTGTGAAATATTTTCATATTAAGAAGACATCATGGGTATGTCAGAGTCACCGCCCCTTTTCCATGCTCATTATTCTACGCTTATAGCTAATTTATGTATTTTGAATATGTTTTAGCTTTGACCTGGGGTGAACTTGATTTTCGACAAAACTTAATCGGTGTGCTTCAACAAAGCACTGATTCTCCCAGACTTCAGCTGCAGGTGTCTCACAGATCTAACACTGCTCTGAGCGGACTACCTGACCTTGACTTTAACTTCAACTTTAGAGGAGTTACAGTGGACACTGCTGTGCAGACTCTATCTGTTTCTGATAAGACTTGCAATACTAAGAATGTTACTGCTAATTCATTATCTACACAAAGACTATTCATGCTTAACACACACACACACACACACACACACACACACACACACACACACACACACACACACACACACACAATGTGTCCTTCTTGTGAACCTTACTTCATAAGTCCAATAACAGAAATGGTGTTCAAAACCACTCATGATGTCACCTCATCCTTTTACAATCACACACATTCATATAGGCTTAAAAATTTATCCCACAATAGTGACACAGTGGGTATGAATGGGTATGGGTTTCCTGACCTGGCTAGCATTCTAGAGAGACTCATTTATCGTTGAAGGATTTGTATTGGGATTTATTTTAATTATTTATTAATTTCTCAAATTAAATTAAACCAAGTTAAATTTAACCTTGAAGCTATTTATCCTCTTAAACACATTATCTCACCTTCCTCACATCAAATTGTTCCAATTTTAAGAGTAAGTTGAGGAGGCTCACTGTGAACTCCGAGTCCTCTCCTGCTCGTAGCCAATCGTGCGGTCCAGGTGAAGTTAACAGCTTTCTTGGATAATGGGAATTGCCATGCATGCAAGTGTGACGGTCTTGCCTGGGCAGCCTCTTTACTGAGTGGAGCTGCACAATGGGGATACAATATGTAGAAATAAAGATTTCATTGCATGGAGGATAAATCAGTTCCACAGCATGTCTTGTTAGCTCTGCTGTTTATTTAAAAGTTTTCTTCTTTTTAATCCTCTTAATGAAATGAAATCTTTTAGTTTTGTGATCATATAGTGGATGAGATTTCAAGACTAAACAAAGAGAATATCTTCAGTGAAATACAGAACAATTCGATTCAATTCAGATGTTAAGGGAAAACATCCCCACCTAGTGGTGGACACGAGCAACTCGACACTAATAAAACAATTTATTCATTAAACACACTAAAACAACATTTTCTGTAACACACCTGCTCAATGGAGATACAACACGTGGAAATAAGGATTTCATTGCAGTTCTACATAAAGCAGAAGATAACACACCAATTAATTACGATTGTGAAAGTCAAAATAATTCAACATACACTGTAAAATGTAATAAGTTGGCTTTACTTAAATAAATCTGCAAAAAACATTTAGTAAGTAGAATTAAAGCTGTTAAGTTTGAGTAACTTGTTTGTTCTGATTGTCCAAAAACGACTGAAAATTATTAATAACCAGTACAACTAACCTGAACTTTTTAACTTCACTGAGTTTTTCCACAAATTAAAATATTAAAATTGCTCAATTTAAATGATATTTTAATCATATAACCATAACTTAATATATAGTGTTGTTCTTTCATTTCCAGGTTCACTTCATGAAATGAAGCACATTTTAAACACTTAAATCATACTGAACTGTATTACTGCATTAATCTACAATAATAGCTGTAAACAATAGTCTATGAATAAGCAATGAATGTATCTGTAAATTGCAATAATCCCTCCAAAACAATGAATTGACAACATAATTGGTTTGACTCACATGCACTGTAACATTTATGTTAAATGTCAATCTGTAGGCCTACGTTCACAATCCAACAAACAGTTTGCCGATGTGTACTGAACAAAGACAACAGAAACCCTGGAACTGCAAATAAGAGGCAAATAACAATATGGTTTATGAAAATGGTTTCATGAATGCAATAGTTAAGAACATGATAGCTAATAGCCCCTTACTGGTCTAACCAAGAAACCTGTTTTATCAGTTAGGGTGAAAAAGCCTTGTTTCCTAGTCCAAGCTTACAGTTTGTATGAATCTGAGTGCATTTGCCATGCACTTTGGGTAATCCAAATGTAATGCATATGTAAGCCCAAATAACAGGCAAAGTGTCTGAGGAAAATATCTAATATTGTCCATGACAATACCGCCCTCAAGTACAACAGCGTTACAGATGTGTTGGAGGGGCACTGAACTTGCACCTAGTTGAAGATTGTTTCCACCATCTTCACTGAGCACAGTCAGCACACCAACTGTGATGGATGCTAGGGCCTCATCTCTTGCTGAATCCTGCAAAGAAGCACACATTAGCATGTTTTGTTTGCTACCAACTGGATTTGTTATTCTTATGAACATTCTTTTTTGTGTTAGCATATGCTTGAGAATATAGATCTAAATATAATGTGGTGGTGCATTGTAACACAAAATAGCAAGGTACAAATAACCCAAATCTTTGGAAGTATATAGATCTGTACATTTCTGAACACTAAGTGACATTTCAATCAAGACTCCTCATTCTGAAATTCAAAATGAATTAATGCATAAGTTTTATTTGTCAACTTAGGGTTAATATCTGTGTGATTTTAATTACAGGGTTTTGCAAGTGACCACTTTTTTCAGACTGAATATGACTGAACTTTTTTGTATGAGCATGAGTACTTAATAAAGCCATATTTCTACCAGAGGAAAATAGCAAATAATCATTCAATTAATCAGCAATTTGTCAGATTTTGCAATCAGATATGACTCAGTTCCAATGCCACATTTGCTATACACAATGCCAATAATATTGGAGACTGTATTCATGCACCCCTAGCTCACTGTACGGTTTCAGAAACAGAATCAAAAAGTTTTTTCTATGCAAGAATTTACAAAGCATGTTTGGTAGAATTCACTGGAGTCATCACCAAGTACAAAGGGAATGCCTTTAAGAACAAGTGAGTGCCAAGGAATCACATCTGGTGTCTAATGAAATAGCAGAAGAAAATCTCAGTTAAGGATCACAAGCACAAACAACAGCTGGAAGTGTAGTTAAAAACCATTTTCTTCGTAACTGTTCTATACTGGAATAGGGAATGATTGCTGCATCAACTATGCATTTTTATCCTACAATGGACACCAAAGATTCCTTAAAAATAATATCATACCATCCAGTTGATTTGCTCCATTAACTCGGACAGTTTCTGTCCAACAATTCCTTTTTTGATTTGAAAATTTCATTTCAATGAAACGTGTGCTGGTCCAGGGCTTCAAGAAGTCTCCCTCCAGATTCTTCCTGCAAACACCTGAAAAAACATGGAGTGGGGAACCAAATACACAAACTTGAAAAGAATCTGTGTTAATGTTCCTACTTCTATGCTGAGATTTCTAGTCTCACCATTTTGATTGGCAATTAAGGCACTATTAAGGACAAAAATAGTTGCTTACCTGTACCTCCGTAAAGAGCGCTGGCCATCATTCAGCCATGTTCTGTACAGTGGGCTCCTCTTTGACTATCTCTCGTCTTTCCTCTACGAGAAACTTTCTGTCATTCTCAAGGATCGTTTCATCTAGACCATGAGGCAAATTAGGCTTCACCTCTTTTTGGCCGTTTGATGTTCTTGCTTGATGGTTCCCTGTATGGATTGCCTTTGCTTCTTTTAACCCCATTGAGAGCTACCTCCTCACATCCAGCTTTCGGCAGCTTTGTGCGATAATTAGCCGTCTTAAATTTTAGACTCTTCTTCCAGCCATACCATCCTGGCTGAGGACCAAGGCAGAGGTGCTTGATAATAAGTGCTTTTGCAACAGTGCTAAAATCCTCCTCATCAGGATAAGCTTTACATAATCTCAGCAATCTTTTCAAGCACATCATGCTTCATATCTCATGATGGAGTCATACGTGTTCCATCTTTCAAATAGGCAAGATCTCCCTGTCTAAGCCTGTACTGAACATCAACTGAGAGAACTCTGGCCATTGCTGCTTTTTCAGAGATGCTGATGTTTCAGCAGGTGATAGGATCTCACTGTCTGATTCTGTGGTGGATAATGATAGGGCACTTACCTGTAGAGTCACCAGAGGTATGAGTTTCAGCGTAGCTCTTTCAGGCAAATCTGTCCTTTCAGTCAAGTTGCAGAGAGCATTATTGAAGGCTGGCTCTTCATACTGCAGGTTAAAGTTATACTGCAGTGACAGTTCATCCTTCAGCTGTGCTTTTAATTCTTCAATGGAATCTGGTTTGTTTAAAGTTAACTTCCTGATAATCACATTCATCAATTAGAAACTTATGTGATATTTCAACATTTGTGTTTACATCAGGTAGCAAAGTATGTACCATTTAAGTGTAACAACGGACAGAGGGAAAACCTCATTGCGCTCATGCAACTGAACAACTGAGAAGGTAGGTATAGTTCTGGAAAAAATAAGAGACCACTGCAAAATAATCAGTTTCTTATGTTTTTTTTCTTATAGGTGCATGTATTGGTGAGATGAACATTTTTGTTTCATTTTTTGTGAACTGCTGACAATATTTCTCCTAAATTTAAAATATAACTATTGTTATTTAGAATGTATATTTAAAGGAAACGACAAAACATCAAAATAACCCAAGATCATGCAGTATTTGCAGAGCTTTAATAACTCAAATAAAACCAAATGCAAATAATCTGTAAACAAATTGTGTTAATGCTTTGGCTAAATAACATTAAGAAATCAGTATTTGGTGGAATAACCCCGATCTGCAATTACAGCTTTCATGCGTTTTGGCAGGCTCTCTACCAGTTTGTCACATTGCTGTTGGGTAACTTCATAGCACTCTTTTTGCAAAAAAGCAAACAGCTCCGCTTTGCTTGATGATTTGTGACCATCCATCTTCCTCTTGATGACATTCCAGAGGTTTTCAATAGGGTTCAAATCTGGAGATTGGGCCGGCCATGACAGGGTCTTGATCTGGTGATCCTCCATCCAGACTCTGATGGCTCTGGCTGTATGGCATGGCGCATTGTCCTGATAGAAAATCCAATCCTCTGAGTTGGGGAACATTGTCTTAGCAGAAGGAAGCATATGTTCTTCTAGAACAACCCTGGCTTGATTCATGCGTCCTTCACAAAGACAAATCTGACCAATTCCAGCCTTGCTGAAGCACCCCCAGATCATCACTGACCCTCCTCCATATTTTACAGTTGACACTTATAAGACACTGTGGGTTGTAGGCCTCTCCAGGTCTCCGTCTAACCATAACAGGACCGGATGTTGGGCAAAGCTGAAAACTGGACTCATCAGAAAAGATGACCTTACTCCAGTCTGCTACAGTCCAATTCCTGTGGTCTTTTGCAAACTTTAGCCTGGCTCATCTTTGCTTATCACTGATGAAGGGCTTTTTTCTGGCTTTGTATAACTTCAGCCCTGCGTGTAGAAGCCTGTTTCGAACCATTCTTGCCGTGCACTTCACCCAAGTCTTAGTCTGCCACTGTTGTTGAAGGTCACTTGAGGTCAGCCTACGGATCTTGATTGACATTCGAATAAGTCTGCAGTCATCTTGCTTGTTACTGACCCGTTTTCGGCCTCTTCCTGGCTGTAGCTTTGTTGTTCCTAGTGCTGTTGCTTGATCTTGTTTTTGTGAACTGCTGAAATATTAAGGACAGAAGCAACTTGACGCTCACAGAATCCTTGTGCCAGTAAAGCTAGGATTAAGCCTTTTTTTTCTTCACTTAAAACCTCTCTTTTCACTGTTTTTGGCATGTTCAATGGATATTTTTACACTTCCAATTACCTTTAAAAGACTTCTAACACTTTTTTTTTTACCATCCAACTGGTCACATTGCAAGAGGAGAGTGTTGATTACAGCAGTGCTTTTTTATATACTTTTCCCCATTAAATAGGATTGGATTGAGGTGACCACCAAATCAGTACCTCATTGAGCAGAATGAGGTGTGCCTGTGTAAAATTTAACACAGACTGGCATGGAATACTTGTCATACTCAGAGACTTGAGTATTGCAGTGGTCTCTTATTTTTTTTCCCAGAGCTGTATATGGCTACTGTAATGAAGCCTGACTACAAATATAATAACACTGGTTTAGGAGGCCAAATATGGATGAGATTCGGGTTAGAGAATCAGGCACTGGACGAGGGCACTCTTCACAAACACGGGTTTATTTAGCCTTCTTCCGGATCACATGTATAACAGGTGGTTAGATTTATGGAGGTCTGATAACATTGTGATCTGTGTTTATGGTCTGAAAGAATGAAAGGAGTATAGGAATATAATAATTAACAACAAAGATATAAAGTGACATACAAACAGTATAACATCCACAGACATATCCACAAAATATGAATTATTACCAAAATAAATAGCGAGATTGTAATAAGCAGTTGGAATTAACAAGCTAGTGCTACTCGCGCACAGATGCTAATGCTAGCTAGCAGTTAATAGTAGCAGAGAAAGACACACCTGGTGAATCAAACACATGTACACTCACACGGAACACCTGCAGAATAGCCCTGTTGTGTGTTACACTAAAATAGGTCGTGCGGGAAACAAGGCTACTACAGGAAACAGGTCCTACCGCAGACTTTCTAACAGCTGCTACAAAGCTCATATGCTCCAAGATGCTCTTCATACCATGTAATCATAAATCTACAGACAAATAAGTATGTTAGCATTGATCAGCACAATCTTTGCTATTTGTCTGAAATCTGGGAGGCCTGAACATGACCAGATCATCACTGTACCTAATGCCATCTATGCAGACAGAAGATGCCACAAGAACTGTTCTGCTGGGCATTACTGTGATTGATAAAGTTTGGCACATTCTCAGGAAATGATCAGACCATCACAGGCTTTACATGATTAATTTCAACAGATGGTTTAAAAAAGGAGTTAGAAGCTAAATCGAAGGCTATCATTTTCTGACGTCTGAGAGCTAAAGTGAGGGCTACATTCTTGTGAAATTGTGATCATGACACGCAACTTTTATTTATTTATTTATTTATTTATTTATTTTAATATGACATGACATCTATTTTACCAAAACAGAGGTCCAAAGGAAAACAATGCAATCAGATATGCAAATAAAAGTAGTTGCAAATAAATATCTCTGATGCACCAAATAAAGGAATTCCAAGTAGATCACTGTGATAACATCAGCAGAGTGTAAGGAAGAAAAAATAATAAATATAAAAATACTACAATAATGAGATATTTGGGTAAATAATTTGAAGAGTTACAAGGGTATAATGCAATGTAAAATCCAGCTTAAATAATAAAGTTTTCACATTCCTAAGTGGTCTAATACAGGCTTCCATATTTTCCAAAATATATCTAGATTATTGTTGTCAATAAATTGTAACTTTTCAATATGAATAATGCCCACTAACTCCCTCAGCAACACATCGAATGTTGGAACAGTGTCAATTTTCCATCTCTGAAGAATCAATCTCTTTGCAAGAACCATAAATAAAGAAATACCCTGTCTTTCATATGTACTAAAAGGAGGCACAGAACTCACCCCAAAAATGGCAATGATTGGATCTGGAACAATATCTTTTTTATACACTTTTGAAAGCAGGTCAAAAATATCAGTCCAGTACTTATGAAGTTTACGGCATGTCCAAAATGAATGTAGAAGTGTGAACCCTCCGCAACCTTGCATTTATTACATATCGACACTTCAGGGAAAATCTTGTGTAGTTTAGTTTTGCACATGTATACTCTATGTAGAGATTTGAATTGAATTAAGTTGTGTCTAGTATTAATTGAACAATCATGTATATTCTGTAGACATTTCTCCCACTTCGCATCCTCAATAGTGAAACCTAAATCCTCCTCCCATGATTTCCTAATTGTAGTTGTGTCAGATCAAATCAGAGACTATGTCAGGAAATATTTTCCTGATTTTGAACAACTAAAAAAGTAT
The DNA here is from genome assembly GCA_033459395.1 of Hemibagrus guttatus. Lineage (NCBI taxonomy): Eukaryota > Metazoa > Chordata > Actinopteri > Siluriformes > Bagridae > Hemibagrus > Hemibagrus guttatus. The sequence goes on from JAUCMX010000028.1 coordinate 9,992,767, forward strand.
GAAAAATTTGAGGAAATAAACCGATTTTAAGTCGGAAGCTCAAAAGCAGTGTCACATTTCTATAATGTATTAACTGATTTGATGGATAGTGATAGAAATATGACACTGATTTTGAGCTTCCGACTTAAAATCGGTTTTTGCAGATATCTGAAAAAGTGAGAATTTGGTAACCCAAACTTGAAATGCCCATTCATATGAAGTGAGCCGACACAGCTTATTCCCTTCTGTTTCCAAAGTGAAAAAACCTTATCATTAAGAGCGGGAATGAAGGAGGGATTCATACATATGGGGCTATTAAGATATACATTAAGATCTTTAATATATATTTTAACTTGCTTCCAAATTTTTAAAGACTGGTCTATAACAAAATGATTATTATAAATAAGTTTACTTATATAGTTTACTCATAACATGTCCTGGATGTATGGTTGCATAGTGCCTGCAATGAAGAGTTAGAGCAAAGGGCATGTTCAATTCTAAGCCATTCAGGTTGTTCACATTTTTTGCAAAAAGAAATGGGGACAGCAGACAGCCTTGTCTTGTCCATCTATAAATTGAGAAAGGAGATGAAAAATTATGGTTAGTCGCTACTGAGGCTTTTGGGCAGGAGTATATTGTTTTAATCCACTCTCTAACCGAAACCAAATTTCTTCAGGACCGACATCATATATCCCCATTCTACTGGGTTGAATGCCCTCTGTGCATCCAATTAAATGACTGCAGCTTCTTCTTTATGATCTGAATATAAAACATTGCTTAGGCGACGGAAATTAAAATACATATGTCTGCCTGGTATAAAGCCTGTCTGATCTGGATGTATAATATCAAAGATATGCTTCTTTAATCTGTTTGCAAGGATTTTCCCGATTATTTTGGTTTCAGTGGGTAGTAAAGAGATTGGTCTATATGATGACACTAGCAGCCGATCTCGACCTGGTTTAGGTATAAGAACAATATTGGCATCATACATAGATGCAGGAAAACGGCCTGCTTCCTGTGAATGTCTAAACATACGTACCAGTAATGGCAAGATAACTTTACTAAATCTTTTGTAAAATCCGATGCTGAACCCATCAGGTCTAGGGGCCTTGTTGTTAGGAAACTCTTTAATAGCGTTTCCCACCTCTTCAATGCTTATTTCTGCATCTAGTGCCTTTAAAACCTCTTCACGTAATTTTGGCAGCTGTAGTCCTTCCATGAAACTTTCAATATTTTCCTGGTCAGTCTTCCCTATGGAAGTATAAACCTCTTCATAAAACTTTGTAAAATTTTGATTTATTTCCTTTGGATCGGTTATTATTTTTCCATCTTTGTTCTAAATATGATATATGGAGCTAGCAGCTTCATGTTGTCTTAGTTGCCACACCAGAAGGTTATGGGGTTTATCACCCAATTCATAGTATCTTTGTTTAACCTTATATAATAATTTTAGTACACTACTAGATAGTAGAGAATTGTATTCATACTTTAATGCAATAATTTCCTTCAGTAGCACAGAGTTTGTGCTATTTTTGTGTAAACTTTCTAATCTGGTAAGAGTACTTTCTATTTCCATCATTCTCATCCTAACTTTCTTCCTATTCATCTCAAATGTTATAATTTCTCCTCTAACTACAGCCTTCAATGCCTCCCATAAATTTGAATCATGCACATCACCGTTATCATTAATTTCTATAAATTGCTCAATCTTTTTTTCAAATTTTTTAAAAAAATTCCATCAACATGTGGACTTTGCTACGAAAGGCATGAACTTGCTGGATCTTGTTTATACAAACATTCCCGGCGCATATCGTGCAGAGCCCCGCCCCCACCGCGGCTACTCAGACCACATCTCTGTTATGTTGATTCCAGCATACAGACCGCTCGTCAGACGCTCTAAACCGGTTCTGAAACAGGTTAAAACCTGGCCAGCAGGAGCCATCTCTGCTCTTCAGGACTGTTTTCAGTGCACTGACTGGAATATGTTCAGGGAGGCTGCAACCAACGGCAACTCTATCAACTTGGAGGAGTACACGACATCAGTGACCAGCTACAGTGGTGTGAAAAAGTGTTGGCCCCCTTCCTGATTTCTTATTTTTTTGCATGTTTGTCACACTTTAATGTTTCAGATAATCAAACACATTTAAATATTAGTCAAAGATAACACAACATGCAGTTTTTAAATGAAGGTTTTTATTATTAAGGGAAAACAAAATCCAAAACTACATGGCCCTGTGTGAAAAAGTGTTTGCCCCCTAAGCCTAATAACTGGTTGGTCCACCCTTAGCAGCAACAGCTGCAATCAAGCGTTATTGATAACTTGCAATGAGTCTGTTACAGCGCTGTGGAGGAACTTTGGCCCGCTCATCTTTGCAGAATTGTTGTAATTCAGCCACATTAGAGGGTTTTTCAGTCTCCACATCAAGACCCAGATACCGCCCTCACTAGACCCCTTGCAGTTTGCGTATCATCCGAATTGCTACACGGACGATGCCATCACCCCAACCCGCCATCTGTCCCTCACACACCTGGACAATAAGGACACATGTACGAATGCTGTTCATAGACTTTAGTTCAGCATTCAACACAATCATCCCTCAGCACCTGATGTAGAATCTGAGCCTGCTGGGCCTGAACACCTCCCTCTGAAACTGGATCCTGGGCTTCCTGACAGGGAGACCTCAGCCAGTCAGAATCGGGAACAGCTTCTCCAGCACCACCACACTTAGCACTGGAGCCCCGGGCTGTGTGCTCAGTCCACTGCTGTTCACTTTGCTGACTCACGACTGTGCAGCAATGCACAGTTCGAACCACATCGTCAAGTTCACCGATGACGCGACCGTGGTGGGTCTCATCAGCAAGAACGACGAGTCAGCGTACAGAGAGGAGGTGCAACGTCTAACAGCCTGGTGTAAAGCCAACAATCTGTCTTTGAATGTTGACAAGACAAAAGAGATGGTTGTTGACTTTAGGAGAGCACAGAGTGACCATTCTCCACTGTTCATCGACGGATCCCCTGTGGAGATCATCAAGAGCACCAAATTCCTTGGTGTGCATCTAGCAGAGAACCTCACCACCAGCTCCATCAGCAAGAAAGCCCAGCAGCACCTCTACTTCTTGCGGAGGCTGAGGAAAGCTCATCTCCCTCCACCCATCCTGACCATGTTCTACAGAGGGACCATCGAGAGCATCCTGAGCACCTGCATCACTGCCTGGTTTGGGAATTGCACCGTCTCGGATTGCAAGACCCTGCAGCGGATAGTGAGGACAGCTGAGAAGATCATTGGAGTCTCTCTCCCCTCCATCACGGACATGTACACCACACGCTGCATCCGCAAAGCAAACAGCATTGTGGACGACCCCACACACCCCTCACACACACACACACACACACACACACACACACACACACACACACACACACCCCACCCACACCCCCCCACCCCCCCTCACACACACTCTTCACCCTTCTGCCATCTGGAAAGAGGTACCGAAGCATTCGGGCCATCACAACCAGACTATGTAACAGTCTCTTTCCACAAGCCATCAGGCTTCTTAACACCCAGAACTGAACTACCAGCTCTCTCTCTCTCTTCTCTCTCTCTCTCTCTCTCTCTCTCTCACCCCCCCACACACACACCTGTATGAGCGGACTCTTAATATAATGTATCTCCTATTTGCACTACCTCAACCGCTGTGAACAATCAATTATTTGCACTATTTTTAAACTGCTGCTATTACATCTTGCACCCAGTGGTCATGCTGCTATGCATTATATACATATATGTAATGCATATCACAGGGCATTGGTGGCTCAGTGGTAGGTTTCTCGCCTATCATGCGGCAGGCCCGGGTTTGATCCCCAGCCACTGGATGCAGTGCCGGTCCCAAGCCCAGAAAAATGGGAGGGTTGCGTCAGGAAGGGTATCTGGCGTAAAACATTTGCCAAGTTGATGTGCGGACCAGTTAGTCCACTGTGGCGACCCCGAACAGGGAGCAGCCGAAAGCATTAACTAACTATGTAATGCACATCACATTCTGCCAACATGTGCCTGTTTGCACACTTTGCACTTTATGTAGCTAGAACAAACTTCTGTCCTAGCTCTGTGTTGTTGGTTTTGTAATTAGATGTTGTGTGTTGTTTTTAATGTAGCATAGGGTCCTGGAGAAACGTTGTCTCATGTCACTGTGTACTGCGTCAGCTATATGTGGTTGGAATGACAATAAAAGCTTCTTGACTTGACTTGACTTTAAGAGTGTGTTATTTAACTTCCATCTAAATTCTCCTCCTAAACTATGTAATCTGAGGTCAACTGACTGGGGAGCATGATCTGATATTATAATGTTGTGATATTGTGACTTGCATCTGTTTGGTACTAAATTTGAATCTAGCAGAAAGAAGTCGATGCGTGAATATGACTTATGCACATGAGAGTAGAAAGAAAAATCTCTATCTGAGGGATTAAGAATTCTCCATATATCTACAATGTTTAGGGATTGCATATACTGTTTTAACGTTGCATTAGATTTCGATGTCGTGCTGGTAATCTGACTTGGTTGTCTGTCAAGCACATTGTCCAGCACAGCTGAAATCACCTCCAACAATTATGTTTGACTCAGAAATACTGGGGATTCATTTAAATACTTTTTGAAAAAAGAGGGGGTTGTCATAATTTGGTGCATATAAATTAACTAGTAAGTAATTTTTTTTCTTTAAGTAATTTGTTTTGAATTTATAGAGCCCAACACAATAATATATCTGCCATTTATATCAGAGATAGTCTTATGATGAATGAATGGTACATTCTTGCGGATCAAGATAGCCACGCCCCTGGCTTTAGTAGAGAATGTAGACTGATACACTTGTGCAATCCAATTAGATTTAAATCTATTCTCGCTACCCTTCTTCAGATATGTTTCTTGAATAAAACATATATCAGCTTTTAAGGTTTGAGATGTGAAATAACCTTTCCACGCTTTACAGGGCTATTAATTCCCCTAACATTCCAACTGATGAGCCTAATATTGTCCAGTCTATCACTGTGATCTTTACTGTAAGTATCCGTTGACATTTATGTAATTATGAAGAAAAAAAAACGTAACCAAAACAGGAACATTTGGACCTTCTTTAGAACTTGTAGGCTAAAACACAACCAACAGAACACCCACACAAATTTCCCTCCCTCCCACCCTATGCTTCCAGGAAGGGAACTATAAAACCTAGCTCCACTCCCTTCCATTTGTGAAAATAAACCTTACCGGCGACTGTATCCTGCAGCCACCTACACTCCTCCGCACCAATTCAATATACTGTTCGCTTTAAGGGTATATAATCTTATAATCCACAGGGTTTATCTTGTAATCCTTTAAGGGTATATAATCTATAATCCACATTCTGAACCTTAAGTTTCCTATCTGTGCAAAGTCTCAGTAGAGCAGGTCACCTCTTACACAGATGCATTATTAGTTCCACTATGATCGCTTTGCTCTTCCCTTGTAGATTTCCAGTTTGGTACTTTGGTCATCAGAAACTTTTCAGCATCGGAAGGCATTTCAAAAGTTTTAGTTTCCTCTCACACCGTCACGATGAATTTCTCCGGAAATTTAAAACCGCATCTTGTTTCTTTCCTTACATTTACTCCTTACGTCATTGAAGTCCTATCGCTTTTTCAAAGTTCACGATGTCAAGTCTGGATAGATCTGCACCCTATCACCTTTAAAACAAAGAGGAGCCTACTGTCTTGCTAGGCGCAGCATGAGCTCTTTCACTTGGAGGTGGTTCAGTTTAGCAATAATAGCTCACAGTCTATTGCCGGAGGCTGGCCTCACACTTCTGTGAGCCATGTCGATTTGGATCGGTTTATCAAAGTTATCATGCCCAAGCAACTCTGGAAGCAATGAGTTTACGAACTTGGAGGGCTTGCCATTTTCCAACTTCTATTTGATTCCCATTACGCGAATATGCGAGAACGCGATTCCAGATACTCCAGCTTTACCTGTATGAGAGCCATCTCGGCAGCCATCTTTGCATTTAGCCTCTCCAGGGATTTAATACGGCCTTCATGGGCTTGCACAGCTTCCTCTGTTTTTTAAACTCGAGCGGTCATGTCAGTCAGCGCCGATGACAAATTAGAGTGCAGGAGATAGTTTGCCCAGTCTTTGATCCACAGTCTTATTCAAAGCACTGATCACGGACATAAGATCCTCGTTAGTAGTCAGCGTAGATTTAGCCTCAGCTTCATCCACTATAGCCTCGATAAATTTTTCGCACTCTTCTACCCCTTTCTCCGATTTCTTAACTTTATTTGGCTTCGTCATGTTGTGCTATAGCTCTTAATATATTCAACTGCAAAGTACAGATTATTAATCTGACATATTTAGGACATTTTTTAAGTATTAAAGCAGAGCCAAAAAACACACGTCTACTCCATTTGCGTACAAACTGGAAGCCCCCAACACACAACTTTTTTGAAAAAGACATTGTACACATCTGATAATGTACCAAATTTCTGAATTAACTGAGGATAGTGCTCAATGAGATGGTGCTTTGGCCTAAGTTTTTCATTTGGGAAAACTTTCTGAAATGGATATCTATGTTCTGCAATCTTGCATTCAAGGAAGTACACAGTTTCCTCTGTACAGCCTGCAGACACTGACTGAATTCCACTACATCTTTTAAGTTCATTAAAACCTCCCAAGTTTCATTCCCCTCAGGAATGTGATGACCAATCAGTAATGGCGGTAGGTGGAGAAGTGTCCAATTTTCGTGACCATCTCCTCCAGCTGTTCGCTTAAAGGAAATGTTTTTTACGATGTGTTTATAATAATTTGTAATAATTTTATATTAATTTGCTTTATAATAATTTGGGTGTCACCCAAATGAGGATGGGTTCCCTTTTGAGTCTGTTTCCTCTCAAAGTTTCTTCCTCATATCTAAGGAAGTTTTTCCTTGCCACAGGCTTGCTCACTAGGAATGACTTTGTCTAATATCTAGGATTTTGTACTGTTTCTTATGTTCTGTAAAGCTGCTTTGAGACAATGTCCATTGTTAAAAGCGCTATACAAATAAAATTGAATTGAAATGAATGAGTTGAGGTTTATTTGTTCTGTCTGAAAATGTGTAGGGAAAGTGTTTAATAGCAAGATTAAGGGTATCAAGTACCCCTTGATTAACATGAAGTGCCTTCAAGCACAAGGCCAATTCAAGTGGAACAATGCCCTCCAGAAGATCGTGAAAAAAGTCTGGAGGAAAACCATCAACAGTATAAAAATGTTACAAACTTTCAGTAAGTGGCAGCTCCCTTTCATGACATATTGCTGAGACATGTTAGCATCCTGCAACACGTCCTGCACATGTCTGTAATGATTTTCCTTTGTTCTTGGTTCAAATGAACCTGTCCACACTTCCTTGTGTTAGATTTTCTCCCTCTTGGCTATGCAGAATCGACATATCTGACTGTGAAGCTTTCACAAAACCCTCCCAAAGAATGGGCAACTAAATCTGCTGCGACAGTTAACATAGTGCCTTTTATGCTGGCTCCCAGGTGTTCAACATATACACCATGTTGCTCAAAAGAAACAAGGTCCTGAATGAAAAGCCAAAGAATTAGTGTATTCTGTTTAAAGTGGATAACATTCCTGTAAAATTTGTATCCCTGTGATAAATTTATTTCAGATGACATGACCTTATTCAAAATGTCTCCATTGCTAAGCAATGTCTGCAGCCTTTTTAGTATGGGGATATACACAACTGTCTGCTTATCTTATCTTTTAAAAGAGGCTCAACAGGCATTATCACAGTGAATTCCCTTAAAATGTATGATGTTCGCGTGCTAGCAGTTGACAACAATCCCCCAGGAGAAGTACATTTCAGGAATACATTATTCTCAGTAACTACTCTAGCCAGATAACTCACTAAAGAGTCATCAACATCTCCAAATTGCTGGTTCAACAATAGTTGAATGACAGCAAACACATTTAGTTGATCTGCTCTATAACATCTTGCAGGGCATTTTCAGTGATATTAAAAATTGATGACATTTTCAAAAAAAAAGAGCAGCTACATTATGTTCCAACTGACTCTCCAAGTCTTCCACACCTACACTCAGCTCGGTCAACTTAACATCAGCTTCAGTGACACTATCCTCTAGTTGAACATTTAGATTAGGAGGAGATTCTTCAAGTATAGTCTCTAGAACAACTTCAGGTCTGAACGCCATCTTATTCTGATGCTCCTTGCTTTTGTGCGCATTAAAGGTGGAATAGACATTGCTCTGAAAGTTACAGCCTTGATATGGACAACTAACCATTACTAACCATTTGTTTCAGCTCCAGATGCCTTCGCAACTGAGTGAAAAAGTCAGCTTCAGTACAACGCTCCACAAAGTCACACAGCTAACAGTGGAATGTAGTTTCATGCGCTTTACCTAGATCCTTTTGAGTGTGCCATGTTTTTAAGCGTACCTTATGCCGAGTTCACACTGCACAATTTTAGCCCTGATTTTCAGTCGCCAACTAGTTTTGCAAAGTTGCCGACAAATGCCCAAAATTGAAGGCAAATCGGAGCTTGTGCACGCGAGTGACAATCACGCAGTGTGAATTACCAAAGACGCGATATGAGCAAGTTGCCGATGAGACAACCATGAAATATTTGGTATGCTAAACATCTGGACCTGTCTGCGACTCAAAATCCTGCAGTGTGAAAGGTGTTCCTACTGAAAAATACCTTGTTGCTGACCTACAGCCAATGAGAGAGTGAGATACAGGGCAGTGGGCAGTTCGCGGAGAAGTTATGGACCACAACATCAGCAAGCATGGCTTCGGTTGGAGCATATAGTAATAATAAATATAGTTCTATCAGAATAAACAAGCTTTACAATTACATCAAACAGAAATAAAGCAGAAACATTTGCTTGACCAGCCACATCATCAGCAGCACATTGCAAAATTATTAATTTGTTCAGTTATGCAGAACGCACAATCCTTGTTCCCCACACTGACCGTTTGGATCGCAAACTTTTTGCTTCCTGTTGTGAAGTCATGCAGTGTGTAACCTCCTGTCACCGATCCATCGTGCAACGTGAACACAGCAGTGACTGACCGCTCCCCCAGAACAAAACAACCGTGATCTGACCACTCTGAAAATCCTGCAGTGTGAACTCGGCACTAAGTGCAAAGATTAAAGGCGTTCTTTATGAAGACATGGAAGAGGTGAAATACGGCTGTGGAACCCGTGTTGTAATCTGTAATGCTTCAGTAAGCATCCTCTCTTTTCAGCACGCAATGTGCAGTACTTACAGGTCCACTGCACTGGATGTTTGAGATCTGCCTAGTTACATCAGAAACGAGAGAGGAAATGACAATTTTAGAATAAAACATTTTTTTTTATTTTCTTGATGAATGTGCTAGTGATATAATAAAAAATGATCATATAAGCATAGCTTTTACAGCATCTCATAAAATAAATACAAATGCTGACTTATTATTAGTACAAGTGTACAGAGGGTAAAATACCTTTTATTTAAAGAATGTGTGGACTGGTCACCATCAGCTTGAGCCTGAATGGAGGAAGAACAAATTTAATGCAGCTGTTTTAAAAGCAGACATTTAAGCTTACACAAAATGTAGAAGCAGTCTCAAACATGACCAAATCACAGAGTGGATATGCCAGCTAATATCTTTACTAACATGAAAGGTTACCATAAAACAAACCACTATATTCTTGCCAAATGTAATACAAGGACTACAGTCTACTATAAAAATCTCCAAATAAAAGCATTTACAAAATTTCTATTTATGGAAATGATAACTGTCATGATTTAATTGTGGGTATAAGTAATAAGGTACTTATAAAGTGTCTTTGTTTTTTTGCCTGTATCAGCAATAGTACTTTTGGTAATGATTAATCTACAATAACAGGGTATATTGTGCACTGCTTATATAACAAAAGGGCTATTCTTAATACACTATGACGATACACTACTTTACTCTGTTATTGTCTATTCAACAGTTCTACCTAACAAACTAAACTAGCTAGCAGACGAGGCACCGGCTTCCCTTGAAATATGATAGCACCAGCCCCACCCCTGACAATTTGACAATGCCCAACGCTATTGGATCAGAGCGCTGTCAATCATTACCTGATTCACTGCCTGTCATTTTAGCAATGTTGAACACCATTTCAATTAATGAAATGAATAAGAAAGATGAAGCGAACTACTCAAACAAAAAAACTGAGGGTGCAGACAATGACAGAGATGCTGCCTCTTCAGCTGAAGATGTTAACCAAGGTGAGGACTTTTTAATAACAGGACCTTATAAATTATGTTCCAAATTACTATTTGCCCATCATTTGTCATGGGAGAAACACGATTCTGAACAAACACCATAGCATGTAATTTATTACAGGTTCTGACAAAATGTTAATTGCTGCAGCCTATTGAATACCCTCTACATCTGTAAAAGGGGAAAATAATGTTAAATCAATCACAGGAACAGGAGCTGCTGTTTCACTGTCCGTCTCTGTATTAACTGAGCAGCACGCGCCCCTCCCCCCACAGGTGAATACTCTCAGGGAACAGTAATCAATAACAGAACAACAGATATAATTAATCACATATATAAATTAAGACAAAAGAAAAGAGAAAAATTACATTTTCAACATTTTAAATATTTCCATAATATATCTGTAATATGTACAGTGGGGCAAAAAAGTATTTAGTCAGCCACCAATTGTGCAAGTTCTCCCACTTAAAAAGATGAGAGAGGCCTGTAATTTTCATCATAGGTACACTTCAACTATGAGAGACAGAATGAGGAAAAAAAAAAATCCAGAAAATCACATTGTCTGATTTTTAAAGAATTTATTTGCAAGTTATGGTGGAAAAAATAAGTATTTGGTCACCTACAAAAGTTCATCTCAATACTTTGTTATATACCCTTTGTGGGCAATGACAGAGGTCAAACGTTTTCTGTAAGTCGCCACAAGGTTTTTACACACTGTTGCTGGTAGTTTGGCCCATTCCTCCATGCAGATCTCCTCTAGAGCAGTGATGTTTTGGGGCTGTCGCTGGGCAACACGGATTTTCAACTCCCTCCAAAGATTTTCTATGGGGTTGAGATCTGGAGACTGGCTAGGCCACTCCAGGACCTTGAAATGCTTCTTACGAAGCCACTCCTTCATTGCCCAGCCCAGGTGGTGTGTTTGGGATCATTGTCATGCTGAAAGACCCAGCCACGTTTCATCTTCAATGCCCTTGCTGATGGAAGGAGGTTTTTACTCAAAATCTCACGATAACATTCATTCCATTCATTCTTTCCTTTACACGGATCAGTCGTCTTGGTCCCTTTGCAGAAAAACAGCCCCAAAGCATGATGTTTCCACCCCCATGCTTCACAGTAGGTATGGTGTTCTTTGGATGCAACTCAGCATTCTTTCTCCTCCAAACACGACAAGTTGAGTTTTTACCAAAAAGTTCTATTTTGGTTTCATCTGACCATATGACATTCTCCCAATCCTGTCCTCCCAAACCAATTCTGGATCATCCAAATGCTCTCTAGCAAACTTCAGACAGGGGCCCCGGGCATGTACTGGCTTAAGCAGGGGGACATGTCTGGCACTGCAGGATTTGAGTCCCTGGTGGCGTAGTGTGTTACTGATGGTAGCCTTTGTTACTTTGGTCCCAGCTCTCTGCAGGTCATTCACTAGGTCCCCCCGTGTGGTTCTGGGATTTTTGCTCACCGTTCTTGTGATCATTTTGACCCCACGGGGTGAGATCTTGCGTGGAGCCCCAGATCGAGGGAGATTATCAGTGGTCTTGTATGTCTTCCATTTTCTAATAATTGCTCCCACAGTTGATTTCTTCACACCAAGCTGCTTACCTATTGCAGATTCAGTCTTCCCAGCCTGGTGCAGGTCTACAATTTTGTTTCTGGTGTCCTTTGACAGCTCTTTGGTCTTGGCCATAGTGGAGTTTGGAGTCTGACTGTTTGAGGTTGTGGACAGGTGTCTTTTATACTGATAACGAGTTCAAACAGGTGCCCAAATTCAATAGGTGACCAAATACTTATTTTCCACCATAATTTGCAAATAAATTCTTTAAAAATTAGACAATGTGATTTTCTGGATTTTTTTTTTTTTTCCTCATTCTGTCTCTCATAGTTGAAGTGTACCTATGATGAAAATTACAGGCATCTTTTTAAGTGGGAGAACTTGAACAATTGGTGGCTGACTAAATACTTTTTTGCCCCACTGTATACATAATATTTAATTCTATGACCACCACACCTATTTAATTTTTAATTTTTTTAAAAGTATTTTAAAAAATCGGTTTTAATTAATAAGTCTTTTTGTAAAGGTGACTTGGTGGTTAGCACGTTTGCCTCACACCTCCAGGGTTGGGGGTTCAATTCCCGCCTCTGCCGTGTGTGTGGAGTTTGCATGTTCTCCCCGTGCCTTGGGGGTTTCCTCCGGGTACTCCGGTTTCCTCCCCCGGTCCAAGGACATGCGTTGTAGGTTTTTGTACGTAGTGTGTATGCCCTGCGATGGGTTGGTACTCTGTCCAGGGTGTATCCTGCCTTGATGCCCAATGACGCCTGAGATAGGCACAGGTTCCCTGTGACCCGAGAATAGATCGGATAAGCGGTAGACAATGAATGAATAAATGTAAATTTTTGTTGAGTAATATGCCAAAAGAGTATATATCACCGTGGTCTTCATGAATATATTATAAAATGTATATATTTTTGTTCATTATATTTAACTAAATATTGTTATATTTTACATATTGTTTTAAATATATTGTTGAATTCATTGAATGATGATGATATTCTAATGTTAAAATAAACTAATCTCTGCCTGAAACACCATGTTTGCCTTATCTTGAATGTATGTTATATTCATTTATTGGGCCTGTGTAGGGCCAGTAATATTTGCAAAATGCCCCTTGCAAGTAGGTGCAGATTACTTCCAAGGTGAGAAATAGTTGTCCAATTTTCATGTGTAGATGGAATAATTATTTATAGTCTGTGTATTGCACAACCTGCATCTCTTCAGTGGCTAATATTAGTTTTATAATGATCCTTACTCTGAAGTCAGGCATTAGAAGGTAAGTGAATTTTGGGTACTCATTTTGGGGTGAACTAAATCGCTTTAAGAAAATTGTGGGCATAAATTAAAGTATACCCACTTCTCCAGGGAGCACTACACCACTGGGCATGCATAAGAAATATTTAGACATGTAACAAAACCATAAACCATACTAATGAAACACAAGAGTTTCTTTAAGATTATATGATATGAAGTGTGCGCTGCAAATGGCAGCATTTTTGATGATCGTTTCTGTCCAGTCTGCTCGTTTTATTGTGTTTGACCACAGCTGTCGTGGGTTTTTTTGTCCGGCAGTGGCAACAGGTATGCGATAAAACTTCAAATTGGAGCCTGTACTCCGTCGATTCTGACATTCAACAACACAACAAGATGGCATTTGAGTTCTTCATGTAGCTGGACTCTGTACTGGTTTGTATTGGCTGCCTCCAGCTAGCGCTGTGACGTCATCGTGACGTCGACCCGAAAAGGGTCTGTTCCACACGATGGAATACTCTCATAATGCACCTGTGCAAAACAAGAAACAAATACAGTAATAAAACGTTCAAAAATGTTATTTATAATTCATTAATTTTAGAAAACAATGAAACTGTTTGTTTGTATATTTCTTTCTTAACTTCATTTAAACCATCTTTTTATATTTTATATTTTCAGTTGGTTCAGTGACTTACAAGAGTGGAGGTAGGAGCACACAGGTAGACTACATCCTATGTAGAAGAGGCAATCTGAAAGAGATTAGTGACTGTAAAGTGGTAGTGGGAGAGAGTGTAGCCAGACAGCATAGGATGGTGGTGTGTAGGATGACTCTGATGGTCTGTAAGAAGAAGAGGTCAGAGATAGAGAAGAAAACCAAGTGGTGGAAGCTGAAAAAGGAGGAATGTTGTGAGGAATTTAGACAGAAGTTGAGGCAGGCTCTGGGTGGTCAGGTAGTGCTGCCAGATGACTGGGAAACTACAGCAGAAGTGATCAGGGAGACAGGGAGAAAGGTGCTGGGTGTGTCATCTGGAAGGAGGAAAGAAGATAAGGAGACTTGGTGGTGGAATGAGGAAGTTCAGGATAGTATCCAGAGGAAGAGGTTAGCCAAGAAGAAGTGGGACATGGACAGGACTGAAGAGAATAGACAGGAATACAAGGAGTTACAGCGCAGAGTGAAGAGGGAGGTGTCGAAGGCCAAGCAGAAGGCATATGACGAGTTGTACACTAGGTTAGACACTAGAGAAGGAGAGAAGGACTTGTACAGGTTAGCTAGGCAGAGGGATCGAGATGGGAAGGATGTGCAGCAAGTTAGAGTTATTAAGGATAGAGATGGAAGGGTGCTCACAAGTGAGGAGAGTGTACAGAGGAGATGGAAGGAATACTTTGAGGAGCTGATGAATGAGGAAAATGAGAGGGAAAAAAGAGTAGAAGGGGTGAACTCTGTGGAACAGAAAGTAGATAAGATTAGAAAGGATGAAGTCAGGAAGGCTTTGAAGAGGATGAAAAGTGGGAAGGCAGTTGGTCCTGATGACATCCCGGTGGAGGTCTGGAAGTGTCTGGGAGAGGCAGCAGTGGAATTTTTAGCTAGTTTGTTCAACAGGGTTTTAGAGAGTGAGAGGATGCCTGAGGAATGGAGAAGAAGTGTGTTAGTGCCGATCTTTAAGAATAAGGGTGACGTGCAGAGTTGCAGTAACTATAGGGGGATAAAGTTGATGAGCCATACAATGAAGGTATGGGAAAGAGTAGTGGAAGCTAGGTTAAGGAAGGTTGTGGAAATTTGTGAGCAGCAGTATGGCTTCATGCCCAGAAAGAGCACAACAGATGCAATTTTTGCTCTGAGAATTTTGATGGAGAAGTATAGGGATGGTCAGAGGGAGTTGCACTGTGTGTTTGTAGACTTGGAGAAAGCGTATGACAGGGTGCCAAGAGAAGAGCTGTGGTACTGTATGAGGAAGTCAGGAGTAGCGGAGAAGTATGTCAGAGTGGTGCAGGACATGTATGAGAGGAGCAGGACAGTGGTGAGGTGTGCTGTAGGTCAGACAGAGGAGTTCAATGTGGAGGTGGGACTGCATCAGGGATCGGCTCTGAGCCCCTTCCTGTTTGCTATAGTGATGGACCAGTTGTCAGAGGAGGTCAGACAGGAGTCTCCTTGGACAATGATGTTTGCAGATGACATTGTGATCTGTAGTGAGAGCAGGGAGCAGGTGGAGGAAAACCTGGAGAGGTGGAGGTTTGCGCTGGAGAGAAGAGGGATGAAAGTCAGTCGTAGTAAGACTGAGTACATGTGTGTGAATGAAAGGGAGGGAAGTGGAACAGTAAGGTTACAGGGTGAAGAGGTGAAGAAGGTACAGGAGTTTAAGTACTTGGGGTCAACAGTCCAGAGTAATGGAGAGTGTGGGAAAGAGGTAAAGAAGCGAGTGCAGGCAGGTTGGAATGGGTGGAGAAAGGTGTGGGGAGTTCTGTGTGATCAGAAAATATCAGCGAGAATCAAGGGGAAGGTGTACAGGACAGTGGTGAGAGCGGCCATGCTGTATGGTTTAGAGACAGTGTCACTGAAGAAGAGACAGGAGTCAGAGCTAGAGGTAGCAGAGCTGAAGATGTTGAGGTTCTCTTTGGGAGTGACAAGGTTGGACAGGATTAGGAACGAGTACATCAGAGGGACAGCTCATGTTGGACGTTTGGGGGACAGAGTTAGGGAGGCCAGATTAAGATGGTTTGGACATGTTCAGAGGAGGGAGAGTGAGTATATTGGTAGGAGAATGTTGGACATGAAGCTGCCAGGCAGGAGGCAAAGAGGAAGGCCAAAGAGGAGGTATATGGATGGAATTAATGAGGATATGAAGCTAGTGGGTGCAAGGGTTGAGGATGCAGAAGATAGGGATAGGTGGAGAGAGATGATTCGCTGTGGCGACCCCTGAAGGGAGAAGCCGAAAGAAGAAGAAGATTTTCAGTTGGTTCAGTCTTCACATAATCACATTAGTTGTTTGAACCAAGTGGCTAACCAGTAATAGGAACCGACCCCCACCAGGCCTCGAACCTGGTACTTTCACCTGGACAGTGAACGTGTTACTCTGTTACACCACGAGAGTTCAATCTTAATGCAAGCCATGTTACCAAAGAGGAAAATGTTTGGTACAGTCCTGCCAATTATTAGAACAATTAAACTGAAACAAAAGCTGCTTCAGCCGAGGGGGGCTTTCTAAAAAGAGAATTCAAGAAAAGTCTAAAGTTTAAATGTAAAAATTGTGCCATGCTTTAACAGGTGGCACAGCCTGGACACAGCAAAGACAAGTACTATTTTTCATACCAACTACAAAAAAACAAACAATAAAAAAATAAAGAGATAAATGAAAAAATCAAGGGGGGTGGTGCAGTTTTACAGAAATGTTAACAAAAGAATACTCTATATTTTTGTGTCTGTTTTCTTTGTATAAAAAATACATTCACTTGAACAAAGAAAGAAATAATTAAGTAAATAAACACACAAATAAACAAATAAATATATACATGGTGACACATTAAATTTTATGGAAATGCTAACAAAAAAACCTGCTTAGTATTTGTGTTAACTGTTTTTGTGGCCGTTTTCTTCTTCTTTTTAAAGAATGAAGATAGCTAGCTAGATAAAAATAAAGCAATTAATTCATTAATTTATCTATATGTTAATCAAGTTCAGTAATTAATTAATTCAGTAATATATTACTGAATTATTTCATAAACTATTTTATTATTATTCATCATTGTTTAATAATACTAAAACAACAACAACAACAACAACAACAACAAAAAACCGAACCTAATAAATAAATGTACACTCCTCTTATAAGGTGCTCATACTCCGGATAGGTCCCACCCCTCTCCTTACAGATGATAGGCTAGCGCCTTATGCAAGCCCTCTGAGGATTGGACAGTTGAACCGTCAGTCAACACAACAAACAAAGGAAAGAAAAAATAAAAGAACCGTAGAGCTACAGACAGAGGGTCAAGGACCTCAGTGGACTTCAAACATGCCAAGTTATTTATATATTATATTGTCACAACGAATATTTAGTGTTTACAATTTGTCAGGACTCTGTCAATGGTGTTGTTTGTGGACGAGCTGTTTTGCCTTCCGGGTTGTGTTAGCCGAGTTGAGTGACGGTTGCACTGTCCAATCCGACAGGACGGATTGCGTAAGCCACCCCCAGCCTATCATCTGTAAAAAGGGGTGGGATCTGTCCGGAGTGTGCAGGGTGTTGACCGTTGCTGACCCTAGCCTAGTGGTTAGAGCTTATCCACGTAGAGACTCGAAATCCATGCAGACTTCAGGCAGAGGTTACTGTATACACTATCTGCTTGTTCAGAGTATGGGTGTTGTAATAGTTTACCTTCTTGGAAGGTACTTTGAGCTGAGTTTTTTGTTAAAACAATTATTAACCCATTTATTTATTTGCTTGTTGCAAAACCTGCATATAGCACCCCCTAGTGGTTAATTTACAGAATTTATTTTATTTAATTTCATTTAAAGAATCTTATCATTCTAACAGTGATTTCCAACAAAACTGAGTTTGTAGGGAAAAAAATACTGACAACTATATTTTAGTTAGCACACATTCCTGCCTGACTGTTTGTCCCTCTGTCTACCTATCTGTCTATTTTGTATTTAGAAATTCCACTAAAAAAGTAAGAATTATATTCTGCAGATATTATCGGCCCCATTGTTAGTTAGTACACACTTGAGGTTATTGAAAGAGATTAGTGGTCACAGCATTCTTTCTTCCCCTTCACTATAAATGTCATTTGCCAGTTATTTTTAAAGCCAATGTTTTTATGAGATGTTTTTATAGGATATAGTGTACTATATACTATATAGGCACATTTTTATGGACACCTGAATGAACATACCCATATGTTTTTCCTCCCCACAATTTTGTCACAAAGTTGGAAGCACACAATTGTATAGGATGTCTTTGCATGCAGCAGAATTACAGTTTCTCTACACTGGAGCTAAGAGCAGGAAAATGCTCCTGTGCACAAAGTGAGCTTCATAAAGACATCCACTCCAAAATCTCGTGGAAAGCCTACCCAGAAGAGTGGAGGTTATTATAGCAGCAAAGGGAAAGTACAACTGGAATGGAATGTTCAAAAAACAAATGAATGTGATGTTCAGGTGATGGTCAGGTGTCCACAAACCTTTGAACATATAGTGTATTTCACAGGCAGAAAGACAACGTTCTGGCTGGGCTGTTCCCTGACTAATTAAGAGTGTGTTTAAAATGTATTTGCTGAATACAGAACCCAAGGCAGTCATAGACATTATAAGCAGGTGGAAAATTCTCCACAACAGGGATCTAGCATGTTTCCACGGAGAAGAATTTAATGTATTCACATGCTGTATATTTGAGTTAAAACAAAACAAAACAAAACAAAACAAAAAAACAGCAAACGGCCCAAAATGTCTATTCCATGCAAATACGGACTGCTTTAGAGTGTCAAAAATATGTAAACAGAAGAACTTACCAGTATTCTTTATTAGGGAGCCAAGCACAGAATATGAACAGGCGTCATTTACAGACTATAGTGTTTATTATTAATATCATTCTAATTGTACTACAGTTATTTTGAACATTGCAGTTAAAAGCAGAACAGCATTCTTTCATGTCCAATTATTAGCTTTATGTATCTCACACATAAATATTTTATTCAGCTGACCTCAATGTCATATTCAGACCTATGTACTGTTTTTTAAACTCAGCAGCTTTACTTGATTGTTTGTTACATCATCACATTTGTTTGACATTTTCTCCTTTCAACAAAAAGACAAAGAGGGTAAAATTGTGTGGTTTAAATAACACACTGTAGAATTCGTATGGGAAACAAAGTTGATTGCACATAATGGCATCCTTGGGTTTATTTTGGTCACTGTTTGTGAATGACGCAGACACCATCAGACCAGAGACAGATACGTTTTCCGCTGTCATACATTTCCTGCTGGTTAAGGAGGGACAGTGTAATTGTTTGTGCAGCCTATATTTGTGTGGGAGCACAGATACCGTTACTAAGAGGGAAATAAGAAGGATATCCTGCTTGGCCTTTCACCTGTAACACTTCCCATAAAAACACTTTTGCCACAGCCCTGTTCAGTTCAACATCTCACAGAACACATGGCTTATTCAGTGTCATACAATGAGTCATAAAGGTCTCATGACATTTTTCCAACAGCAACTCACTGTCTTGCCACAACAGACACGGGAGGAAGCTGAGTTTCCATGTGCAGCAGGGGGAAAAAACCAGACAGACATTTGAACCAAAAACTATATAACAGCTAATATTTACAACAGTTAGACATTAAGTAATTCAGTAGAAAAGCAACCTATAAATGTAGTCTACACAGCAAGCAGTATAGACATGGCAAAGAAATTTAAAATAAAAATCACTCACACAACTACTCAGATTGGCAAGACCTCACACTGGTTTTAATGGAAAGATTGAAGGATTTTTTTTTTCCATGTTCATCCCAGAAAAGCTAACAGTTTCAATTCTGTTCTTGCAGTATGATCTGAGAAATCATCCTCATTTCCTTGTTCAGGCATCCCACCTTCTTCTTGCACACATATAAATAAAAGCCTGCAGTAAGTCTGATGGGAGTCTCTGCTGATTTGACTTCCTAAAGCTTTCTATGGTTGGTGAGTGTTAGGAAAGGGTGTTCATCACCGTCCAGTTAGTGCCTCTACTCTTCAAGAACTGCTTTGATGCCTATCAACTCATATTTATATATATTTGATATGCCTATCAAATCATATTTCATATGTCATAATTTAATCCACCTCTATCGTGAACAGGACTGAGTGATCAAGATGATGAAGGTTGGGGCACTCAGGAATCCTTCCAGCGCTTGGATGTTTCTAGGTTAGGGTCAAATGGTCTCTACCTGCTCCTTGGTCTTGTAAATCATTGTGCATCTAGAATGTTTTCAGTGAATACTATGGCATTTTCAGGTTTTCCAACTTGATGAATTATTGGTGCTTGCAGAGCCTGGTAAGGACCTGACTTGTCTGATTCACATTTTCTTGTACAAAACAATGAGAACTCACAGAGCAGTTTAAGAATTTGTAGTGCCTTGTTCACAAAGGCCTGTGAAACAAGTGGTGGGACACTGACCAGTCCATTAGTTATAACCATACGTTCACAGTATCCTGACATGATGATGAACTCTAGTTTCTACTCGTCAACTCTCTGATCTGAAAGACATTGTATTAATTGTCCAAGTTTATTTTACTAAAATGATGTGCACCTTGTTCTCTCTCAGTTGCTGATGTTAGAGGAAGTAACATTTAGGCCTGTTATTGCTAAAGACACCTGTTTAATTTTATTAGACACATAAATGTGATAAATGTCATATGAAGTACAATTTTAATTGGAGAAATTAGCTCCCATGATTGACAGAAATTTGGAGCAAGTGTCTAAACATGATCTGTTCCTCTTTTTAATCAGGTGTGGAGAGATTGTTCTGCTGCTTTGCCTGGTGAGGTGTACTGCATCCTCTGCTGGCCTCTCAAATTTGTTTCATGACTTGGGTTGTGCGTTACAAAGGAGCTCTGTCATGGTTATGCCAAAATTGTAATTTGACTTCATTACCCATCAGCCCTGCATGTCACATTACCTTGTCACATATCGCACTTAGCACTCACCCTCACCCCTACATATGTTCTGGTCTCTGCGTACTTCACCATCATGCTTCTTGATGTTGAGTTTGATTGTTGCTGTGTTTACATTAGTATAGTTCCTGGTCTGCAAATGGTTGTCCTAATGGTGATTTGGCTGATCACTAATGATATTACAGTACTAAGGATATTTTGTAGACTTGAATATTACAGTAGACAGCAATATAACAGTACTAGTAATATATTGTAGACATAAATCTTATGAGATTTATATATGCTCCTAACAGGTAGTTCAGGTCAGCTCCACATGAGTCTATTGTTGGATGTAAAGCCCAAACCTCTGTAATATGTAGCAGGCACAAAAAGCCTGGCTGAACACACCAGGTCAGGGTACACTGTGAACATATTCCAAATACCTTATAATTCTCCATGGCATTTATAAAAACAATAAGGGGAATGAAGTGAGCAGTCAACAAGCAAAACAGAATATAAAGGAGCTTAAAATGTGAAAAAATCAAGGAAGGCCCCAGATCCATTTACATACGTCTCTAACCATGTTACTGAAAAAAATGCTACTGGGCTTCTCTAAATGTTAACTATTGAGGTGCTAAAAATGTTACATCAGAAAACTGTCACACTTAACAAAGGTTAAAATATCATTTTAAAAATATTACTACTAAAAATAACCTTTAATTATTGCATTTGTTTCATTATATTATACATTGTTCCTGAAGGATGACAATCATTCTAAACTATATATCCTTTTCAATTTAATGGACAACTTTCCCTAAGATTCTGTTCGTCTAGGATTTTGATGCTGCAGCTGTTTTCAACCTGCCTAACTTTCCCCACACCACCCCACTGCGTGGTGTAGCACCTGTACACATCGGATTCAAAACACTGATGCCAGAGGATGGGTTCACTTCTGAGTCTGGTTCCTCTCAAGGTTTCTTCCTCATATCATCTCAGGGAGTTTTTCCTTGCCAACATCACCACAAGCTTGCTCATTAGGGATAAATAGGGATAAAATAGTTTAATAATTTAATAATTCTTTTTCCTCTCCTTTCTGTTTCTCTATTTTTATAAAGCTGCTTTGAGACAATGTCCATTGTAAAAGGCGCTATTACAAATAAATTGGATTGAATTGAAATTGATGCTAGCCTACAAAGCCAAGAATGGACCAGCACCATCTTATCTCAAAGCTCTCATTACTCCTTGCACTGCACCTCGCTCCCTCTTATCCAAATGCCAGAAATGGTGATGTAAACATGGCGTGACTTTGTAAGGAGACATACCTTTGTAAGGAGAGCTTTGAATCCCAGGTCAAAAGTTCAGTTCAGATCTTGCACATACAAGCAGTGGAGCTCTGGCTTTAGACCAATGTATTTTAATGACTTGTTTTGCTCTCTGCATTTGTACAATGTGTTCAAGGTCAAACATTGTTGACTCTTTGCTCTAGTCCTGACCTGAGAGTTGTGCATCTGGTAACGAGGCCATCGAGGGAACTGACGTAATGAGACCACTCAAGGTGACAACAATCCCAGGTATCCTAGAATAACACTGGTTAATTTGCTTGCTAGCTTACTAATATTTTTGTATGTGCAGAAGTGTGTGTGTGTGTGGGGGGGGGGGGAATTGGGGGCTTTGGAGTGGAGACACAAGGGACAAACAGGTCATGCATCTCTAAGCTAGATACTTAGGGAAAAAAGGCTGTTTCTAGAAAATGTCTGGAGAGCGTGTCACCACCTGAGTCGTGTTTCAGTACTTGCATTACATTCTGTAGAACTACAAATAGATTTTCTAGTCTTAATAGCAGCTTCAGTGGTTGTAGGAAGTGATGTATTCTTCCAAACTCACACAACATTGCTGTTGTTAACTCATACATAGATGTTGTAGCTTTTTTTGATATACAGTCTAAAAGGAAACTGTAGCAATTTCAACAAGGTTAACATTACATAGATACTCAGCACAGACTAATTCATAGGAAAAATGCTGGATTATTAAGGATAGGGAAGTGGTGAGGTTAGTATTACATATAATGCAGATTGTTAGCTGAAATGATTGTCAAGTTCATGGATTCCTGTCTGTCTATCTCTCAAGCAGTATCATCCAGGATAGGCTCCAGATCCCCACTGACACTGAGCACAATAAAGTGACTGAATGAACATGATTGAATGCATGAGCAAAGACATTCATCTGGAATGTATATTTTTGCCTCACACCCATTGTTCCTGGGATGTGCTCCAGATCCACTGTGACCCTGGCCCAGGACACAGATAGTGACCAACAGAAAGTGAGTGAGTGAAAGAGTGAAGTCTGTAGAAGTCATTTATGACTAATGGTGATTATTATTTCATAGATACGATAAACTCCAGAAAAACTAAAAAGTCTAAAGAACATGCATTTGTGGAATCCTGACAAAGAAAATAATACAGGCTCTCTCAATGAAATTGGTCATGGAGACTGAAGGAAGCCTGGAAGAATTCCTTTCTGTGTGAAAATGAAATTCTTGGTCATTTTACAAATACTTTCTTTTTTTGGTGGTACGGTGAAATAAATCGCAGGTGCAAGAAAGAAAACAGTGTAGTGTTTTCTCAGTATTCAGCTTATACTTAAAGTTCATGCCTAGCCAGATGGCAGGTAGGGTGGTGCGGCAACTCCACACCATGAGCCAAATCAAATAACATGGGCTGTAGCTTTCCGCTTCCACAGGCCCTGTGCTTTCCCCAACGGAAACAATGCTGGTTTAAAGGCTCCTAAGATTCCTTCCACCAGTTCCCAGCAGGAATGACAGGAATTCTCAGTGATTAGAAAGAACAATATTATGTTTTATGGGTTAAGAAAGAAAAAAATAGATAGACCTCTTTAGAAGAAGTTGTATATGCCACACAGTTCAAACACATACACTTTAGTTACAATAGTGAATAAAGTTTATAACATTCAGAAGTGCGGTCCATAATTATAATTATAATTTTCATAGATTTGCCTCTGTACACCACCACAGTGGATTTGAAATGAAATAATCAAAAAGTATTTGAAGTGCAGACTTTCAGCTTTAATTCAAGGGGTTTATCAAAACTATTGCATTAACCAGTTTTTTTGCTTGGTCTCTCCATTTCCTCTGACTGTATATTTCTGCTGTCAGCCTCCTGAACATCACTATATTTTTACAAGGAACATACAAATGATATTTCTGTGCTGTGGTCAAATCTTAAGTCTGACTAAATGTTCCTTTCTGTTTACAGGGAAAAAAAAGACAAGCCAACTCCACAAAATATCTGGCCCCTTCAAACACTTCCTCCAGAGGAAGCTATGGGATTTTTATATAACAATGTAGGAAATGAGTGGGTGTACTAATGTGGTTAACCAATGTTTTTTTTTGAGATTTCAAATGAAATTGGGAAATTTCAATTCTGAGAAGCACCAGTGGCCTTGAGGACTATGCTTCATCTCTTAAACAGAGCACAGAGATGTTAAGTACTAAAATTGACAAACACTCTGAATCAGTTCTCGCTCTAACGTCCACCTTCTGTACAAGCAATACAGTAGTCCCCGGACAGATAGCGGTCTCCAGGTTTGACTCATGTCAAATATCCATGGCTCTTGAAACTTTTAACCCAGAAGCTGCCAAAGACTTTATCCAGTGTGAGACGAGCGAAGAAGAGGCCCAGGTCACTTAAGGAGGGAGGATTATCACAACACATAGTGAAACATCTGTATCTGATAATACATACAAAATATTGACTTCAGGTAAATAAGCACATGTAAATACTCGCAGCATAGTCCAACACTACACAGAACATTTGAACAGTACAATTACAAAAAAAGGTTATTTAGCTCTTATTTAGTTTCTCTTAGTGTAAGAAAGTAACTTGTTGCCGGAAAGCAGAAGAGTTGTTGATCCTGTAATCAGAGCTCCGTTCAAGCCTATGAGCATATTAATAAAATGAAAGTGTGAGGTTAAATGATTGATTACTGTGCACTTTTCACACCCAATAAACCTCCATGCACTTCCACTACAATTATACATAGTAGTTCAGAAAAACAGATATAAATATGTAGTTCTATATCCTATTCACTCAAAGACCTTCATGGCATGTCATGCCAATGTGACCTAATGGAAAAACTGACTAGTTTTGGAAGTTTGTGAATATAATCTAACAGTGCTTAAGAGCCAGTAGAATTTTATGTGTCCCATTTTTAATCTGCACATCTGGCCTAGTGGATAGAGGAGTGGATCAGGAATTTCAGGGTTTAAATGGCATTCAAGATTTGACATACAGTATAACAAACAGCAACAATGGCAAACAGAACATAAGCTGTCATTAAGCAGATTCAGAGGTAGAGAAGCTCTGGATAACAGTGTCTCCCAAATGCTGTAAATGTAGATGTGTTTTTAAAAAAAATGAGAATATCCACATGGTTCTGGTCATATTGTTTATTTTTTACTAGTGTCCAGTTCTGGGGCTGTAGTTTGCAGTAGTAGAGCAACCTATTTGTGTGAAAATATAGAATTACAAAACATTATCCCTCACATAACCAAAAGAGACTTTTAAAGAAACTAATTAGCGTGAACAATCTTTCACGGGCAGAACAATCTTTAATGTGTTTATTCTGGGAGTGAAAAGATGGATAGATAGACGACATAGTCAAGTCAAGTGAAGTCAAGAAGCTTTTATTGTCATTCCTACCACATATAGTTGACGCAGTAATGAGACAACGTTTCTCCAGGACTCTGGTGCTACATTAAAAACAACACACAACATCTAATTACAAAACCAACAACACAGCTAGGACAGAAGTTTGTTCTAGCTACATAAAGTGCAAAGTGTGCAAACAGTGCAAAGACTAGACAAACACAAACACAAGACAAGACACAAAACATGTGCAATATTGGCAGAATGTGATGTGCATTACATATATGTATATAATGCATAGCAGCATGACCACTGGGTGCAAGATGTAATAGCAGCAGTTTAAAAATAGTGCAAATAATTGATTGTTCACAGCGGTTGAGGTAGTGCAAATAGGAGATACATTATATTAAGAGTCCGCTCATACAGGTGGGGGTGTGTGTGTGTGTGTGTGTGTGTGTGTGTGGGTGTGTGTGGAGAGAGAGAGAGAGAGAGAGAGAGAGAGAGAGAGAGCTGGTAGTTCAGTTCTGGGTGTTAAGAAGCCTGATGGCTTGTGGAAAGAGACTGTTACATAGTCTGCTTGTGATGGCCCGAATGCTTCGGTACCTCTTTCCAGACAGCAGGAGGGTGAAGAGTGTGTGTGAGGGGTGTGTGTGTGTGAGGGGTGTGTGGGGTCGTCCACAATGCTGTTTGCTTTGCGGATGCAGCGTGTGGTGTACATGTCCGTGATAGAGGGGAGAGAGACTCCAATGATCTTCTCAGCTGTCCTCACTATCCGCTGCAGGGTCTTGCAATCCGAGACGGTGCAATTCCCAAACCAGGCAGTGATGCAGGTGCTCAGGACGCTCTCGATGGTCCCTCTGTAGAACATGGTCAGGATGGGTGGAGGGAGATGAGCTTTCCTCAGCCTCCGCAAGAAGTAGAGGTGCTGCTGGGCTTTCTTGCTGATGGAGCTGGTGGTGAGGTTCTCTGCTAGATGCACACCAAGGAATTTGGTGCTCTTGACGATCTCCACAGGGGATCCGTCGATGAACAGTGGAGAATGGTCACTCTGTGCTCTCCTAAAGTCAACAACCATCTCTTTTGTCTTGTCAACATTCAAAGACAGGTTGTTGGCTTTACACCAGGCTGTTAGACGTTGCACCTCCTCTCTGTACGCTGACTCGTCGTTCTTGCTGATGAGACCCACCACGGTCGCGTCATCGGTGAACTTGACGATGTGGTTCGAACTGTGCATTGCTGCACAGTCGTGAGTCAGCAAAGTGAACAGCAGTGGACTGAGCACACAGCCCGGGGCTCCAGTGCTAAGTGTGGTGGTGCTGGAGAAGCTGTTCCCGATTCTGACTGGCTGAAGTCTCCCTGTCAGGAAGCCCAGGATCCAGTTTCAGAGGGAGGTGTTCAGGCCCAGCAGGCTCAGTTTCTACATCAGGTGCTGAGGGATGATTGTGTTGAATGCTGAACTAAAGTCTATGAACAGCATTCGTACATGTGTCCTTATTGTCCAGGTGTGTGAGGGACAGATGGAGGGTTGTGGTGATGGCATCGTCCGTGTAGCAATTCGGATGATACGCAAACTGCAAGGGGTCCAGTGAGGGCGGTATCTGGGTCTTGCTGTGCCTCATGACGAGCCTCTCGAAGCATTTCATCACGATGGGTGTGAGTGCAATGGGACGATAGTCATTGAGGCATGAAACTGTAGACTTCTTCGGCACAGGGACGATGGTCGTTGTTTTGAGGCATGTAGGAACAACAGCGCTGCTCAGGGAAATGTTGAAGATGTCAGTGAAAACATCCGCTAGCTGTTCTGCACATTCCCTGAGCACTCTGCCAGGAATGTTGTCTGGTTCAGCAGACTTCCGTGAGTTAACTCTGCATAAAGTTATCTTCACGTCAGCCGTGGAAAGACAGAGCACCTGGTCGTTGGGAGGAGGGGTGGTCTTCCTCGCTGCTACGTTGTTCTGTGCCTCGAACCGAGCGTAGAAGTCATTCAGTGCGTCTGGGAGGGAGGCATCACTGTCACAGGCAGATGGTGTGGTCTTGTAGTTTGTGATCTCCTGTATGCCCTGCCACATGCGCCGGGAGTCTCCACTGTCCTGAAAGTGGCCGTGGGCGTGTGTGCGCTTCGCCTCTCTGATGGCTTGAGACAGTTTGGCCCTTGCGGTTCTTAAGGCCGCCTTATCCCCAGCTCTGAAGGCAGAGTCTCTCGACTTCAGGAGAGCACGCACTTCTGCAGTCATCCATGGTACATTTTAGTACATTTTGTAAAAAAAAACATCCTTCGTCAGCTATGCAAGCAAAGTATCATAGCTATGTATTTCACTTTTTGCTATTATAAAAACTATAATTCCTTCATTTCTCTCCTGCTTTTCCCTTTGGAGCCAAAGACTCCAGAACCTCCTGCGAGACCTTCAGACTTTTACAAGCCATCTGTGAGTCCCTGGTTTGCCCTGGAGTGTCCGTTTGGTGGGACATGCCAGATATATTAAATTATTATGATATTATTAACGTGCAGAGCAAGGTCTTTCAAGGATAAAAAAAAAGATATGAATTTAAAGGCTCATTTTTGACATGCTCATCAGATTATTTGCCATACATGCCTCTACATGGATTACTTTATGGAAGCTACAGCACCACCATCGCTCATAATAAACTCGAGGTGTCCCACTACAACCTTAAGACATTTTGTCTTTGTGGAGCTCACCTTGTACACAGGGTCACTGTCTGGAACAGGTTTTGACCTCTTAATTCCAGTGAAGGAAAACTGGAATGCTGCAGCATACAAAGACATTCTATACAACTGTGTGCTTCCAACATGGTGGTAACATTTTGGAGAGGTAACACATTTAGTCAGGTGTCCACATACTTCTGGACGCGTGGTGTAACTATTAATACAAAAAAAAAGTCTTAACAAAATCCTTAATATTGATAACATTGTTACATTATAGTATATAAAAGTAGGCCAAGGGTTAAAGGAGACAGGGGGAGGGGGCGTGGTGATGTGGGCGTGGTGATGTGGGCGGGACAGCTGCTCGTCCGCGTGGCTTGGGAGGAATCAGCTGAGCGGAGCTCGCGCAAACCGCAGCTTTTTTTCCCCTTTCAAACGGCGGCACGTTAACGGCGTCTCTCCACGCGCACAGTGACGGTCTCCCCACGCGCACAGTGACGGTCTCCCCACGCGCACAGTGACGGTCTCCCCACGCGCACAGTGACGGTCTCTCCACGCGCACAGTGACGGTCTCTCCACGCGCACAGTGACGGTGGCACGTTAACGGCTCCGGTGTTCAGCACACTGCGCTCATGTTAAGGTGAGTGATAAAACTCTACAGATGACGTAAAAGTCATTTTTTTTTAATGTGGTAAAGATAAATAAATGACAAATTGTTCTTAAGTCGTAATTTACTTGTATGCTTTGTCCGTCTTAACTGTAACGAGATTAAATTCAGTGATCTAACAGTGGTCTCATCAGTCATTTCCACACCTCTGTGACCTTGCTATGTTTATGTTTATGTTTATGTTTATGTTTACAAACAGCCTGAAGGCATGCCAGTGTTTCATCACTGATGCTCACACTGGCTCCTTTCCCCCCTCAAGAATTACTGGCATGTAGTGTTATGGGAAAACTCTTCACATGTTAGTGAACTTCTGAAGGAAAATGAGTGTCTCTGTTGTAAGAGAAGTTTTAAGCTCTGACTCCACGTGGAACCAGCCTGGCGTCTACAGACACGTGTTCCACTAAGAGGTGCTCAGCTGCATCTGCAGCATTTGACAGACATCCTTATCCAGAGCTACTGACATTTGTCTCATTTTATGTAAAGGTGCCCTTGAGGGTTCAGGGCCTTGCTCAAGGGCCCAGCAGTAGCAATTAGCTTAGCTCTAGAAAGCATATTCGTTTCTAGATGAATGTGTGGGTACCGAGCATGTGTAGTTATCTGGCTGCATGAAAATAAACACGTTACAGACATATTTTACATAATTTACAATTGAAGCAACAAAATATGTTTAAATGACCAGCTTTATCAGGTTACTTACTTTAAAAAAAAATAAGAAACCGAACCATGTGATCTGACTGGTTTGTAGCAGAGCTTATCTTTGCTTGTTTGCTGGCTCTAATTCATATCTTGCCCAGAAATCTTGATACGTCAACAGTTCATATGGTGTTAGTAAATCTTGAATATGGATTGAATTACTATGAACATGCTGCTGGGAATCACATGATTCTTGAAAATTACATCACGCCTTGTACAAATCCACAGCTTTTATATTACAATTTTTTTGGAGATGGTGGCAAAATTAGAGAATGTAAATAGAATAACTGATTCCAGTATAATATTATTGATAACTAGTTAATATTTTAGATTATATTTGTTACAGGTCTGTTTTTTTTCTGATACTTGAGCCAACATTTTCTGCTCATATTGGCCGTATACATGCACTGAACAACAGATGGGTGTTTATCATCTCTAACGATAATACTTTATGTTCAAACAGTCAAGTCTGCATTCCCCAATGTTCCATTAGTCCTTGTGTTTTCCATTATTTACTGTGCAATTTAGCTGACACTGCAAAAGGAAAGCCCCAAAAGCTTTATAAAAAGGAATTTTATTATATATTTTATGTGTCAACCCGGGAAAACTGTTCACATAGTGAAATTTTAACATTTTCTACCATATGGTGTTTAACACCTGGACTAGTTACATTAATGATACGTTATGCATTTCTTGTAATAAACTTATAAATCTTTGATAATCAGTTTGATCAACAATGCCATCCGTATTGGATCAGTCTGATCACTTGAAGTAAAAATTGCTTATGGCATTTAAACATGATGAATCTAATCATTATGATTTTTTTTTAACTCCTCACTGTTACTCTTCATGGACATTATGAGAAAATTGTTCTTATCTGTTTTGAGACGGGGGGGGCACAGTGGCTTGGTGGGGGGCACGTTTGCCTCACACCTCCAGGGTTGGGGGTTCAATTCCCACCTCCGCCATGTATGTGTGGAGTTAGCATGTTCTCCCCGTGCCTCGGGGGTTTCCTCCGGGTACTCCGGTTTCCTCCCCCAGTCCAAAGACATGCATGGTAGGTTAATTGGCATCTCTAAATTGTCCGTAGTGTGTGATTGCGTGAGTGAATGAGAGTGTGTGTGTGCCCTGCAATGTGTTGGCACTCCGTCCAGGGTGTATCCTGCCTTGATGCCCGATGACGCCTGAGATAGGCGCAGGCTCCCCGTGACCCGAGAATAGATCGGATAAGCGGTAGACAATGAATGAATGAATGTGTTGTTTGGACCCTGTGGCCTTCAAATGAAACTGTTCAACCAGGAATTACTGCAAATCCTAGGCAAGTATGTAACTGTGGTTCCACTGAAAAATCCCTCAAGAACAGGCATTGTAACTGGGATCCCTCCTACCACAAATGCAGAGACCTTCAGCCAGGTCACAAAGTGAACTGCGGTGTATGGTTTAGAATAAATACCATTATTAAAAGGCCATCTTTCTCTAGAAACTCCAGAGTTTCTGCTGGATTGCCAATGGTTCTGAAAGGGATGTAGCTAGTACCATAGCATTTTATTTCACCCCTCCTAACTGCCAAAGGTGGTGCACATCACCTGGGTTGCAACATAAATTGTCTCCACGTTGTGGAGCATAGAGAAGTTGCACAGTGACACCCAGGTAGCAGCAGTGTAGGTGTCCTGCAGCAGTATTTATTTAAGGGTGTTTTCACACTTTGTCCTTTTCAGGTGACTGAGCACAGTTGAATGGATTTTTGGCCTCTGTACAAATCATGCTATTCAAGATGTCTGGCTCTGCTGGAAGAGTTATTTTATTTCAGAGTTATTTTCTGAGGCTTTGTGCTTAGTGTGGATGGGTCTCAGGGGCAGGGCCTTACAGATACTGTGGGTGATATGGTGAAAACTTTTTAAAGTGACATTAACATTGAAGGAAAGCACATTAACCTAAGATAGGAAAAATCATTCAGGGCTGGCATCAGTACATTCGGGGCTTACACTTGTGCCCACACAATAGTTACCTCATAGCAGCCTTAATGAACAAAGAGGGAACTCTACTAGTACGCACCTTTACATCAGGCAAATTAGCATGCTTTGGGCCAGCCGTCTTGCACAATATAAAGTAACCACACACACATTGCAAGAGGACTAGCACCGAAAAAGCAGCAGTAACAACACAAAGAGGTCTGAGACCCCATTACTGTTTAAGGTTCTGAGTTCTGTTATAATAACATAACATAAACATGAATGTAAGAGAAGTGGGTCCTTTTCCATTTGGTCCATTTCAAGTGGTCAGATTTAAATTCTTTTAAAGAGGACTCTAAAGTGTGAAATCACTCTAAATGATGGCAATAAAGAAGATGTGGCCCAGTAGGAACTGGGTGCTCAGTATTCCTGTAACCCTTGATAATGTTCATCACCCAGTAGCCCAGTCACTGTTTCTCCAAGAAACACATGAACTGCTGATCTGAGGATTTGAATAACCACGAGTACCATAGTACTGGCAAGTACTGGACATCACAATGAATGCTCTACAGATGCACTTTCATGGAGTGCTGCAAGGTCAATTGCCAAGCCATCCAGTTTTACTGATAGATCAAATTTTAGAGCAGATGGGGACTTGCCTGTATTGTGGATAACGAAGCCAATTGGGGGCCGGTGATTCTTATTCCAGAGGGTTGTCTGGCTCCACCAGGGAGAACCACAATTGATAGTGAAATTGAGTTGATTTGGCATCGGTGAAGGGGTCAACATTTGCCTTATCAAAGCTTTCCCAGGTCTGGGACTCCAGACTCCAGACTGACATCACCAGTGTGTTAGAGTTTGTGCCACTTTTACTGAGCCAAGAACGATTCTGTCCGTAGTATTTGGGGTCTAGCCACAGGCTGATAAGAAACATGGAAGTCTCTTTGTTCCATTAATCCCAAGGGAGCTACTGTAGTGCCTGTCTGAATTTGACTGGTTAGCACACGGGTGGCTAGCAACCTTAATAAATCTAGCATCATGTGTTAAAGAAAAACAAAAAAGCATGCTAACAAAAACATGCTAGCAGTATGTAACCATAGGCAGGGAGTCTGTCTGATGACAGGAGACGTGAGAGATTATAGGAAAAAAATGCCGAGGGAGAATGGCCTGATGGAGTATAAAAGAGATGTGGTTAACATAGAGGCTGAGCAGTGCCATGGCTATGTGTTGTGTTATTGCCATTGACAATAAGGGGAAAATGGAGGGAAATCAACTCCAATGTTGAAGTTGTTTTGCAAGAGGCCAAGATAGGCCTAGCTATGAGCATGGACTTAGCTATGCTAGCCACAAGCCAACCAGTCGGCTAGACAGCAGGGCATGTGGAAAACCAAGTGTAGACTTTGAGGGAGAATAAAGGTGACCTTTCTTAAGCACATGTCTGGTAGCTGGGAAACTGCAGATGCTGTGAGTCTGAACCAAAGCAATGAGGGACAATGCCACTTGGTGGAGATATGAAAGGAAAAGGAGGGAACAAATTCCAACCTCCAGAAACAAAGTGCATACTATAATGCTAGTGCTGTATGCTATTGTGCATACAGACAAGTGTTTTGAGGATAGAGGACTGCTTATGGAATACAAATGTACTATATGTGCCACAGTTGATGTTGATGTTAATAAAAATAATCTGATTAGTTTTATGTTATCCTGGCAGATATAAACCAGTAAACTTGCTGCTCATCTTACTGATGTAATTTCCTAATTAACATGACATAATTAAATAAGACACCCTGATAGGCAGAGTATAAAATAGCTTTTCCACTTTAATTGAATAGGTTAAAATTTCATTCTGATTGGCCCCAATCCATTTACACGGATTATACAGAAACATATAGAAAGTTTATTTCTTCTGATTGGGGAATCACTTTGATTATTGATGGATTATTAGACTGCATGTAAGTATAAGTGTTGCTATGTAGATTAGATAAAACCCTAGGACCTCTGACCACTACTGCCACCCTGTAAAAAACAATTAGTCTTCAAGGATACATTGGTATTATGAAAAAACTTTCTTTTCTTTTCTACTGCTCAGGTGAATGTGTGACAACAAGAGCCTTGGAAGAGCATGGCAGTTGCTGAATGTCCAGACTACTTTGTGCTTCATCCAAAATACCAGGTACAGTTGTTTTTTTGTTTTTTGTTTTCTTTACAACAGATGAGAATTCATAGTATTGAGAAACTCAAGATGGAGATTTTGCATTGTACATTATTTGTAGTTCAAACTAGGTTGACTTTTGCACAGTTGCCCAAATTGCTAGATCCACATGTTTTCTCAGCATAGGCTAGCTAACTGAAGCACTGTATTTACTGCATGTCTTTGGTTTGTGGTTGCAATGGTATACATACACACACACACACACACACACACTCTTCTGGTGTGCATGCCTGTCACCACCATGGTGTTGCCATGGCACTGCACAGCTGACACACTGACATGTAAAGTAACGCCTGCCACTATTTATACTAGGGTTGTGCTCTCTTTCTGCATCTTTCACTCCCTTGCCCTCTCCCTGCATACTTCTTACTGTGGCTTGAGATTGCTCTTTTCCTGTTTTTCATAAGGTTCTGTTGTTGAATGCATTGTATAAGTGGTAACATTTATGCAGTTAGCATCCACTACCTCACATGGAACGTGCATGCATGTCTCATGCTCCATTCTGGGTTTTTTTTGGATTCTTCAAGAAGTTTTTGGATCATGCTCCATTTTGTCTTTCACTTCTCTGCTCTCTTACTACAGCGGTGGAGTGTATAACATGCTTGTGAACATGGCAGGGCCTTTTGGGTGCCCAGCAGGGGCTTGGGCTGCCCTCTTTCCGCTCTCTTATATAACTCTGAGGCCCGTGGGTGGCAGTTTCTGAGAGCCAGAATCACCCTGAGCTGCGAATGCAGTCCAAACCTTTCCTGCAAGTGTTCAAACACACTATCTCTGTCTGCCCCATCCTATCTCTATGTCTATTCATGAGCTTTTTTCGTATTACGTTTCACGCTGTAGAACTTTTCTATTGTGAATGTCTTGTACACTACCTTGTTTAGGTTTTTTTGTAGTGTGTATGATGGTATTTACCATACACTGTTGCATTCATTAGCGAACTGGGTTTCCCCAGTGACAGATTGTGATTGTGGATTGGTTGAATAAAATTTGGAGATTGCTTATCGGAGGCATAGGATCAAGGTCAGGGGTCAAAGGCTTAAGTGAACAATTACTATTTCAGATTTACAGATGAATTGTTGAGGTTGCGTGTGTTTCATATCATGTGATTTAAATAAGCTCTCTGAACATTTGAGAGATACAGCGAATGGTCAAACCAGACTTAATAGTTTTACCAGGGTGTTTTTTTTGTCTTGGATGTTTGACCTTTTTGGCTTACATTTCATAGTGGTTTAATGGGTTGGATGTATATACATATCTAAAAATGTATTTGGTTCAGTAACTATATCAATAGAAATGGCCCATTTATGTACTTATTTTACAGCATTTTACCAGTGATAGTGTTACCAGAGATTGTCTAAAAGCATTTGACCCTGTGTGTGTGTGTGTATATTTGTGTGCACACCCTCTTAAATGTATACATGTGCTCATATCTTGCTTTCTCAGCAATCTCCCCAGTTTCTTGTGGAGAAGGTCAGAGGTTAAGCCCTTAAGAATTAGACTTTCTATTTGCTTTTTTTGTAATAAGCGGCAGCTCAGCCTGGGTCTCTTTCTAGGAAAAACGCCATCCTCACCGCCCCACAGAATCAGCTGGGGGCTTAAAGTTTACATAATGGTCCTGAGGGCTGGACCCCAGCCAAATTCAACACACAGAACCATACACATCCCATTCCTTTGTTCACTTCTCCCCAAACCTGTTACAGATAATCTGCCCCGGTTTTTCTACAGTTGATTTTCTCGAAGTGCATGAGAAACTTATCAACGATTCAAAATAGACATGAGCATCAAAAATGCCACGATGCTTGATTATTGCTTTTTTTTTTTTTTAAATGCTTGCACTGAGCTGCCTTAATGTTCCACAGGCTGTGTGAACATTCCGACAGCATTACAGAATTTGAGGCACAGTTTCTCAGAGCTGTAAATATTCTCAGTTTAATAGATCATCCTTTTTTTTGGGAGCCAGAGGGGATGAGAGAAACAGCAAGCCCTCTGACAAGGACCAGTTCCTGGAAACAATTTCCATGTTCCAGAGTTTCTTAGAAAACTGGAAATTGAAAATGGGGTGTGATTTATATTTTTGTTTCTTCTGGTTCCTTCTCCTGAATGTTCATCTTTTTTCGATTGATAAGACTGCTTTAAATTATAAAGTGTATTGCATGAAAATAACTCTTCGTCAAGCTGTAGACATAACAAGGTTTCTAATCTTTCGGGTTTGGAATATATCAGTGACAAAAGACAATCCTGGAACAGAGGAGCCTAGCCTAGCATGTTGGGTTCGTCCATATGCTGTGCTGTCATAAATGTTAAGTGGATTAACAGAAGGGCACGTTCAGTTCTAGGACATCTGTGTGCTGTGCACCGTGTGTGTCTGTGTGCATATGCATACTGCACAATCCGCCCAACTAAATTTGCTTCATTTTCAGGACAATGTCGACCACACTTCCTCTCGTGGACCAGCCAGTCTTATTCACTTTCAGCAGACCTCTAATCCAAGCTCTCCTATTCACCCAGGTGGGTACTGTCATCTGTTTGCAGGTTATTGAAATACATTATCCTACATCTCTTATTTTTCACAAAATTGTAAGGCCAGTGAGTTTTCTATGATGAAATCATTTGGCAATGCAAAACAGGCCTGCAATGCATTAACATGGGTTTCTGTTGATTTATTGCATGTTTGTGCTGAACAAGTTCAGGTTTGTGTGTGTGTGTGTGTGTGTGTGTGTGTGCGCACTTATTTATGAGGATGGCTCTTTATTTCCGTATTGCTGTGCAAGTTCCAAGTGCAGTTAAGCCATATATAGTTTTGCCAAGCCCTCGCTCCAATATCACCAGGTTCTGTGTTTTAGTGGCACTATAGACAGTGTTTTGTTTATGTATCTAATAGTTTGCAAGTATCTATGGTTTGGCTATAAAGTGGGGTACAAAAGTCTGAGATCACTAGTGAAAATTCTTCCATTTTACATGAGAAAAATGAGAAATTGGATCATTTCATTTATTTATGTTTTTCACAGTAACCTAATGTTTGTAGATATTGATCTGTTTCTAGATATTTACATGATGTCTTTCTGGAATCAACTCTGAGCTACATTACCCATCAGTCCCAGCACCGCACATGTCCTTAATGATGACTCACACCTGTTAGTCCTAATTAGCACCCCTACACAAGTCCATGTTTCATAGTCAAAAGATTTTGTTGATTCATATTAATGTTATAGCAGCACAGAGTAATCCAAAATAGTGTTATAGCAGCAGGAAGGCCACAGGGGAGCCCAGCACAGGTAATGTTCTTGTGTTGTCAGGTGTGCCACAGTAATGCCCATTGTCTTTGATATTGCCTTGTACTAAAAGTTTATGATTCTTGTTTTGTTTTTGTTTTTTTTAACAGTTTTTGGTTGTATGTTTGTACTTTATAAACTAGAATGCACTTTAAAATGCACTTGCAT
Organism: Hemibagrus guttatus; assembly: GCA_033459395.1. NCBI lineage: Eukaryota > Metazoa > Chordata > Actinopteri > Siluriformes > Bagridae > Hemibagrus > Hemibagrus guttatus. The sequence continues at coordinate 10,029,730 of JAUCMX010000028.1, forward strand.
CTGCTTTCACCTCCATATCGTAACACATGAGATTCAGAATCTCTTATTTGGTATTTCCCACTTTTGAAATAATGACAGAACATTTGAGATGGCATGGACTCCTCTAGTTGGTAAAACTTGATGATACAGGCTATATGATATCCATTGCAGTCCTATCTCTATTCAGGCTTTAATGGAATGGATAAGACTCAAGTCAAATCTACGGACCTAGCAATATTCTCAGATACTCAAGATCTTGAACATTTACTTAATTTGAACACTTTTTCACAGCACTCTGGTGGCCCATGCAAGTGGAATCAATATTGGCTTATAGGACTATTCAGGAGATGCAAATAAATTATTTTATTGCCACAAGTTTGTTATAAGTTTAGTTGGGATTGGGTTTCTGTTAGAAGAGAATCCTGACTCTTTATTTAGCTAAGACTATGGGAAATGGGAGGAGCCTGAGCCCCCTGCTGGGCAAACAGTTCACACCTAACTTTGGCACAAAGATAACACAAAAAGCAAAACTAAAGTTTTTTTTTAGTAAAACACTGTGTACAAGTGCCACAATAAAATGATAAAATTTAAACCTAGTAGGGTTGGTCAAGAAAGAAATACTTATAATAAACTGCAAAGTCTACTTCCATATGAGCCATTGAACACTACTTAGGAGTGAGACATCGCAAAGAAATTCAGTGCTGAACTCAGGCATCAAAACAGGTAGAGACGTCACTTTTTTCGCATCTGGTGGAAAGTGTGAAATATAAAAAAAAAAAAATTCTGAAGCTGTTCTAAGAGCTAACGTCTGTCACTGAGTGTATTTATTCAGCTTTTGTCCTGATTTTCTGCATTGTTCCAGCTTTATCTTAACCAAACTTCGGGTGTTTAATAGATTTGCTGGTCATATGATTTATCCAGATTACAAATCAAACATTGTTCTCAGATAAACAGATATTAAACATATATATTTTTATTGATTGTGTTTTTTTTTAAGTAAATCTATCCCACTGATTGCAGAGCAGAGGCGGAGCCACCTTTCTAATAATGAAAGTGGAAATCATATAGGCTTACATAATCTTGGTGAAATTGTAAATATAAGCATCTTACTGTCAGAAATCATGGCTTTAATGCAGGAATGAAAACTGGGAATAAAAACACAACTGCAAAGTTACTAGTAACAATTAATTGTTTTATACATGCAAGTCTTTTCATCTTAGTCTCTTGACTCTGGTCTCAGCTTTTATTTGTGTTTATTTTTTTTTAATTCTGCTGACCATTTGCATTATTTCATCACTTGCTTACGCCAAGTACAAGATATCTATAGACGTAGATGTCTAGGCATCCGTTTTGCATGGCTAATCTGTAGAGTTGCTGTTGTGTTGGCATTTTAAATTGTGACTTGTTCTGAATGAATTTTGATGAGTTTTTGATAACGAAGTATCACAAACTAAATGTGGTTTTTCATTATTTCATGTCTCTCTTTCTCGCTTTCATCCAGACGATGATGTGGATCTAGAGGCTTTGGTGAATGACATGACCTCCCTATCACCCTATGAGGGCTTATATTCTTTTAAGACCCAGCACTCTGACACCGTCCCTCTCCTGCACAATGGCCAAGACACTGGTGTCCAAATTAACAGGATCGCTATGCCGCCATATCCGTCAAATAGCCGAGTGAAGGCTATTCACTCATCTACACAGAAAACCTGCCGCTCGCAACCTGTCCACATCCTGGCTGTTAGGTAACAAACAGTGATGCACACTTCTCTTTTTATAACATGTGTAATCATGGCAGCACATATTAGTAACATGTAATGCAGATATTTCCAGTGTAAAAATGTATTTTAATTGCTGCTATTTTGGTGTTCTTGCATATACACATTGTCAGAATAGAAACTCAGAGGAGGATGCAGGATATCTTGTTTATAATCCAAATCCAAAATGCTGGGCATATCAAAAGGCAAACAGACACAGGTCAGGTGATCAGCAAACAGAGCATCAAAGTGCAGGTAAGATCAAACAGTAAGCAAAGGCAATTATCAATAACCAGGAAAACTAATGGAAACATGGCTTGGTAACGACTGAGCACAAGGAAACTGAGCATATACCTCACGTCATGGCTGAAAATAAAAGTGGCTTTTAAAGGTGCTCTGTGTGGTGCAATGTGACTGGTGACTTCTGTGATGGCAGATGGAGTCCATTTGACCTGACACACACACTCACACACACACACACACACACACACACACATACACAATTACAATTTAGTGAAAAATCTGAACTGGAAAAACTAAGCCTGCTTCCTACGTGATAAAATTAAGCAATTCATATCCTGCAATGCTCTGTGATATGGATAAAAATGCTGAGCAGGCCCAGTTTTGTATCTAAATGTTATTGAGATAGGATTGGTTATTTTGGGCACAGATGGTGAGCAGCCTCAATCATAAAAACTTCTCAAATGGCTGCATCTCAATAGGGACAGTGACTAAAGTGTCGTCTGCAAAGTGTCACCTGCATGGGAAAGGCATCAGTGGTTGAAAGCACATAGTCAATTACAGTAATGCTCCTGGTTTAGTTTGCTGTGTAAGGAAAAACAGAAGACTCGAAACTGTCCCTCAGGTAATCTCTACCAGAAAATCTCTAATTTAGTGACTTGCTCTCTTACCTCTTTCATGTGTCAGGAGTGATAGTAACACAAGAAAAGAAGAAAGACACGGCGAATTTAATGCATCATCATACTTACTCATCTAATGGAGCTAAACTAAACCAATTTAAATTCCTGACTGTGTGTATGTGTATTTTTAAAGTTTTCCTAGCTCTTTGGTGTCAGTTATAAGTTGTGCATGTTTCTGTATTGTTTTGCAACCTCTCTGTCTTTCTTCCTCCTTCTCGTTCTGTCCTTGTTCTGCAAATCACATTTCTCTTCTCTTTCTTTCCTTGGTGTCTTTTTCACTCATTCTGGCAGTGGGGTGTTACACCCACACACATCATGATGAGTTCACTCAGAGGTTTCTGACTCCACACACACACACACACACACACACACACACACACACACACACACACACACACTTGCTCACATCTCTCCTTCTCTCTCTCTCTCTCTCTCTCTCTCTCTCTCTCTCTCTCTGTCTCTCTCGCTCTCTCTCGCTCTCTCTCTCTCTCTGACTTCTCAATGAACTCCTTCATTTCTTTGTAGGCCTTTAACAGTGCCAGAGCAGAGCCTGTGTTTATTCCCAGTTTTCTGATCTAGATCAACAAGTGCAGATCTACATTTACAAAACTCCATGTGACACCATGCGAGTGCATGAACCTGTTCCTGTGCTTTTTGCCTCTCTGATAAAGGAGAGCTGTTTAACTCTTCAGCTTCATTCATATACTCTGTACAAGAGAGACTCTGAAAATGTCATGTCTTATTTAACTGAAGGAAATAAGTACAACAACAACTTTAAGATCATGGCTCACATGAAACAGGGAATTTGAATAGATGGAATAGCAAACTGAAATTAATATAAACTATATTAACATAAACTATATTAATGGATTTGAATTGTTTGTGTGTGTATATGTGTGTGTGTGTGTGTGTGTGTGTGTGTGTGTGTGTGTGTGGACACAGGAGGCTACAGCAAGAGGAGCAGCAGGTTCGCCCTTCATCTCTTCCAGCAATCCCTAACCCGTTCCCTGAGTTATGCAGCTCAGCAGGTTCTCCGATACTCGGTGCTGGTTCGATGGCACAGCCTTCAGATGTGCATGTAAGAGGCTCACACACCCACATGCACTGTATGTATATATATATATATATATATATTATATTACACTATATATATATATATATATTACAGCACATATACAATACATATAAAGTACAAATACAGCACATATACAGTACATATACTTATACAGTACATATACATATGCAGCACATATACATATGCAGCACATATACGTAGGCAGCACATATACATAGGCAGTACATATACATAGGCAGCACATACATATACAGCACATATACTTATACAGTACATATACATATGCAGCACATATACATATGCAGCACATATACATAGGCAGTACATATACATAGGCAGCACATACATATACAGCACATATACTTATACAGTACATATACATATGCAGCACATATACATAGGCAGCACATACATATACAGTACATATACAGCACATATACATATACAGCACATATACATATGCAGCACATATACATAGGCAGCACATACATATACAGTACATATACAGCACATATACATATACAAACCCGATTCCAAAAAAGTTGGGACACTGTACAAATTGTGAATAAAAACAGAATGCAATGATGTGGAAGTTTCAAATTTCAATATTTTATTCAGAATACAACATAGATGACATATCAAATGTTTAAAGTGAGAAAATGGATCATTTTAAGGGAAAAATAAGTTGATTTTAAATTTCATGGCATCAACACATCTCAAAAAAGTTGGGACAAGGCCATGTTTCCCACTGTGTGGCATCCCCTCTTCTTTTTATAACAGTCTGCAAACGTCTGGGGACTGAGGAGACAAGTTGCTCAAGTTTAGGAATAGGAATGTTGTCCCATTCTTGTCTAATACAGGCTTCTAGTTGATCAACTGTCTTAGGTCTTCTTTGTCGCATCTTCCTCTTTATGATGCGCCAAATGTTTTCTATGGGTGAAAGATCTGGACTGCAGGCCGGCCATTTCAGTACCCGGATCCTTCTTCTACGCAGCCGTGATGTTGTAATTGATGCAGTATGTGGTCTGGCATTGTCATGTTGGAAAATGCAAGGTCTTCCCTGAAAGAGACGACATCTGGATGGAGCATATGTTGTTCTAGAACTTGGATATACCTTTCAGCATTGATGGTGCTTTTCCAGATGTGTAAGCTGCCCATGCCACACGCACTCATGCAACCCCATACCATCAGAGATGCAGGCTTCTGAACCGAGCGCTGATAACAACTCGGGTTGTCCTTGTCCTCTTTAGTCCGGATGACATGGCGTCCCAGTTTTCCAAAAAGAACTTCAAATTTTGATTGGTCTGACCACAGAACAGTTTTCCACTTTGCCACAGTCCATTTTAAATGAGCCTTGGCCCAGAGAAAACGCCTGCGCTTCTGGATCATGTTTAGATATGGCTTCTTTTTTGACCTATAGAGTTTTAGCCGGCAACAGCGAATGGCACGGTGGATTGTGTTCACCGACAATGTTTTCTGGAAGTATTCCTGAGCCCATGTTGTGATTTCCATTACAGTAGCATTCCTGTATGTGATGCAGTGCCGTCTAAGGGCCCGAAGATCACGGGCATCCAGTATGGTTTTCCGGCCTCGACCCTTACGCACAGAGATTGTTCCAGATTCTCTGAATCTTTGGATGATATTATGCACTGTAGATGATGATAACTTCAAACTCTTTGCAATTTTTCTCTGAGAAACTCCTTTCTGATATTGCTCCACTATTTTTGGCCGCAGCATTGGGGGAATTGGTGATCCTCTGTCCATCTTGACTTCTGAGAGACACTGCCCCTCTGAGAGGCTCTTTTTATACCCAATCATGTTGCCAATTGACCTAATAAGTTGCAAATTGGTCCTCCAGCTGGTCCTTATATGTACATTTAACTTTTCCGGCCTCTTATTGCTACCTGTCCCAACTTTTTTGGAATGTGTAGCTCTCATGAAATCCAAAATGAGCCAATATTTGGCATGACATTTCAAAATGTCTCACTTTCAACATTTGGTATGTTATCTATATTCTATTGTGAATAAAATATAAGTTTATGAGATTTGTAAATTATTGCATTCCTTTTTTATTCACAATTTGTACAGTGTCCCAACTTTTTTGGAATCGGGTTTGTACAGCACATATACAACACATATACATATACAGCACATATACAGTACATATACAGCACATATACATATACAGTACATATACAGCACATATACAGCACATGTACATATACATATGCAGCACATACATATACAGTACATATATTTACAGTACATATGCATATACAGCACATATACATATACAGCGAACTGTATATGTATCTAAGAAAAAATTAATGTAAATAAAATGTAAAATAAGAAATCAGGAAGGGGGCCAACAGTTTTTCACACCACTGTATACATATACAGTACATATACAGCACATATACATATACAGCACATATACATATACAGTACATATACATATACAGTACATATACATGTACAACACATACATATACAATACATATACAGCACATATACAGCACATACATATGCAGCACATATGCAGCACATATACAGATATATATATATATATATATATATATATATATATATATATACAGCACATGTACATATACAGCACATATACAGCACATGTATATACAGTACATATACAGCACATACATATACAGTACATATACAGCACATATATATACAGTACATATATAGCACATATACATATACAGTACATATATATACAGTACATATACAGTACATATATATACAGTACATATACATATACAACACATACATATACAGTACATATGCAGCATATATACAGAACATATACATATACAGCACATATACAGCACACATACAGAACATATACATATACAGCACATATACATATACAGCACATACATAGCACATACATATACAGAACATATACAGCACATATACATATACAGCACATACACATATACAGGACATATACATATACAGCACATATACATATACAGTACATATACATATACAGTACATATACATGTACAACACATACATATACAATACATATACAGCACATATACAGCACATACATATGCAGCACATATGCAGCACATATACAGCACATATATATATATATATATATATATATATATATATATATATATATATATATATATATATATATATATTCAGCACATGTACATATACAGCACATATACAGCACATGTATATACAGTACATATACAGCACATACATATACAGTACATATACAGCACATATATATACAGTACATATATAGCACATATACATATACAGTACATATATATACAGTACATATACAGTACATATATATACAGTACATATACATATACAACACATACATATACAGTACATATGCAGCATATATACAGAACATATACATATACAGCACATATACAGCACACATACAGAACATATACATATACAGCACATATACATATACAGCACATACATAGCACATACATATACAGAACATATACAGCACATATACATATACAGCACATACACATATACAGGACATATACATATACAGGACATATACATATACATAAAGTCTTTTTCACCCAGGTGTTTGCTATGAACAACATTTCTGACTGTTTTGTTTTTCTATTCATTATCACACATGTATATAATCTAAGGTCTAATAAGAGGGAGCCTATAGATTTTTCATGTATGTCTCTGTATGTGGGTGGAAAAAAAAGATAGTCTGGCACACATTGTTTCACATAACTACTTGCCAAGAGAAATGGCAAAATAAATGGAGCTGGGAACAAGCTGTGAGAAAGGGTTCTTCCTGATAGTCTGTGTGTGTGTGTGTGTGTCTGTGTCTGTGTGTGTGTGTGTTGGGGGAGGGGGGATAAAAATTTTAATTACCAAAAAAGAGACAAAATGAAATTTGACAAAATTCTTTTGGTTACTATGTGGTGTAGGTGAAGTGTTAACAATCTGCATCAGTAATAATTGTTGATGTAAGGTCCTTAGAAGACCTTATAAGACAAATAAGTGTGTGCCAGTTTGCTTGCAAGAAGCTGGCTTTTAAACACTTTATATCTTTCAGACGTACTTAGTGGACCAGATCCCTGCATTTAGAGTATTTAGAGAGTGTGTTGCTTTTGGCTCGCAGGTTTGGCTCAGTGACGATCACAGAGGTTCAATGTGTGGCTTCTTTAAACAATTTATCCATCCATTATTTGGGAGCGTACTTCTCCATACACTTATGCTGATACAAAAATGCTATCTCTCTTGAAGCAAGATAAAGAGCACGCAAAGCCACTTGAGATTATGTGTACTCGTGTTGCGTAACTAAGTGCACAAGAACATTGCAGCATGTGCAAGTTATGGGCCAAGATCCTGTGCAAATACATGTCCATCTACTTTTGGCCTTCAGCCTCCTACATATCATTCCTTAGTATCCTTTGAGCGGAGGCATTTCCTTAAGCGATGTGAGTCGTTTTCCTTTCACACGCCTGTGTGTCGTGCTTGTTTTTGTGTGTGCCTCCACATCCCTGCCAACCATCTTAACCCTTCCTTCCTCCTTGAGGCTCTATCTGTTCTTTTCCCACAATCCCCAGGACATTCTACACATCCTCTTCAGAATAATAAAAAGACTTTATACTTTATACACTCGCTGGCATGTGCATACGGGGCACTTACTGTAACTGTCAGATTGGTTGATCAGATATTAGCATTCTAAACATTTAGAAAGAGTTTAAGTGAAAGAACACCACACCCTTACATTCTCTCTAATCACATTTACTTGTTAATATGAGAGACTGTATGTTTCTGTTACATAATGTGTTTATTTTAAATATGCACTGCTACAAATAAATATTGTTTCAGATTCAACATGGATTACATGAGGCAAATCTATCTATCTATCTATCTATCTATCTAGGTAGAAATAGGAGCAAAAATAAATAGATAAAATTAATAACATTTTTAACACTATAGTTATATTTTAACAATATTTTTTCAACACAAATTTTTGTCGTAGTAGAACACGATACACGGATGTTGATTTGGATGCATTAGGGGTCAGTGTTCATAAAGCTTAGGTTTGAATTCGCTTGCATGTGATCACTACACATGATTCAAATCAGTGACTGTATATATGAGTGGACGACATGACAGAGAGTTTACTCCTAGTGTGCATTTTTGAGGCCTTTTTTGGATGAAAGTCATCATCTTGCAAAAAATCAGGGCCAGAGTGTGATCTTCTTGACAGAGCATGTGCAATAAATATGGCAGGTTAGGCTCCACCTCTCACCTGCATGAATTAGAGTGCATCAGCTAACTCAAACTGGCAACTGAAAGAAGTGTTAATTCATTAATTTGTACAATATGTAAAAAGTAGCTAATATAAAATACTAACTGAAAATGCAAACAATCTATATTTTGAAGAAAAAGAAACACTGCTCTGCGTAATTTTCATGAATGACTCCTGTGGTCAATTACACATGAATGGAGAAGTGCTCTTTAATGCTCTATTCATTCTGTTGGTAGAGTTTGTGTAAAAAATGAGAAAATGGCGAAACCTAACCACCTGCTCAGAGTGTTAGCTAGGGTCATACAGTCAGGAAATTGTTATGAAACAAAGCTAGAGTTAGCTTGGTTTATTCCATCGCTTTGTTCACTCATGTTGGTTCGGTAGTTAGCTTAGACATCAATATCATCATCAGCAGACCAAAACATGGCTTTGTTTCAGAACAGTAAATGGCTTCAGGTCCGTGTTGGAAAGAACGTGCTCATTCAGACTCAACCGTCCAAAGCTGTTTATCACTTTATTAACCCCACCTCATCACATAACTCCAATAAAACACATTTATCATAAAGAAATATCCGGGGAGAGACATCAAGGTGAACTGAACTTGCAAACACAACAGCAGAAGATTCCCAATAATAATTTGTATGTTGATGTCCTTGTATGTTCACTAACATGGGACTGGGTGGGGTTAAAATGATACTGCAACCAGCCACTAGAGGGCGTTAGAGATCTTCTGGCCTCACTTTTAAACCCTTGTTAGGACATTAACATCATCCATATATACTGTCACTGATTCAAACTGTAGGTCTGTTGTCACTTCCTGAAATTTAGGTCCTGCATTTTTGGCTTCCTTTAAACAGCTTCTTGTTATTTAGCTGATTTTGATTGTTGGGAACCAAAAAAATCTATCAAAATGTGCAAAGTGGAAACTCATCAATTCCTTCTGGTTCCTTCCAACTGATTCATAATTTTAACCTTTTTTTTTTTTTTTTTTTTTTTTTTTTTTTTTTTTTAAGTCTGATTGTACTTAATGGCATTTTCTGATCCTTCTTCTTCTTCTTTCGGCTTTTCCCTTCAGGGGTCTCCACAGCGAATCATCTCTCTCCACCTATCCCTATCTTCTGCATCCTCAACACTTGCACCCACTAGCTTCATATCCTCATTAATTCCATCCATATACCTCCTCTTTGGCCTTCCTCTTTGCCTCCTGCCTGGCAGCTCCATGTCCAATATTCTTCTACCAATATAATGGCATTTTCTGATTATGTATTTTAAATAACTTGTGTATAGCATCAGCCATTTGTCTCTTTTTGTTTTTCCACATGGATGGATAACAAAAGAAATTTATAGGTGCTCTTATAGAGCAAACTCACCCCAACTAAGTCTATAACAGATTTGTAAATATTCTGAAATTGCATTTTTTTTTGTTTTATTTTTTTTTGCTTTCTCAAGGTAAGTAGTGTGTCCATCAGTGTGTTTTATAATCATTGCTCCCCCATTCTCTCTAAGGGTGCCAGTACCTTTATAGTTACATCTCAGCAACAGTGTCTGCACTCATTATGAAGTCTACTAAAGAATACCTCACATAGGGCAGATGGTGAAATGGTTATCTTGAGGTCAGCATGCATGACTTTTTCTTTCGAATGTAATGCCATGGCTGGAGAAATCTGCTACAAGTCTCTCATGCTCTCTCTCTCTCTCTCTCCTTTCTCTCTCTTTCTTACACACACTCAACCCACATCCTCTCATTCTCACCATTACAAATACAGACGATTTCTTAACTATTCTCAGAAGGGTTGTTTGACCCCGAATGTTTAATGTGCATCAGCGAGCGATGCCCAGGTTAAAGAGGCACAGAAACTTCTTGCACAGTCTGGTGTAGTCTCCTACAGAGTGTGGGAATATCTTGATAGAACGAGGAGAAAGCATGATGTCCTTGTTTGTGTTCTACTTTGCATATTTCATGTAATCTGTGGGTGTGGATGTGTGCATATGTGCATGTTTACACTGGCACTGCTCTTGTGCAGACGAGACACGATTACACCGCTAGCAGCAGCTCTGGACTCTGTCTGGCTTTCATCTTTTTTTCCCACCATTCTTTCTGTTTTTCACACTTTCTCTCTATCTGTCTGTCAATCAGAGGGTGTGACATCTTTTTATGGCAAACGGCAGTCCTTGAATGACTATAATAACAAAGTGTTAGCTGTAAACAGACAGGTAATTGTATTTACATTAATCTCCCTAAACACACAGAAGCCAGTGTCAGTCTGCAGTAGTGCTGTTTTTGTAAGAGAATGCCAGTCGTGCCAGTATGCATGGAAACAAGCACAGATATTCACACCAGTGTAAGGGAATTTGTCATGTTAGAGCTTGCCTTAGTTTAAAATCCTGCAGATATGCAACAATCATGAAATATGTAATATGAAATAAAGGGAGTTGTGTATGTGTCAGTGGGATACTTTACCCCTCTCTCTCTCTCTCTCTCTCTCTCTCCCCCTCCCTCCCTCTCCCCCTCCCTCCCTCTCCCCTCCCCCTTCTCTAAGTACTTTGGCATTATTGAAATACTTGTTGTGATATACTTGTAAATGTCTGACAGAAAAGGGACAACGTTCCAGTAACACAATTTGCATGCAGTTAACGACACAAACAATGACCGTTGCTGTGTGCACAGTGGAATCCTGTTTTTTTTTTTGGCATGCTAATCTTTAAGCTTGTTTGCTATATTGTATTTAGTTCTTTGTTTTGAACAATTTCTCACAAAGAGAGTGTTAAGGGTGTTAACCTCAAGCCTGTAAAGCCTGATGTTATGAGGCTCAGCAAGCTCATTCAGTTTTGAGTTAAAAAGCCTTGTGTCAGGTAAAAACCGGGCATCAGTGGTACATGTGCACATATAATTATATGAAATTAGACTTTATAATCAGGACTATCCTTATTTAAATCCTATATATAGCCTTGGTTTTGCATGATTCTGAATTACATGTCAACATACCTAATTTGATATTACGGTACATTGTCATGGCAGAATATAGCTGTACACCTGTAATTTTCACCCAACTTTGTAACTAACAATTCACTAATGATGGTAATTTACTTGACTGCATAAAAAGCATCAAAAATCAAGGTTCAAAGGATGCTTCAAATGTCCACATAAAGCAACTGGATAAAAAAAAATAAATCTTATTTCTAGATCAAATCCAAACATTAGCAAATGATGCTAATTAAAAAAGAAAACCAAGAATTTTTAAGATACCTACAGTATAGTTGTACTATATAATATACAGCACAGTTGATTAGCTAAATTTGATTAGTTGTTGGAAAATTTATTACTCCTTAATGAAGTGTGCTAGTTGCTAGAGAAGTCTTTCCTCAAGCCTTCTTCTTCTTCTTCTTCTTCTTCTTCTTCTTCTTCTTCTTCTTCTTTTTCTCCTCCTTCTCCTTCTCCTCCTCCTCCTCCTCCTATGAAACAACATGAATGCCTCAGGTATGTACGGTTCAGTAAAAAGTTCATTGAAATGGGGAAACGTTTGATTTCACTTGACCTGAAGACGAATAATGATGATTTTAGCATGTTGTTTGGTACACATCTCTTTTTAAGCATGTTAAAAATAGTGAATCTGAAATGCTATAAAATGGTCAAGAATGAGAGAAGAGAATTATTTTGTAAAAAAAAAAGTGTTGATAATACAGATTTTTGTTAAAACACAGATGAATAGTTTCTTCTATTATTTGAAATGGAAAGCTATTTTTTATTTTTACTCAAGGGTGCCAATAATTATAAAAGGCATTATATATATTAAACCTTAGGAATAAACAGCTGAAGTAAATAATTAAGGATCAGCGCACCTGCAGAGATTGAGCTCTCTGTTTTCATACTTTTATCTATCATATTTAAGCACTTTGTTTCTTTGAATTCTCATGGTGTGATACATTATATACTGACGTGGCCTGTATAACAGAATCCTTAAAACCCAAAGCACCCTTAAATCCTGCACTATGTGCTGCTCTGTATGTTTGTGAGTGAGTTTGTTGTGTTCATGCTCTTGGCACATCTTACCTTGTTGCTGAAATTCAATGCAAACACTTCTTATAAGCAAAGGGACCAAAACATAGACATACATTATCTTAGTCATGGGCTTACTTTTTAATTCCCCTCAAGTGTGAGTGCTTGTACAGAGCAAAAATACACACTGCATAGTGTGTGTGTGTGTGTGTGTGTAGAAGAAGAATAAGCATTTATTTGTCAGATAAACATTAGAGCATGGCGTAATTATTCTTTCTCATATACCAGCTTGTTAGGAAGTTGGGGTCAGAGAGGTTGGGGTCAGAGAGAGTTAAGGGCCTTTCTCAACTGTGGCAGCTCAAGGGTGCTGGGGCTTGAACCCACAACCTTCTGATCTTAAGCACTGAGTAAATGTACATATATAGGCCTGTGCATGTGTGTATTTCTCTATACACTGTGTGCGTAGGTAGGTAGATATATAGAGTGATGAGCCATAACATTAAAACCACCTGACTAACATACCTGACTCCACAAGACCTGTGAAGACCTGTGTGCTGTGGTATCTGACACCATGACATTAGCATCAGATCCTTTCAGTTCTGTAAGTGGTGAGGTGAAGCCTCTATGTATTAGACTTGTTTGTCCTGCACATCCCACAGATGCTCGATCAGATTGAGGTCTGAGGCACTAGAAGGCCAAGTCAGCAGCTTAACCTCTGCAGAAATTGTTCAGGAATGGTTTGAGGAACATGACAGTGTGGTAGGGAGCATTGTCCTTCTGAAAAAGGGCAGATTTCTTTGAAGCAGCAGTTCTTAAAAGGTACAAGCCTATGGAATTTACACGAGATTATCCATTAAAGCAGGTCTTAGATATTCTAATCTGGTTTAACGAGTGACTGACCACACAGCTGCTTCTGAATGAGCTCAGCTTCTATAACGCCCTGGATGTTGATTTAAAGGCTAGAGGAGAATAGCTCTTCCTACATCAGCATCTTGAGGTTTTTTCTTTCCTCAAGTGGTTGTCATTTTTTTTTGGTAACACTCTGTCTGTGGGCTCTGCCTTCCACTAAACACAACATTTTTAACTGGAAAAGCATATTTAGACAAGCACAAGAAGACAAAAGGAGGATGCCCCCCTCCCCCCTACACACTATACATAATGTGGAGCACTATCATGCTGATGTCATGACACTTTTTATTGCTCCTGAATAGGAGTGCTTGTGAAAATTGTGATGCATTCTCTGAGTACACACACACACACACACACACACACACACTCTGATGGTTAACCACACAGACTGAAATACTCCCTCTTGTGGTGCTCTGAAATTTCACACCCATAAAAACATAATGAGTTTAGGTTTGTGTGTCTGTGCATATGTCTGACCATTTCAGGCTGGTATTACACACACAGACACGCACAGACACACACACACACACACACACACACACACACACACACACACACACCCCACTTACAGTCAATGCGTCAGCGTCTGCTGCTCTGTCAGCTGACTGCGATCATGAGTCCTGCTAGGACATGGATCCCCCAGAGATGACTTGACCCAGTGTTACTAAAAACACCACCGTGAGAACTCTCCTTAATTTTCTCAACATTTTCTCTTTTCCTCATCTCTCCTGCTCTTCTGTCTTCTTCCACACCACAGTTCATTCTGATACTTGTTTTTTTTACTGGAATGCATTAAAATGACTTAAAACGTCCCTTCATTTTCATTAATCTCCTTAATTTTCGAATTCATTCTTATTTAGTCCGTATAACGGAAACCTGTTTGAAATATTTCTCACTTCTTCTGATAATTTGTTGGTTGGAATTGTAATTTCTTATTTCTATGAAAGGTAGTAGTCGTGTATCACAGTGATGTCAAGGCGGACATTTCCAGTGCTGTTAAAATGGAATTTTATTGCTGAGAAACCATTTCACACATAAGGAATAACAGACTAAAGGAATAGCTCTGAGGACGTAATTAATGAGAAATCCGCTGTAAACTTTGTGAAAACATCAAACTCTGTACCAAGTTGTTGGAATGCTGTTTCTGGCTGAGTTCGGCTAGTTAGCGATCTGTGAGATGACGAGCATGATGGTGCTGATGCAAATACTGACGTTAAAGTTGAAGCTTATGATCTGATCATTGAGATGAGTGTACAGATGAGAGAAATGTACAGACTAAAAGATTTACAGTAAACTGTAATCAGTGTTCTAGATATTGATCAATCTAAAGCAAATATTTTTCTATACTGTGTAACTCATTCTGTTTGCTGCAGATGCTGTGAGCAGCTACGTTGATTTGACGTCATTTGAAGCACTTGAATGAGAAGACCGTCTCGAGTTCCTGGGTTGAGTTGAGGGGGTGATTTCTTAGTTTTATCAGGATGGGGATTCCAAGCGTCAAGCTCTGGTTAAATGCAACACAAATCCCACTACCGTTCTATCAGCAGGTAGTTGAACAGCATTGTGGGTAATGTAGGAAAGTGTTAACAAAAGCCAGCATGACAATGAAAAAAAGGTTTAATTACAAAGTATACTCAGGATTTCATTAGAAAATCTAATGACTGACTAAATCTGCAATTCTTGAGGGCAGTTAGCTTTCACATAGCTTTGTATGTCAGAAAGTGTGAAAGGATGGTGCTCTAAGGCTATCTTTGTGTGACATTTAAGGTCACTGCTCCATATTATCTTAAGCTTTAGCTGTGTCCGTGGCTCCATCTGTGCTGTGTATGTGCACAAGGGTTTATTATATGCAAACATCCAAGTCTCCATGCAAAAGTATTTCATTTATTTTCTCCGTGCTTTCTCCTGACAGACATTTTCATACGCTGATAAAAGCACATTGGTGTGTGTGTGTGTGTGCATTTTGAGGTAACACAAATATGTGATTGATTAATTTAGTGTACACGGGGGTGTGTGTGTACAGACGGCTTAAACTAGACGTACAATGTCTGATGAGTTCATAATGACTAGTCATATTTGCTACAGATGTAGTATTTCATCAATAGTCCATTTTTTTTCCCCACATTTAAGCCCCAGTTACACATGGCATCGTCATGTATCCTTCCCAACTAAATGCGTCATATATGGCAGAGATGTTTCTTGCTAATACTTCTATAAAACTGTGACATTATAACTGTCACTAAACTACGTTTTCTGCTTTTCAGGTTCATCTTTAAGTATTTAAACATGAAATAAAGGTTTATATTTAAGGTTATAACCGTATAAGAATAAGACTTGTTTATATACATAGAGTCTTTTGTATAGAGCAGAGGTGTAACAATACGTTAATTCCATTCACAATACTGACTTTGGGATTTCAGTTCGATTTTCAGACAATTTTGAACAGAATTTGAATGAAGAAAAATTACAATTAAGAAACCTTTCTGAATCATGAACAATGCAAAGTAATGTGTATTTTTGTCTGTATGAAACGGAACAAAAACAAAACTGTACTACAGGTTAACCATATCTTGAAATTTTCCCCTACATTTTGATTGAATAAGTTTGATAAAATGTCTGCACAGGGGATTTGGGGAAAATGATCGACTGAAACATAATGAGCTTTGTAGCAGAAATGGAGCTCCAAAGTCAGCTAAAATTGCTATTTTCTGTTTTTTTGTCTTCACTGAAAGACCTCTATTTAAGCATTAAAAATGATCATATAACTGCATTATGTGTAAGGCATGTAGCTCTATGAGCTGTTAGGTTATCAGAATTCACAAGTGCAGAACTTGTAGGATTTATATGAACGAACGTGATCACATGATCAGCCAGCTCTCTCTATATCTGGTTTGTACAGACCTCTGGTGTTTAAATATTTTTGTATTGTGATGTGTGATATCATGATGTGTCTTTATGCCCCAAAATAGAGTATTTAATAATTGATGTTTGTGACACATAAACATCACCAGATGCTAGATATCTTCCTGTCGATCCTTCAGTATGCTTGTCAGTGTTTTCCAGAGTTGAGGTTATTTACTTCTTCAACCAAGAATATCTTTTTATTGGATAATCTCCAAAGTCACCTTTGTGCATCACCCTATATTTCACAAGGTGATGCATTTATTTGGATCTTTGCAGCTGTAATGCCACTGTACACTAAGAATTTATTCAGCTGTGCCTCTGTATGTACAGTTGAAGTCAGAAGTTTATGTTCATACACCTTAGCCAAACACATTTAAACTCCATTAAATTCCATTTAATCGTATCAACATTTAATTGTAGATAATGTTCCTTGTCTGAGGTCAGTTAGGATCACTACTTTAATTTAAGAATGAGAAATGTCCGAATAATAACAGAAAAAATGACTTATTTCAGCTTTTAGACTTTTCATTACAGTCCCAGTAGGACAGAAGTTTACATATACTCGGTTAGTATTTTGCAGCATCGCTTTGAATTGTTTAACTTGGATCAAATGTTTTGGGTAGCCTTCCACAAACGTTACAATAAGTAGATGGAATTTTGGCCCAGTCCTCCAGACAGAACTGGTGTACCTGGGCCTCTTTGCTCACACATGCTTTTTCATCTCTGCCCACAAATTTTCCATCGGATTGAAATCAGAGCTCTGTGATGGTCCCTCAAAAACTTTCAGTTTGTTTGGAGGTAAGCTTAGGATCATCGTACATTTGGAAGACTCATTTGGGACCAAGCTTAAACTTCATGGGTGATGTCTGGAGATGTTGCTTCATTATATCCACATAATTTTTTTCTTTCTCATGCTGTCTATTTTGTGACATTCATGATGTTGCCACCCTCATGCCCTCCCTCAGTTGGGATGATGCTTGCAAGCCTAACATTTTCCCTCCAAACTAGGGCCAACAGTTGAAATTTTGTCTAATCAGACCAGAGGACATTTCTGCAAAAAGTACAATATTTGTCTCCATCCACACATGCAAACTGTAGTCTGGCTTTTTATGGTGGTTTTGGAGCAGTCCTAAGCAGTCTTTCAGGTTATGTCAGTATAAGTCTGACTTTACAGTGGATATAGACTCTTGTCTAGCTGTTTCCTCCAGCATCTTCAAAAGGTCCTTTGTTATTGTTCTGGGATTGATTTGATTTACTTTCCACACCAAAGTATGTTCATCTCTAGGAGACAGTACGTATCTGTGTCCTGAGTGGTCTGATGGTGTGTGGTCTTATGGTGTTTAAACTTGCGTAATATTGTTTGTACAGATGAATGTGTTACCTTCAGACATTTGGAAATTGCTCCCAGTGATAAACTAGATTGGGAGAGGTCTACATTTCTCTTCTGATTTTCCCATGATGTCAAGAAAAGCAGTGAGTTAGAAGCCTTATAATACATCAACAGGTACACCTTCATTTGACTCTAATTATCCTATCAGAAGATAATTGGCTAATTGCTTAAAGGCTTGACATCATTTTCTGGAATTTTCCAAGCTGTTTAAAGGCACAGTTAGTCTATGTAATCTTCAGACCTAATATAATTGTGATATAGTCATCTGTCTGTACAGTATTTGGAAAAGTTACTCATGTCTCCCCCAAAGTCTTAAAAAACTTGCTAAAACTATAGTTTGCTATGTGAAAGCTGTTGAGAGGTAAAAAGTGACATTTGGTGACTTCAGCCTCAGTTTATGTAAAATTCTGACTTCAGGTGTAGAAACCTTCAATTAAGACAGTTCTACGTGTGTTTGCACATGCTCAAGCCATGACGAACTTCCTTATTTAACAGATAAAGTAGCAGGCTTTGGCTCACAAGTAATTTCTTTCCTCTGAGATTTCGTTCCACTTTTTACAAATATCATCTTATCTGTCCATATCGTTTTGTCTCTGAAATGTGGAGACGTTTGTCATTTTCAGTTTTATCGCTTTTAACAGAAGCTTGTCTTTGTGTTGTTGTCGTGCTGATCGACAAATTCTAATATACTTAACTTGTATTTAACTTTAACTTAAATTTAATTTGTATAGTTTTACGTCCTGAAAAATGTTGGTTTTCTACAAGACTGAAGACTTTATCAGCAGAGCCTCGTAGTACTGATGAGCTTCACTAAAGCTCATAAGTCCGAAATTAACTTAGAACGAAATGACACTCAACATTCCTTAAATTCCTATTCGGAAAGTCTGAAAGGTCTTTTAATATGAGTTTAGCACATGATGTCTTTACTTTTAGTATAAAGTTATACTGTATACACAAGGACATGCTTTAGATCAGTCAACATACAGGCATACTCACTTGTTAAGTCTTTACTGAACATTGACTATACAGCCTAATGTTTTGAGTAGATAAATACATTAGTCATATTACTAACATTAGCTGGCTAGATAGTGGCTAAAATGTTTATTTTGTGAGAATGATATCCTTTCAAGCTCTGAGCTCCCGCGTCCCACTTACATCGAACACAACAAAATACCTTAAATTTCAGTAGTTGAGATTTGTTGTGCTATATTTATCGATATATGATTTTCTTCATTTATGTTAAAAATGTTTAAAAACATCTACCATGTAATAATTTAGCTTGGAATTTCATGATGTGATTTTCATATGTTCTATTGTGCATTATCTATATAAGAAATGAAACATAAAGATATTATATTATATTATTATTATATTATACAAACCCGATTCCAAAAAAGTTGGGACACTGTACAAATTGTGAATAAAAACAGAATGCAATGATGTGGAAGTTTCAAATTTCAATATTTTATTCAGAATACAACATAGATGACATATCAAATGTTTAAAGTGAGAAAATGGATCATTTTAAGGGAAAAATAAGTTGATTTTAAATTTCATGGCATCAACACATCTCAAAAAAGTTGGGACAAGGCCATGTTTCCCACTGTGTGGCATCCCCTCTTCTTTTTATAACAGTCTGCAAACGTCTGGGGACTGAGGAGACAAGTTGCTCAAGTTTAGGAATAGGAATGTTGTCCCATTCTTGTCTAATACAGGCTTCTAGTTGATCAACTGTCTTAGGTCTTCTTTGTCGCATCTTCCTCTTTATGATGCGCCAAATGTTTTCTATGGGTGAAAGATCTGGACTGCAGGCTGGCCATTTCAGTACCCCGGATCCTTCTTCTACGCAGCCATGATGTTGTAATTGATGCAGTATGTGGTCTGGCATTGTCATGTTGGAAAATGCAAGGTCTTCCCTGAAAGAGACGACGTCTGGATGGAGCATATGTTGTTCTAGAACTTGGATATACCTTTCAGCATTGATGGTGCCTTTCCAGATGTGTAAGCTGCCCATGCCACACAACTCATGCAACCCCATACCATCAGAGATGCAGGCTTCTGAACCGAGCGCTGATAACAACTTTGGGTTGTCCTTGTCCTCTTTAGTCCGGATGACATGGCGTCCCAGTTTTCCAAAAAGAACTTCAAATTTTGATTGGTCTGACCACAGAACAGTTTTCCACTTTGCCACAGTCCATTTTAAATGAGCCTTGGCCCAGAGAAAACGCCTGCGCTTCTGGATCATGTTTAGATATGGCTTCTTTTTTGACCTATAGAGTTTTAGCCGGCGACGGCGAATGGCCCGGTGGATTGTGTTCACCGACAATGTTTTCTGGAAGTATTCCTGAGCCCATGTTGTGATTTCCATTACAGTAGCATTCCTGTATGTGATGCAGTGCCGTCTAAGGGCCCGAAGATCACGGGCATCCAGTATGGTTTTCCGGCCTCGACCCTTACGCACAGAGATTGTTCCAGATTCTCTGAATCTTTGGATGATATTATGCACTGTAGATGATGATAACTTCAAACTCTTTGCAATTTTTCTCTGAGAAACTCCTTTCTGATATTGCTCCACTATTTTTGGCCGCAGCGTTGGGGGAATTGGTGATCCTCTGTCCATCTTGACTTCTGAGAGACACCGGCACTCTGAGAGGCTCTTTTTATACCCAATCATGTTGCCAATTGACCTAATAAGTTGCAAATTGGTCCTCCAGCTGTTCCTTATATGTACATTTAACTTTTCCGGCCTCTTATTGCTACCTGTCCCAACTTTTTTGGAATGTGTAGCTCTCATGAAATCCAAAATGAGCCAATATTTGGCATGACATTTCAAAATGTCTCACTTTCAACATTTGGTATGTTATCTATATTCTATTGTGAATAAAATATAAGTTTATGAGATTTGTAAATTATTGCATTCCTTTTTTATTCACAATTTGTACAGTGTCCCAACTTTTTTGGAATCGGGTTTGTAGAAAATTATTATTATAGAATATTATTATATTATAGAAAATTAATCAGTTACTGGACTGGGTCTCTTATACCACTGCTAACTGCCAATAATGACAATTTTTATTGTCAACATGTGACAACAATGACAACATTTTATAATGTTTTTATTTATTTTATTGTACTTAATAAAGAAAGGCACATTATAGTTTTGATCCATTTAATGGACTGATCAGGAAATAAGACTGTGATCAATTGCATTATAGCAGCTATAAACTGATGTTCGGTCACTTTCTCTTGAAGTTAACAATACAGTAATACAGGTTTCTCTTAATACAGCCAAACCACAAAGTCCAAACCCTTGAAGACTTTCCTGTGTGGACAATGTAGAATTGCAGATTTATCTCTGTCTGTTACAAAGCAGTGACACTGGAGACTCCTTCCATCAATGTTAAATAAACATCCCTTTTACAGAAAGTTTTACAATATCAATGAACATGGATTTTCTTTGTTATATACAAATAACATACAGTTCCATTGTGTCCCATTGTGTGATGTGACATTTTTAATTTAGTTGTACTCATTTGTTAGAGACACTCCCAAGAGACACTGCCTTATTTATTCCATAAACATTTATGCAATAATCTTCTCCTTTTGTTCACTTGGCCCCATCAGTGGAGATGATTATTTTAGGTCTTATCTTAGTCATGCTTTGGATATTCATTTTAATAATATAGTTAATGTGTGTACACTATGTGTATCGATGGTGCTTGTCATTTTCATATTTTTCAGTTTAATTGTGAAGTACTTTTGTCAGCTCTGTTGTTTTTAATTGTGCTATATACACTACCGCTCAAAAGTTTGGGATCACTCAAAATTGTATTGTTTTCCAAGGAAACACACACAAAATGAGTCTGAATAGAAAACATAGCAAAAGAACAGGGCATGCTGACATGTCAGAATTAGAAATAATGATTCAGATGGAAATGATGAATGTTTTCGTCAAACTTTTCCTTCATCATTAAAAAAACACCTTTTGCAGCAATTACAGCCTGGGTATTCTAGCTATCAATGTTTCAAGATAATCTGAGGAGATTTCACCCCATTCTTCCTGGAACATCTCCCACAAGATGGATTGGCTGCTGGAGTCTTCCTCTGTAGCTGAAATCAAGCTGAAATATGCAAGTGATCCCAAACCTTTGAGCGGTAGTGTATATAAAAGTGAGTTGAGTAAACACTAACAGCAAAGCTTGGAACAAACACATTCCTCCAAATTAAATGGATTCCTGTTTGAAACAAGATAAACAGACCTACATACATATGTATATAGCGTTACATTATCTTTGTCTCAGTTTTACTCCTAGAAGCCCCTCTGGTTTTATTAAGATGTGTATGCTTTTGGAGAATTGCTGTGTAGAATTGTTTGTCTTTTTTTGCATATGGCAATGCATACACACTGACCCTAGTTAACCTCAGACGTTTACTGCAAAGCACATGGCTATAGTGTGCAAGGCCAGATTGCATGCACACACACACATATGCCTGTCTTCTCAGAAGACTCTGTGTCTGGTACTGGTTAACATAGCGGACATTTCTCTGTCAGTCTTTATTACTGTCTTTCGCACACAGCAGTCTGGGCTTATAGACATACGTTTGATTATGACACACAAGACTCGCTGAGCAAGCCTGCCTCAATGCTTAGATGACATCCCCACAGTCCAAAGAAAGAAAGAAAGAAATTATGCATAGCTAGTGTATCGCGTAGCAATGTTATGATATTTTGTAATTCTCCAAACAAAATGGAAACACAATCTATTATTAGTGGTCTATGCCTCTAATATGTTTTTTATACTGTTTAATCTGCATTATCACCTGGACTACATTTACATCACCATGCTAGCTGAGCTCATCTGGGTATTTCAGAGAGCTAACTCAGGACTAGCCTCTCCCCCATCAAAGTCCAACATTAACCACTAAGATGAAAATGTCATCTATAAGACCCCTCTCCGTGCTCAAACGAATCACTTTGCCTTCCAGTGAACAACAAATTCACTGTTTATTTACAAGTACCTAGATTATCATGATGTAAAACTTCAGAATATTGGGTGAAACTCTTTTTACTTAGTTTTACATAACCCCCACCCTTTAATCAGTAGAAGAACTGACCACTTCTCAGCACGTGTTTGCTTGCAGTCACATGACTGAGACTTTACATTTAAACCACCCTAAACCAAACACTCTTCAGAATGGTTTTCTGACCCAAATGCGCTCCGGTGACAATGCAAACTCGTATGCGAAACCTTTGAGAGGGCGTTTTTACAAACCCTTTGCAAACATTTGCTTGCTACTTTAAAAAAGGGGACTACTGATTTTCACCACTCACTTCTACACTATTGAAATATATCATGATATTGTTCTCCAGCAACTGTGTGTGTGTGTGTGTTATAAACTTACCAAGTACAATTATTTTACTTTACTCTTACTTTAAAGACATGGCATTTTTTGTGTGTGTGTGTGTGTGTGTGTGTGTGTGTGGTTGAGAGAGGAGAACCATTCTGATATGCTGAGTTTTCAGAAAGAGCAAGGGAGAGGTTTTCTTTGGCCAGACTTCTGGGAAGAATTTGCCAAAAAAAATCTCACACAAAAAAGTATGGTTTTTTGTGTGTGTGTGTGTGTGTGTGTGTGTGTGTGTGTGTG
The DNA here is from genome assembly GCA_033459395.1 of Hemibagrus guttatus. Lineage (NCBI taxonomy): Eukaryota > Metazoa > Chordata > Actinopteri > Siluriformes > Bagridae > Hemibagrus > Hemibagrus guttatus. The sequence continues at coordinate 10,053,594 of JAUCMX010000028.1, forward strand.
TGTGTGTGTGTGCATGATGAAAGTGAGACCCATTGGTTGGTCTCAAGGCTTTCAGAGAATTTGAAAATTTTACAGAGCCAGGTGTGTATGTGTGTGTGTGTGTGTGTGTGTGTGTGTGTGTTTCAGAGAGAGATAGACACACACACAAACAGATGAGTGTTGTACACACATGGATGTGAGAGAAGTCCTTGATAGTCCTTGATAGATGTTCACTATCACCTTAAAATCTCTAATACACCCGCACATACACTCCCCATGGGAGGTGTCAGTTCCACTGATCTTAATCTACTAGAACTGGAGTAGTGTGCAGTACGTGCATCAGCACAGCCTAGCGTTCACTCTTTCGTTCTCTTCTCTCCCTGTCTTTTTGTTCTCTCTCTTGCTCTCTCTTTTTTTAATCTTTCCTGCCTGTCACCATTCTTTCTGACAAATCTCAATTTTTCCCCAACTCCTGTCTGAACCTCTTTCTGTTTTAATATCTCCGTCCCCTCTGTACCCCCCCCCTCTCTCCCTCTCTCCCCCTCTCCCTCCCTCTCTCTCCCTCTCTCTCCCTCTCTCTCTCTCTCTCTCTCTCCCCCTCTCCCCCTCTCTATCTCTCTCTCTCTCTCACTCTCCCCCTCGCTCTCTCTCTCTCTGTCCCCCTCCCTCCCTCTCTCTCTCTCTCTCTTGCTCTTCTCTCACTTTGTAAGAGAAGGTCAGCTCAGTGCGAAAATGCCATCATGCTCTCCGGATTGCTGCCTCTACCCAGCAGTGGAGGTAAGGCCGATACTTACTGTAGACTGTACTACTACATGTACGTAGGATTCACTCTTTACATGACTGCTTTGCATGACAAATGTCTTATTCAATCTACTTTACACGGGTCTGAGTAGGCAACAGTATTACTCTGAGAATTTATACATCACCTGAAAGAGGAAGGTCAGGGATTTTAAACCAGTCTGATTTTAGGCTTGGAAAACCATATCTGTTTTTAAAAATATATTTCTCTGGGTGTGATAGAGTTAGAACTATATATAAAGTTTCAGTTTCTTCTGATCAGAACTGTTTAGATGTTTCTAAATGTGCTTCAGATGTATCCCCTTTCAATACGTGTGAGCATATATGAGTCTCGTTGATCTTTATGGCCTGCTGCAGTTCTTAGTTCTGAGTGTTGGAAGTGTGCGTGAGTGAATGCATGTGTGTCTAAGAAACTATGCTTGGGGGCATGTGCTGTTGTCTAAACGTGATCAGTAACTGCTTACATACTGCTGAGGTGGAAGCAGACATGCCACACATGCTCTCGTATGGTATAGCAAATGCAGCAGTTTGTTTCCTAAGCAGTTGTTTGGATGAATTATTATTATAATCGAATGATTATGAAGTCTCTTTTTCTTCTGTGATGTCTTGCATGAAATCCTGCATAATTGTTGCTATTTAAAAGGCTTGTGTATGTGTCTTCAGATCATCAAGGTCTTTAGTGAAGATGGTGTTGGGAAGGTGGTGGAAGTTCCTGCCCATATGACAGCCAGGGATGTGTGTCAGCTCCTGGTATATAAGAGCCACTGCCTGGATGACAACTGCTGGACTTTAGTAGAGCATCATCCGTTGCTTGGACTAGGTAAGTGTGTGTGTGGGTGTATGTTAGTGAGAGAGAGTGAGTAGCAATCACCACCTGGTCCTTAAGGGCACATTCTCTCCTATCCAGTAGATCGGCTCTTAATGCTTAAGGCTTTTTGTACAATCTTGTGCTTTGCTACAGTTCCTACCTGCATATTTTACACACATTCTTAATCTTGTCCACTTTAAAGAGAAAAGTATTCAGAAGTACAAAACACATTGAGGTGGAGGACAAGTTGTGAAGGAAAGCAGAAGAACCTTCAATACAGAGCAGAGATTAAGAATAGAGCATGACCAGGATTATGCATGAATCTGGCTGCTTGTTAACATGATATAGTCATCAGTGTGTTTAAGCCGCTCCATAATGCAGCAAAAGCAGTAGTTCGAAAAGATGCCTAGGACAAATCAGATTTTCGGGGCTGGTACAGTTGGGTTGGTGGCTGTCATATGAGAGAGGGGACCTAACTAGTGCATGGGAATTGGTTAAGATTAAATCGGGAAAAAATCAGTGAGCTTTAGGAGCAGAGTTTCTTGTTGGATTGTGTTTGTGATCAATATCCGTATCTGGATTCTTAAAGACTTCAACCAAGTTTTTCAAGCAGTATCTAGATCAATGGCTACTGCATTTGCAGTTTTGTGAAAGTTGTGTTTATTTCCATTGTAATGCAAGCTTTTATAAAAAATAAATAAATAAATAAATGTTCCTCTGAGTATGATGTCATAACATGATTGGCCGTATTCGGATTCGCGGGCTGACACCCGATCAGCTGCAGCTTTAGCTGAACATTGTGTTCAGTACAGCCGGCCTTGACGGATCAGGACACTCTAGATTTGATCTCAGAGCTAACGCTAGCCCAACATTATGGCAACCTTCCAAAAAATGTTCCTCTTACATAAGCCATTAACTGTGAGGCTCCTTGCTGAGCTATGATCAGACTTACTGCTCAATGCAATCAAGCTAAATACATGACCTCATCTCCCTGCAATGCTTCTCTCTCTCTCTCTCTCTCTCACTCTCTCTCTCTCTCTTTCTCACTCTTTGCTCTGATTGCATTTGTATTGTCGGGCTGGGTGGAGATGCGTGTCTGCTTTCATTGAAAAACACTCACACAGAGATGTGAATTATTAAAATACATAATGAAACACATAATAAAACTTTTTTTTTTTACATAAACACTTTAGTTTTTTTATCCATGCAAGTTAATACTGGAACATACTGGTCCACTTTTTTTACTTTTCAACTCTCTCTCTCTCTCTCTCTCTCTCTCTCTCTCTCTCTCTCTCTCTCTCTCTCTCATCTCTATCTCTCTCACACACACACACACAAAGTAAATATTCTCATTTTAACTGTGCCCTGAGGCAAAAGTGTCATATGAATATACAGAGCTGAGACTGCCTTGTCTACATTTTCCCCCTTCTCTTTATTTTTCTCTCCCTATCTCTCATACTTGCGCGCACACACACACACACACACACACACACTGTTTGGGGAAACGTTTATTAATTAGAACGAGTATTGTGAGACTGTGGATCCCAGAGAGACTACTGACTTTAAACTAATGTGAAGCTGGAAGTGTAATTCCACACACATCCTCTGGATACACATTTACTCTCTTCTCTTAATACACACTTCCATATTTATGCAGTTAATAGATCACTGTCCTAATACATCGAGTCGTTATTCCGCACCTTATACTTATTTTTAGCCTATTACAGCTTATACTTTTTAGCCTATAACAGCACCCCTTGTAGCAAGACCGAAACGATCCACATCGCCACATGCTTGTGTAACGCCTGTTTCGGCACTGACAGATTATAAGTGCTTAATGCAGCTGTGGCGGCGTGCAACTCTCTCCTTATTTGTTCTTGCTCATAGTTTCTTGTTCTTCAGCTTGCATAATTATTGTAGACCTGATCTACTGCGTGTGTGTGTGTGTGTGTGTGTGTGTGTGTGTGTGTGTAGAGAGGTTTTTGGAGGACCATGAACTAGTGGTTCAGGTGAAGGCCTGCATGTCTCCAGAGAGCAAGTTTCTCTTCAGGAAGAACTATGCCAAGTACGAGTTCTTCAGAAACCCGCTGGTGAGAAATCCACGTGTTCCTGAATAAAACAATATATTTTTTAATTATCTGAGTGATGAAATATTAATCCAGGTTCTTCCTGTTGTTTCCATTTTCCAAACATGGTGTAGCTAGAAATCGAAAATAGCATGAATGCTACGTAACTGTTCTAACAAATAACACTAACAATTTAGAAATACAATTATACTCTAGTGCTTTTGAACTGAATTTTCTACAGCATCAGCTCTAACACTACTCAAATCACAGGTTTATGTTAATGCTCTCGTTCTAACATATTATATTCTATAGCAACAGGTCATTTACTGGGATGTGTATAGTGGAAACTCCACATAATCAAAAAGCCTAATGATTTACAGTTTAAGATTAGCCTAAGATTTATACATGTGGTTATTTAACAGAGGAATAGAGATAAGCTTACAGACTGTAGGATTTCCACCACACAAAAGTCTTCAGGACAGAGGAGTTTGTACTTTCTGGATTCCTTTGCAGCTATTTATTTTATTTTGTCATTAAAATCAAAGAGAGGTTGCAAAAAATTATATCTTAGCATACGAACGTGTCTTGAATATAGTCAAATGTATCTAGATATAGATATACATTTATTTCTAGTATGCGTATAGTAGTGCATATGCCAAAGGAATAAGAATTTTTAAAGCTTAAAATAACTGATGTAGACAACTGTCTGCTGATGTAGTATTTAGTATTTTATGTGTGAGGAAGTCCAGAGAAAAGTCCAGAAGGTCCAATATCCCTGTGCTCAAGGTGTAGCTAGCTGGCTAGTAACTTTCAAAGAGAAAAGTCTTTTATTTATTTAATTATTTATTTTCTGACTTTAGTATCTGGTAGCCAATAAAATGTGATTAAATAAACTAAAGGATGTTTATTTGAGGTAATATTAAATATAGAAGAATTATATAGAGAGGAATTGACACATTCATAATGATCTACACTGTGTGTGTGTGTGTGTGTGTGTGTGTGTGTGTAAGCATTTGGAATTGTCCTGAAATATTTTGGAGGTTAAAGTATATAGTTAGTATTAAGCAGTACCTCAGTGCAGGTAATGATAAGAATATACAAAATATGTTAGCTTTTAGGGGGAAAGTGGCTAGCATGCTAGCATTGCGTTATTAATTATATACAAAAGTTTTTTTCTCTTCTCTCTTTCAGAATTTCTTCCCAGAAAATATGGTGGCATGGTGTCAAGAGTCCAATGGCACAATCCCACCATCTCAGCTTCTGCAGGTGAACACACATACACTCTCTCTCTCTCTTTCTCTCTCTCTGTCTTGCTCTGGCTCTCTGTTTCTCTTTCTCTCACTTATACACAGACACACACACACACACACACACACATACACACACACACACACACACACATACACATATACACACACACACACACACACACAGACACACATACACAGACACACACACACACACACACACACACATTGTGTGCACTGTGGTACAGTGAGGTAAGCATGATTACTGAAATTTGACTCAGCTGAGAAACCCTACATTTGTGAAACGGTGAATTTAGCTCAGCTCCCACCACACTCACAAGTACACTTTAGTCAAATGTTGAGTCATGACTTTCGCTGTGTGTGCTTTCACACATATGTGAGACAGGATACATAACAGTTTGTGTGTAAGATATGGGGAGAGGGAGTCTTCTCTGTGCAGAAAAGCTAAATAACTAGTCTCTAGACGGTTTCCTGCTCTCCTCCCCCATGCAGAATTTCTTGAATTCCAGCCGCTGCCCTGAGATCCAGGGCTTTCTTTACATGAAGGAGACGGGCCGCAAGTCCTGGAAGAAGCTTTACATGTTCCTGCGCCGCTCTGGCCTCTACTACTCCACTAAAGGAATATCCAAGGCAAGCTGAGCTTTTGTGTTCCTTTATGTGTGTTTAGAAAAGAGGCACTCATCTCCAAATTGGGTTTTTTGGTCTAATGTACATGAAGTGCATAGTTGGCTGAATCTGGTCCAATCTAGAAGTGATTCCACATGCTTGGACATCAGTGGAGGGATCAGATATGGGTCAGGTAATGAAAATGAGTTTGGTTTATGGCCTGTATGTGCACTTCTGCACTACTATTACTAAGATACTGTGGAATTTACTGCCTCATTTCAGCTAGATTGGAGAGCTTTATTCCACTAAATACACATTTAATGTATGTTTTGAATCTACTGAAACACATTTAATGCAACTTTGATTATGAATGACCACTTCATAGGATTGTGTGATATTGATTTTAACTGCTTGCAGTTTACCAAAAAAAAAAAGAAAAGAAACATTAAGAGATAACTCATAGCAGCATACTCATATGTAATGCAATGCATATTCAGAGCAAATGTTTTATTGCTAGTAGATATAACATTGTTCTGTCACACAGGCCGACCATTTCATTATTTGGATTTATGGCAAGGCAGGGTTAGTCATTTCAGCTTGCTGTGGTGGGTGTTAATGTCTCGGTTGTGTTCAATTTCTGAGAATTTTGCATGTGGCATGTTCAGGAGCCCAGGCATCTGCAGTTGCTGTCAGATCTGGAAGAGAGCAGTGTGTTCACCATGACGACAGGGAAGAAGGTGCACAACGCTCCCACAGAATACCAGTTCTGCATTAAGGTACAACACATAGCTCGAAATGTACAATTGAGATTTTATAGAGTATAAGTATCAATAAAACATTTGTGGTTTTGGCTTTATTACCTAATGAAATTATTTGTTCTTGATAGAATTCCCATAAACCTGTTGTAGAGTTTGTGCTAGAGAGGATATTATCTGGGCAACTTATTTTTTTATTACTTTAATAACAGCCTACTAAAGGCACAACAGAGTTGAAGGATCTGAAGATGCTGTGTACTGAGGACGAGCAGAGCAGAACCTGCTGGATGACTGGCTTCAGAGTATTTAAGGTACACACACACACACAGTCTAGTTTGCTATAGATCACAAATGCAATATGTCTTATAAGCTCGTGAGCCTGAAGATCAAGCCATGAATTTCATTCATACACCTACAGAAAGGTTACTGTTACCCTCTAACTGGACAGAACACCAAATATGTAAAGGCCTTTAACGAAAATACATTATATTGTACAGCCTTGTTCAAAAGTATTTAAGTAATTTATTGTTGTTATACACTGCTACAACTTCTACTACGACAGCTACAACCACCACCACTATTACTTCTATTAATTCCTCTTTTACTACTACTACTATTTTTTACTACTGCTACTATTATTAATGCTGATAATAAAATAGTAATCAGTTTTAAACTTGTGTGTAGTATGGAATTCTGCTCTATCAGAACTACAAGATGCCTCACCAGTCAGCAGTCTCCAACTTCACTACACCAGTGGTGAGCGTTCAGTTTCTTTTTTACTTGACCATATACATATTCTTAATATTTTTATACCTTTTCACATACGCTTAGTATTTTTATACCTGACCACTGTTGACCACTATAATCTGGTCTGATGTTATTTATTTAATCAACAATTAATAACCCTGCAAAGATGTTTCCACAGCTAACTGATATGTTTATGAAGCAGTCTGTATCCTGATACCATTTCTCTGTAGAGGAGTGTGTCAGAGAATTCTCTAGTTGCCATGGATTTCTCTGGGAGGACAGGCCGTGTGATTGACAACCCTGTGGAAGCAATGAGTGCAGCGATGGAGGAGGGACACACTTGGAGAGTAAGTTTTGCATGAACACACACACACACACACACACAAAACACACAAAAAGATACCAGGCGTAATTTAACAAGCTGCATACAAACAAATTTGTTTACAGAAACTTTTCCTTTTTTGTCTTGTGCTTGAAAAAAGAAAATGCTGTTTCTGACCTTTTTGGAAGATATTCTCCAGTGGCATTCCATATAAATATAGTTAAATAATATTAACTAGCTGACCAAGCTGAACATATACTAAAGATTTTATTCCATACATTTTATTCTGGCCGAAAGCCTCGAGTGCATGTGGGGGTGAGGGATGGGGCTTGGATGTCCGACAGCATACGCCTGTGTTAAATTGCGGCGTTCCTATACAAATGTGCTTCTTCTTCTTTCGGCTTTTCCCTTCAGGGGTCACCACAGCGAATCATCTCTCTCCACCTATCCCTATCTTCTGCATCCTCAACACTTGCACCCACTAGCTTCATATCCTCATTAATTCCATCCATATACCTCCTCTTTGGCCTTCCTCTTTGCCTCCTGCCTGGCAGCTCCATGTCCAACATTCTCCTACCAATATACTCACTCTCCCTCCTCTGAACATGTCCAAACCATCTTAATCTGGCCTCCCTAACTTTGTCCCCCAAACGTCCAACATGAGCTGTCCCTCTGATGTACTCATTCCTAATCCTGTCCAATCTTGTCACTCCCAAAGAGAACCTCAACATCTTCAGCTCTGCTACCTCTAGCTCTGACTCCTGTCTCTTCCTCAGTGACACTGTCTCTAAACCATACAGCATGGCCGCTCTCACCACTGTCCTGTACACCTTCCCCTTGATTCTCGCTGATATTTTCCGATCACATACAAATATGCTTGATAGGCTTTAAATCATACAACTGGAAGAAGTTAGACACACTCATGCACTAATCTGTAACAGACACATGTAGTGTACATTGTTTAATTACACACCCACAAAAATCTACTGAAAATGATTTGAAAATCTGTTAATAAATTAAACAAATTCATGTTACTATATTGAAAGAACACACATTAAGACACTGTTCAGTTAGGACAAAAGAAATACTGCTCTATAAAGAAAGGTAGAGTTAATGTGTGTGGTAGCTGCAGTGGCAAAGCTGCATTACTCCACACGAAGGAGGTGCATCATGTTATCATTTCGTTGCATTTCAAGTTGTTTTTTTTTTTTAAGAAAATCAGCTGTGCGGTGAATGTCTTCAGTATTTTATGGGTGACTAGATTTTATCAACATGACCACATGAGTATGAAGTAAATCTGTGCTGCTGATACCTTTGTAAATCTGGCAGATTTGTTTTGTTTGTTAAAGCCTAAAAAACCAATTACAAATGACTTGACCAAACGATTGCTTAATGAGGTCTATTGTGCATCTCATTCCTTATATGATATCTTCTTCTTCTTTCGGCTTTTCCCTTCAGGGGTCGCCACAGTGAATCATCTCTCTCCACCTATCCCTATCTTCTGCATCCTCAACACTTGATTCCTTATATGATATATGATGCATTAATGTTCTTTTGTGTAGAAACGAAGTCAGCGAATGAATGTATCGGGCCACCCTAGTTCTCCACATCCATCCTCTTTAAATTCAGGTAGCCATGCTGATCAGTTTAACATGGAACAGCTCGTTTCATATTTAATACACCATTTACACTTTATATCATTTAAGTTACAAATTAATTTAGTCTAAACTATATATATAACTCTCTAAAGTATGGTTTCTAATGTCTGCAGTGATCCACCGAACACAACTGTGGTTCCATGGCCGCATCATGAGAGAGGAATCCCACCGTATGATGATGCAGCAGGGTCAGGTGGATGGGTAAGATGCTAGAATTACACATAAATTAGTGTGAGTTTGGGTGTCTATATGTGTAATGCTATAATAAGGTTTTTGTTAAGTTTAGTCTCTTTTCTCTGTAGGTTGTTTCTTTTGCGGGATAGTCAGAGCAACCCAAAAGCTTTTGTTCTCACTCTGTGCCATCACCAGAAGGTCAGACACTTCCAGATCTTGCCTGTGAGTCTATAACCTCTATTCTGAGCTTTATATGCCTCTTATACAAGTCATATTGTACTGTGTGTCTTAAAATCTAGAGCAAACATAAAAAAAAAAAGCCTGTTGAGGGTCTGATCTCATTTCTCTTGTCAGTATGAAGAGGACGGTCAAATCTTCTTCAGCCTTGACGATGGTTCCACCAAGTTCACAGACCTAATCCACCTTGTAGAATTCTACCAACTTAACAGAGGTGTCCTACCCTGCAAACTCAAACATCCTTGCACTCTGGTGGCCTTATGACTCTCCTCATATACTTGGATCGAACTGACACTACATTCTTGCACCCATGGCTGAGAACAAAGCAAAAGACCAACCCAGTTTCTCAGTGGCCCTCTTCCTTGATAAGCTTGACACTCTTGATGTCTCAGACATGAAGAACATTTTATGATTCTTTTATATCTTGCCTCTGGGATGCTTGCAGAACCGGCTGTTCACTTTGTCCAGTTAATATAACACTGCCAATTTATTTCTCGTTTTTCGAGCCATTGTTGGTCACTTCAAGATTTCATCCAAAAGAAGGCCTTGATGTCATCATGCAGAAGATACTCTCACGATTGATCAGATTGTCACATCTTTTCTGTTGCTTATGCCTTGTGATGTTACTTGATAATCCTTGATTGGTATTTGTGGGATTGCTGATCATTTCATACCTAGTATTTTGCACTTTCAAGCTGAAAACGGGTGGCCCACTTTATCATTAAAATGCCCCTGTCCTCATTTTATTCCCCCTCCTTCCTCTGGTTTCATGGTGAGTAAACCTCAGTGGGGAATTCCTGTGTGGTAATTGGATTATTGTGCAAGACAGACTTTCACTGAGCCTTGTCGGAGCTTCCTATTGACAAAATTACAGCTGACGGGTGATGCAACAAATCAGCAGACCTGAAATACTGATCATCATCTCATCTGTTTCATTGTACTCAGTCTTCACCATGTTTTCTTTTGCCTTAGAGACTTGAGTGCACTGGGATAAAGCTGCGTTACATTCTGTCAGTCTGAAGACAGAGATGTTCCAAAGGGATGTTCCACATGTTGCACATCTGGCTAGATAATAAGTAATTTGAGCCATGCATCTTTTTAATTATATTAGGGGGACAAAAAGTCACTTTTAATTGAAGTGCAATATTTTTAAGTACAGTCTATGGTAAGGTAGAGTTAAGGAAACTTGACCCAGGCCCTGCATGGCCGCCTTAAAAACTTGATCCATGCTCAAGTTGCTGATGTTGACTACCCAGAGCACAATCACTGAGTTAAATGATTAGCCCTCTTCTGGCTATGTAGCAAGCTTTTATTATTATTATTATTATTATTATTATTATTATTATTATTATTTCTACAAAATCTTGTATAGTTATAAATAAGAATAACCTTTACATCATTTTGCTGTCCTTGAGCCACATGAACATATGACAAGTGTTACATGGCCCCATTTGTAGCTTGAATTAACATGTGATCTGATCAGTTACAAAGCAGCATTAAGTACATGAGTGTAAATGCACACAGAATGCTTTATGATCACTCAGACCAGGATTGTCAAAATTCCAGCCATGCAGCTTCTCTCTTCAACACATTGCAATACTTCCTTTCACCTGACGGTAGCAGTAGACTGTAAGAGCTAAATTCCAAGCACCTCTGACTGTGGAAGTTGCTTTCGGCTGCTCCCTGTTTGGGGTCGCCACAGTGGACCAACTGGTCCGCACAACAACTTGGCAAATGTTTTACGCCGGATGCCCTTCCTGACGCAACCCTCCCATTTTTCCGGGCTTGGGACCGGCACTGTACCCAGTGGCTGGGTTTGAGGCATTGGCTGGGAATCGAATCCGGGTCTTCCGCATGATAGGCGAGAAACCTACCACTGAGCCACCTATGCCCCCCTCCAAGCACCTTTGACTACACCTGCAAAATAATTTACTGAATTATATTTAATCATACAGACAAAAACGTTAACAGAATGGCCGATTTCAAAAGAGCTGAAAACATTTTTTCATTGAGAGCATTAGCAGATGCCTCATATATCAAGAGACTGTTGTGGTTATTGAAAATCATGAGACATTTTAAAACAAATCATGAGGACGAGAGAGCAGAGAACCTGAAGCAGATGGAATCTATCCTGTAAAAATACACCTTTTCATCAGAAGGTACAGAACATTTCTCGAGCTAATACATGGTGCTTCTTCTAAACCGAAGCATGGAATACCTTTTCTGAATCCTGAATTCCTTTACTATACATCATTGACTTTTTTCCTGAGAAGAAGCACAAATTTATGATCATCTTGTCTTCTCACAACTACAGCTGTTGGGTGATATCCTGTGGCATTTATTCCGTTAAGATTACATTCTGTATAGCAGTTCTAAAATAATATTTTAGTGATCTGCCCTCTGGAATCCCCTTGATGTGGACTGATCTGGAGAAATCCCCCTTTCAGAGTCAGACCACCTCCATCTCCACCACCGCTTCAGCAGGTATAAATAAAATCTGTGTAGTCTGTTTGTGTTACACAGCCATTGATGACAAATTCTGCCAAAAATCCACCACAAATAATTTATTTGCCAGAAACAAGGCCTGAAGTTTATGTTGCTGACCTACTCCAGTGTGTTCACAGCTGGCAACATTTTCCCTAGCTAGCTGGCATATTTGCAAAATGATGTGTGTTGTTTGGTGGGGAAGGAAATCTGATTACAATGTGTTTAAGTGCAAGACTGGATGGTTCATTATTCGGATTTCGATACACAGCTGTTAATTTACATGTTAACGTGAGATACAAATGGAGCCACAGAGAAAATATGCACAACACTCAAAGAAGAATGTTTGCAGTGTCAGGAGTCCTGAGGGAAATTAAAAATCCTCTACATCTGTGTGGCACAGTTTCATGAGGAGATCTGCTCCTGCACCTAGTTTTGATGGAGAAGTAGTGCAAGCTTCAGACCTGTGAATAGGCCACGGTAACAGTGCGGCAGAATCCTCCATGTCCTACACTGGACCAGCAAGACTTAAGCTATGACCACCTCCTACAGTTTGATTAAACTCATACAGCCGACTGTTAAACTGCTGTACATGCATCTAATATGTGATCGAGAGATGTACTTTAGTTAGTCTTAGTTTTCTAATACACAGAAGAAGAAGAAAAAAACACAGGAGCTAGCCCAAGAAATTTCTCAGCAGAATTCAGTAGAATAATCAAGTCTGTGCTTAATCTGTGTCTGGAAAATCCCAGTGGCTAACCTTTCAGTGGCGAACTTGAATAATGTGTTTTAAATATACTCAAAAGCAGTGCCATGCTAGTAAGGAAGTCAGATTTTGGTAATTGAACCGCAGACCTACAGAGTAGTAAGTATGTAATGTATGGTCTACAGGGTGCATCCGTGATCCCAAGCTGATTAGAATGTACAGTGCTCTCTACAGCGAGAGCCTGCAAAGCCAATGGGGACAAAATGTTAAAAATCTTCAATCAGCTCAAATCCAGTACACAGCTGTTCTCCTGAAGGATGGGCTCTACAGCTGTCTTATTGTGAATCCTGTGTGCATTTACATGCAGTCCAAACAGCTTTAGTAGCAATATTTTGTGTGAAGCTCTAGATCTAACACTGTATTTACGCTATCTACAAATATGTATGGGTTGGGCTTCCAAACCAAATGAAGACTGAATTGTTATATGGATGTTGTGTACTTTGCATATTCCTTCTCAGTGATTTGTATCAGTGTGCATATTATTATGATATTATCTGTTCTCATTTGTATGTCACAAAAGCCTTTTTATAAAACTATATTATATTAATCTGTTGCGTATGCGACTCTTGTATACGAGGTTTGCTTCAAATTCATTTCAGTATGAACATACAGCTCTCACGTGTATGACCATGGTATGGCCCTCCATTAAAGCTTGAAGAGCGAAGGTGCAGGCAGCATCACTGTGTGTCTCTTGCACCTTTATCCAGAGGGATTTGCCACGTTGCAAGCTTGCTCTCTCGCTCTTGGTTACCAGGTTTATGTTTCTTTATTGCCATCTAGTGGTCATTTGTAAACATCAGTGATTACAGGCTACATATAAGTTCCTGGCAGTACATCTAATTATAACAGCTATTTAATTATAAAAGCGTTAGAGGCACCAGAAACACATTATACCGTAGACAACCTAGTGAAGGTTTTATTCAGGTCACATCAATCTACGATAAATTACAAACTATGCGAATACTTTGTCATTTTAATTTTAATGTCAGAAATGTCTAAAAATGTTGTCTATTTATTCTCTTCTTAACCAGCAGGGGTCTCATAACAGCATTATTTACTCAGTAATATCAAACAGGAAAGTAGGAGAATAAAAAATATCTAAAGTATGTTCACATTATCGTGGAAAAGGTTTCATGCCTAAGCTATATTTTTGTGTTTTATTTAAACACACTTTTAATATATTTATTGCACGCACACACACACATACACACACAATCATAGCAAGGATTTTTAAAGAAGTTCACTTCCAATACAAAATTTTACAAATAATTTTCTCACCCATCGTCCAAGCACTTGATTATTTGCACTTCCTTGGTCTTTGCACATTTGCTTGGCAAACGCTGGGTCTGTAGCTCCGCCTACGTCATACGTGACCTTTCAACCTGTCGCGGACGCGCATCCCAGAGCTAGTGCTACGTGAGCTTTTGTGGTTATAAAGTCTACAATTTTTTTTATTTTTCGAAGAAAATGAATGATGGTTTCTCTAGATAAGAGCCTTCTTCCTGGGCTGGGATCGTTTAGAGCTCTTTGAAGCTGCATTTAATCTGCAGTGTGGAAGGTCAGACTCGCGGGCACCATTGACGTCCACTATATGGAGAAAAATCCTGAAATGTTTTCCTCAAAAATCCTCATTTCTGTACGACTAAAGAAAGACATGAACATCTTGGATGAAGAGGAGGAGTTCACAGTTCACAGTTATCAACATTTTGCCAGTTTTCTTTCATTTTGTTGCCTATAATTAATTGGACATACATTTCATTTGTAGGTTTGTATAGAATATGCTTGTTTACCTGTCTTCTGCGTGTGTGTGTGTGTGTATATATAGATAGATAGATAGATAGATAGATAGATAGATAGATAGATAGATAGATACAAACTACAAAGTAACAGTACTGTTTAAAATATTTAGCTAATCAAAAGGGAAGATTATTTAACTTATCTTTGAACTTTAGTGCACAACTGATCATGATCATTATGCATATTCACATAAAGAAACCAAGTGTGAATTAAACGAGGTCTGTTCTTTCAATGTTTCAGGAAACAAAAACAAATGCTTCCACACTGTTCTTGGACACAATAGTTGATCTTATTGTTATAGTGGAATACTGTTGATTCCTACTCTGGGTGAGAGAGGTCCCATACACCATCCCTTACTATCCTGATAACATTTACTCCTCCAGATAAATTAGAAGCCTGTAGAACTTTATTAATCCATCATTCAGGCCCATAACACTGCAATAGACATACCACATCCCTGCCGTATATATGAGACGTTCCAGAATTAGAGGACAATTTAGGCACCAGAACATTTGAAAAATTGAACCTTTATTTTATCATTTTCTGTGATGTATTAAAGAAAATCAAGAAATAAACTGTCAAATAATTCGATTCGTCCAGCTCAAACATTGAAAGTACACTTTGTATGAGATATTTTATTTGTTGTGTGCTCTGCTTGGTGCAACCCTGTTCCTGTACTCAGGAACCTAAAAAAAATAAATTTTAAAATATTGCTTAATATATCTTTTACCCTTAAGTAAAGAAAGTCAAATTCATGAATTCTCATTTAATTTCAGATAAGGCTTGCCTTATATTAATTTAAACAACTTTTGAAATCTACCTGTCTCAAATTTTTGGTAATCACACATTTATTTTTACTCATTTAATTATTTATTTTCAGACATTTACTCAAACACATCATGCATGTAGTCACTGAACCTTTGAAAATGACAATATCTTAAACCTTCACGAGCTTAAAAAAGCATTTAAGATTATTTTATGAAAAATGATATGATAACAGGGTTGAAATGAAAGTAACAGGGTGGACACATTCCTTTTGATTGTAGATCATGACATAAGTGTGACAAAGAACGAACGTTACTTAATAACATTCAAGAGAATGAACCCTGTATGAATGAGTGATAATCAACAAGACCGCAAACTGGATCTGATCAAATATTCAACGGACATACATAAAAAATCACATTGACTAAAAGAAACATATAAACATAATTATATTGTCACTTAACTATTTCATCTGCAGCAAAATAGACATTCGATCCATCGACTGTAACTATATAATTACTTTCGTTGTACAGACACAGTTCCTTTACCTTTCTTTACATAAATATGTCCATTATGTTCAAGTACCTTCTTCCTGGCCTTACTCCTCTTGTTTCGCTGGGCTCTCTAACACTGCAGTCTTTTCACCTTTTCTTCTTCCCTGTTTCTACATCTTTCCTCCACTTCTCTCTCTCGTTTTCCAAGTATTGCTGTCTCCTCTGTTCATCAGCATAACATCTGGCATGGTAGCACCTCTGCTTTTCAGCAGCACTCAGTGGTGTACCAGAACTCTAGAGAAATCAATTAATTTTTTTAATAAGTCTTTATTGAAAATGATCTGAACATAATTTAAACAGTTGAGTTAATTTTGAATTAATAATCCCATCCAGGGGGTGGCTTGGTGGTTAGCACGTTTGCCTCACACCTCCAGGGTTGGGGGTTTGATTCCCACCTCTGCCATGTGTGTGTGGAGTTTGCATGTTCTCCCCGTTCCTCTGGGGTTTCCTCCGGGTGCTCCGGTTTCCTCCCCTGGTCCA
This sequence comes from Hemibagrus guttatus, assembly GCA_033459395.1. Classification (NCBI taxonomy): domain Eukaryota; kingdom Metazoa; phylum Chordata; class Actinopteri; order Siluriformes; family Bagridae; genus Hemibagrus; species Hemibagrus guttatus. The sequence goes on from JAUCMX010000028.1 coordinate 10,069,858, forward strand.
GCGACATGCATTGTAGGTTGATTGGCATCTCTAAATTGTCCGTAGTGTGTGATTGCATGAGTGAATGAGTGTGTGTGTGTGCCCTGTGATGCGTTGGCACTCCGTCCAGGGTGTATCCTGCCTTGATGCCCAATGATGCCTGAGATAGGCGCAGGCTCCCCGTGACCCGAGTATAGATCGGATAAGCGGTAGACAATGAATGAATGAATCCCAGCCAGGTAATTGTTGCAACCTTAACATGCTTACGATAACTGGTGGAAAAAAAGGCAAATTATATTTATGAAAATACAGTAATAAGTTTAAAACATGTAGATCAGACTAAATTAAATTACACATCTGAGTTTACTATAGAAAATACATTGCCCTTTCTGAATCAACTCAGTGAGATGCAACCCTGTCACTCTAATTACAGTAACAGGGTTGCAAATCAATGCTGTGGAATGTAGCATTACTGTCAAGGTCAAGGACAAACATACTTATATAAATAAAGAGAGAAATCTTTGAAAAATGTTTTGCCTTACTCTGATAATATGAGTAACAGAGTTGCGTTGATTAGAGTGACACACTCACTTAAGGTTGAAAAGATTGGAAAAATATGACAAATAGAAGAAAGGACTTACCTTTGGTGTACCCATGGTGTTAGCAAGCGGCTTGATGATGTTAATTCCTCTGTTTCATGTGATTTTTTTTCTCGTACTCTGCCAGGCTAAATGGTTTTGGTATCCGGGTTGCGCGCATGTTGTGGGACACAACTTCAGGACATAATTACATTTATTTAAAATGTGTTGATCATTAAACAAAAATGTTATAACAATTGCAAGAGACATATATCAATAAAATCGTACCAAAAAAAGAGTTTTTAAACTTATTTTAACTGTTATATTTGAAATGCAAGTTGGTCATCAGGAAGTTGGGACAAGAGAAAAAAGACATTTTAGGGGGTGCTTGAAGGCTATTTGATATTTTAAATAATATTTTGGAACTAGTTTTTCTGCAACTATATCCATATTTTCTCTCAGGGCAAGTATAATTTACACAACAAGTGCATGATTTAGTATTTTGCTCATGGATTATTGGAAATTTCACAGCTGGGACTGAAAATGTCCTCCAATTCTCTCATCTCTCATTGTGTGTCTACATGAATACACTTTTCAGCCTTTGAATGTAATTTAGTCTCATTGGTCAAGTCTAAAGCTCATTAAATGTATTGTAAATGCAGTCATGCAACTGACTACATCCCTAATACTAAGGCAGAGAGAAAAAAGAATGGATTTTTGAATGTTGGTCTTGATTTGATATAAATCAATGGTGCAGTTTGCTTGATAAAAGCCAATTATTTCACCTTCACTTTTGTTAACTGTGTTGAAGACATACACACTGTACACATATACACTTCTATTTTGCCAAATTTCTTTCCCTCTGTCGAGTATGGAATCGACTCAAGTAATCAACTCCATTGATTCCCATCCTTTGTAATCGCCACTGGAAAAGTCACACATGATACATAATTAATCTGTTTTAGTCCGTTACTGCCCTCTAGTGTACAAAATTAGCCACTAGATGGCAGACAGAACATGAAAAAAAAGTCAAGTGCCACGTAGACTGTTACTGTAGCCTGAAATAGACGTCTGTAACGTACTTCAGCAGCCGGCTCGTTGGTCTAGGGGTATGATTCTCGCTTTGGGTGCGAGAGGTCCCGGGTTCAAATCCCGGACGAGCCCAAACGTTTTCAATACAGCAATGCATTATTTATTCAGTGCTTGTTCTCAGTACGTGCGTGTCTGTCTGTCTGTGCACAACCCACACTGTCATCAGAGATAATAGTTACCAAAATCTGCATGTAATTTAGTTGGATACTGCTATTAATTTAACTTTAGTTTCCACTGTCAATAAAATATACAGTATGAGTGTGCTTATAGATAGATAGGCAGATAGATAGATGCAACTTTAATGTCATTGTAAAGTACAGGTACATAGCAACGAAATGCCATTTAGCATCTACCAGACGTGCAAATAGCAGAAATTGTGCAAATGAACAAGTGCAGATAAATATGTAAATATCTACATCAATAAATAAGGCTATGTCAGTATGCGCATAGAGAAGTATGTGCAAGTTGTATTTACAGCAGATAAAGTGTTCAGTGTAATTATACATTATGTAAAATGGGTGCATTATGTACAACAGTAACAGAGATAATATACAGTGTATATACAGGTAGTATATATATTATAGATAGATAGATAAACTAGGTGTAATTTATGAAATTAACAATATGTACATTATTATTATATTATACAGAGAAAAGATTATAGTTATAATTATATTACAGCAGAATGTACAGGGTGGAGAAGAACTGCAAGGTGGTGAAGTGTAGTGAGACATGAGTATCCTAGCGGTGTAGTGTAGAGGTCAGTAGATTTATGGTTGTAGGAAAAAACTGGCCCTGAACCTGCTGGTTCTGGTGCGGACGGACCTGTATCTCCTCCTGGATGGAAGGAGGTTGAACAGTTTGTGACTAGGGTGGGAGGAGTCCAAGGAAGCGCTGTAATGCTGGAACGTCCTTGGGAGCTGGCATCTCAGAGATTGCTTTTGTTTTTGAAGGATCTGCCTTCAAGCCTTCGCTAGTAAAAATATGACCTACATAGCTGAAATAGAGAAATTTGCATTTGGCAGAGATTAGTTTGAGCTTGACCTCATGTGCTTGATTAAACACTCTTTTCAAATTGATGTCATGTTCTGCGTACATCTGTACTCTTTAAGGCGGTGTTGACGACCATGGACAAAACCCAGTCTGTTGGCTCAGAGACTGGCGTTATGACACCCAGACTCTGCATGCGGTCCAGCTCCACTTTAACACGGTCTTGCATTGCAAGTGGAATGCAATGTGCAGGGCGAACTACAGGCTGCACGCTTGGGTCTACTGTCATGGAGTATTTGATTGAGAGTTCTTTAAGTTCATCAATGAACAAGTCTTTGTATTGTTTAAGGATTTGTTCATTACTGCTGTCCAAACTGACCAGGTGAACATGTGGGCTCATCATGACAATCCCCATGTCTGAATATGCACGAAATCCTAACAGCAGTTGGACATCTTTATCCACCAAGAAAAATGGGAGTAAATGACTTTGTCCTTTTAAACTACACAGCAGTGTAACTAAAGCTTTTGTTTCAATTCTTCCCCCACCATACAAGGTCCATACAGGACAAGGTTTGGCATGCTATCTTGCTTCACTGGTTGTTCATTTTTGGCAGTTCGCTTGAAGCATGTTTGCAACAGCACGTTACACTTTGCCCCAGTGTCAACTTTTACCTCAATTGGAGTTTTGTTTATGTGCAAAGTGACAGATCCCTCTTCCTGCTCAGCCATGAAAGAGTCAACACTTAACTCTCTTGTTAAGTTAAGAGTTCAGTGTCAACACGCCTATCAAATTCAATGCCATAGACATGTCATCATAGAAAGTGACATCATATACAGTGGGCTTGTCCATTTCAAGTTCATGTACCATCATTTTGTAGTTTGTTTTCTTTAGACCAAACTGACAACGTGATCTACAACATTTTTTTAATGATTCATTTTCTTACAGTTGTGATACAGCTGTCCAAAACCCAGGCATTTATCTTTCTTTGCCACATGATTGTTTCCACAGTTTTTGCAATTAGTTATGGTAGGTGAATAATGCTGTTGTATTTTGGGCTTTTGTCTTGTGTACTGGTGCCTCCTGCTAGAAACCCGATGTACTGCATCCACATTAGTGGGCGTCTGCGGCATCGCCAATGTTTTCCTCAGTCATTTCATGTATGCTACATATTGAGATAGCTTTTATCGGAGTCAAGTCACTGTCCCTTAATTGTCCCTTTCCTTAGGCTTTCACTGTTTATGCCGCATACTATCCTGTCACAGATTAGCTCGTCTGTCAATTCTCCGAAATGGCATGCTTTTGCTTTAGTCCTGAGATCACTGATAAATGACTCAATAGTCTCACCTTGTTTCTGGTTTCTGAAGTGAAACTTGTGTCTCTCCATGGTTTTGTTGTGGGCTGTAAAGTTCACCAAACTTCCTTTTTAGGCATTTGGGGTCTTTTCTTGATTCAGCGGAAGTTAAAACAGCGCCATTCTCACCCGGTGCACTTACCTCCGCTGTGTAGATGAAGGAACGCTCTCGTTCTATGGCCTCCGGCCCTGCGAGATTGAGGAGGATATAGGCCCTTGTCTCGTCAAGCTTATTGTGGTGTGCCGCCGCTATGAAAATGTCATATTCCTGCTCAAAGATTCGCCAGTTGTTGGCAACATTCCCTTCAAAAGAGAAGGTCAGGTCTCCGAAAACAATCCGCCATAGTCACTCACTAGGCATTCTTGAGAAAATACTTTTACGAGCCATCTCTATTTTCTACAAAAAACAGTTCGCTTGCAGGTGAAAAGTCTGTGCTGTCTTCTGACACCATGTTATACGTCCCAGGAATTAACACCATGACATCCACATGTGAACGTGATATTTATTAATGAGGTTCGTGTCACAAACACGACACTTTGCACATTAACACAGTGCTTGTGTGTTTCTGATAAATAGATACATAGGGAGAGCATGCTCTTAAAGAGCTCAACACATTTTTAGTGCATCACATTGAAATACACAAATCACATTGTGTTTCTGATCAAATCATTTATCACAATGATCTACAGGTTATGTTTTTTTCTGTTTACCATGTCGCCGGTTAATTACAAACTAAAAAAATGATTTTTTAAAAACTATTTTTGTAGTATTTATCAGCTTACATCTATTACAGTATTTTTAAATTAGTTTAGTCCTATTGGGATTGTTTGCTCTATGACACAACTTTGGCTGATTTAATGGTTAAATTATTAATGCGAATGTTCTTTGTGTTCTTGAAAACACATTGAATGTATTTAATGCTAATGAGGTTACACTCTCTATGTTAATGAGTGTCTGAAACTCTTTTTGTCTGTGATGGCCCACTGCCATTCAGTCACTCCTAGGTGATAAACTAGGACTAGGTGATCACACTAGGTGTGAAGGACTGGTCTGAGAACAGTTGTCAAATGTTTCCCGACAGGGAGGCTGCTTTTAGGTCCTTTTTTGCTGTTAGGTCTGACTGTGGGAAAGCCAAGAGATCTCGGACAAAAGCATCGCACGTGCCCCAGGCCTCAATCAGGGAACAAGAGGCCCAGGGCATGTCTAGTCCTGACTGCCTTCGAAGGAGTGTTCATCCTTAGTATAGTGGACAGCATCTCCCCTGTTCTGTTTTAAATCAGGTCTGAGTGTAAGAATGCCAAAGGGCTTCCTGCCTCACAGAGTGCTTGTCTCTCTGTCTTTAGCTACAGTTTCTATGCCAGCCAGCCTGCTTGCTTTTGACTGTTTTCTGCTCCCAACAAAACTTATTGAGCCAATCCTCTGATTTACAGCAGTTTTTGTCTTAGAAGAAGAGAAACACTGAACTCTTCTGGACAGCTGCACAAGTTTTATTTTAATATCTTCGGCTACCATGCTGTGATCAGGCTTCAACTTGCACTGGGGAAGGCCTGGCCTATGTCTAGTCACAGATTCATCTCTGCAGCCTTCGAGGCTTCAGCCAGGTGTTCCTCGTTAGTGTAGTGGACAGTATCTTTGCCTGTCACCTGGGGTTCAATTCCCTGATAGAGAGGCTGCTTTTCCATTAGGCCCAACTGCAGGAAAGCCAAGAGATCTTAGACAAAGGCACTACATGTGCCCCAAGCCTCAATAGGGAACAAGAGGCCCAGCATATGTCTAATCCTGACTGCCTTCAAAGGAGTGTAACTCCTTAGTATAATGGACAGCATCTCTGCTGTTCTTTTTTAAATCAGGCCTGACTGTAGGAATGCCAAGGGGCTTCCTGCCTCACCGAGTGCTTGTCTCTCTGTATTCAGCCAAAGTGCAAAAGTAATGTTCATGGCTTCAAACCCACCCAACCTGTAAGCTCTGCCTTCCTCTTTGGAATACACATACAATTGCATTTAAGCGCTCGACCATCCTAATGCGCTATGCGTGAGTTCAATTGCGTCTTGGACCATTCCCAGGACTTAGGCTGCAAACAAATGCCTAGGAACTGCACTTGAGTCAGTCAATTAAAGCAGTCGTAAAAGTCAGTTATAATGAAAAGTAGCACCTCCAGGGTATTGACTCAATCTATTCTGCAGAGTTTCAGTTGGTATTGAGGACTAGGATTGAAGTGCTAGGATTTCCATATACTCTGTTATTTTGGGGAACAGGCATCATAAACAGGATTCGAAGATGCACAGGGATACCCCAAAGGATTTCTAGTCATTCGGCCATGACTAAAAGCTCTTTCTTTGGATGGTTAGTGACTTAATTTAGGGACTATACACAAGCCTCATCAACAACACAACAAGGCAGTGTTGTCTTGATTTTAATATCTTCGGGTGCTATGCTGTGATCGGGCTTCAACTTGCACTGGGGAAGGCCCAGCATCACAGTTTCGTCTTTGCAGCCTTCAAGGCTTCAGCCAGGTGTTCCTTGTTAGTGTAGTGGACAGTATCTCCGCCTGTCATGCAGAAGACAGGGGTTTGATTCGTGACGGTGAGGCTGCTTTTCCACTAGGCCCGACTGTGGGAAACCCAAGAGATCTTGGACAAAATCACTGCATGTGCCCCAAGCCTCAATCAGGGAACAAGAGGCCCAGTGTATGTATAGTCCTGACTGCTTTTGAAGGAGTGTTGCAGTGAGCAATTTCCACCCCTGTTCTGGCAAAAAGAAGCTCTGCTGGGAATGGATTTTTTTTTCAATTGCTGATGCTACAGTAGGCCTCAATCCAAAGTTCATAGGCTCCAGGTTGAGACTATGCAAAGAGTCTCAATCAACAACACAACAAGGCAGTGTAGTTGGTTCACTCAGCAATCATCTATGGGCTGCACTGTAAAATCGAGCCAGTGCATAAAAAATGCAGCATAGAATCCAAAGCAGCAAGGAGGTTTCTCAGCTTAAGGTCAGCTTACCCTGGGGGAGGCCCAGCATGTGTCTAGTCCCAACTGCTGACTGCCTTCAAAGCATGCCCAGAGTGTTCCTCCTTAATATGGTGGACAGCATCTCCCCTGTTCTGTTTTAAATCAGGCCTGAGTGTAACAATGCCAAGGGGCTTCCTGCCTCACAGAGTGCTTGTCTCTCTATCTTCAGACACAGTTTCTATGCCAGCCAGTCTGCTTGCTTCTTTCTGTCCTGTGCTCAAAACACACATTATTCAGCTAATCCACTGACTAACAGTAGTCCTGGGTGGAAGTGGAACTCTGTTGATTTATACACTCGGTATGTGCCATAGGCTTAAATGAGTCACCAGGAGACTGCACAACAAAAGTAATGTTTATGGCTTCAAACCTGCCCAACCTGCTCCGCTTTCCCCTTTGGAGTCCACATACTATTGAATTATAACTATCTTTAGACTATTTTAACTTCTCTTTTAATGTTTTACATGATAGAAATGTGAAGTGTATTTTACATACACATTGCCTACCATCTATAGACAGCTATATCAGGCTGACTCTGTTGGGATCTTTAAATGCAGCCGCAACTTAGGCAGAGAAAGTCTCTGGGGTATTTCAGATGCTTCAGCCACAGCTTCTATGCCACCCAGCATGCTTGATTTTGACTGTTCTCTGTTACAGAACTCTTCTGAATGGGTGGTACTCCAGAACATGCTCATGATTACAGATTCAGTATCAGCCCAGTTGAAGCTAGCTGTAATTGTGGGTTCTATTGAGAGTATTCCGTCAGTGTTTCTCAGTACCAGATGGTGACAAATCCTAGAAAGTTCTATGGAATGAAGACGGTCAAACTGTGATCTTGGTATTTCAGAAGAGACAAACTGGATCAGTTTTGCTGGACCAGTGTTTTTTGACTTTAGATAAACATGCTAAGCGTTTTCATACTGTAGCCTGTTGTCTTCATGTAGAAAGGACACTATTTACATTTACATTATTTACTGTCCAGTGTCACCCAAATGAGGATGGGTTCCCTTCTGAGTCTGGTTCCTCTCAAGGTTTCTTCCACATATCATCACAGGGAGTTTTTCCTTGCCACCGTCGCCGCAGGCTTCTCATTAGGGATAAAATAGTTTAATAATTTAATTTAATAATTCTTTTTTTTTTTTTTTCTGTTTCTCTACTTTTATAAAGCTGCTTTGAGACAATGTCCATTGTAAAAGGCGCTATACAAATAAATTGAATTGAATTTGTATTTTGAACCAGTATTTTGAACCTAAACTTGACTGTAAAGTGGTAGTGGGAGAGAGTGTAGCCAGACAGCATAGGATGGTGGTGTGTAGGATGACTTTGATGGTCTGTAAGAAGAAGAGGTCAAAGATAGAGAAGAAAACCAAGTGGTGGAAGCTGAAAAAGGAGGAATGTTGTGAGGAATTTAGACAGAAGTTGAGGCAGGCTCTGGGTGGGCAGGTATTGCTGCCAGATGACTGGGAAACTACAGCAGAAGTGATCAGGGAGACAGGGAGAAAGGTGCTGGGTGTGTCATCTGGAAGGAGGAAAGAAGATAAGGAGACTTGGTGGTGGAATGAGGAAGTTCAGGATAGTATCCAGAGGAAGAGGTTAGCCAAGAAGAAGTGGGACATGGACAGGACAGAAGAGAATAGACAGGAATACAAGGAGTTACAGCGCAGAGTGAAGAGGGAGGTGTCTAAGGCCAAGCAGAAGGCATATGACGAGTTGTACACTAGGTTAGACACTAGAGAAGGAGAGAAGGACTTGTACAGGTTAGCTAGGCAGAGGGATCGAGATGGGAAGGATGTGCAGCAAGTTAGAGTTATTAAGGATAGAGATGGAAGGGTGCTCACAAGTGAGGAGAGTATACAGAGGAGATGGAAGGAATACTTTGAGGAGCTGATGAATGAGGAAAATGAGAGGGAAAAAAGAGTAGAAGGGGTGAACTCTGTGGAACAGAAAGTAGATAAGATTAGAAAGGATGAAGTCAGGAAGGCTTTGAAGAGGATGAAAAGTGGGAAGGCAGTTGGCCCTGACGACATCCCGGTGGAGGTCTGGAAGTGTCTGGGAGAGGCAGCAGTGGAATTTTTAGCTAGTTTGTTCAACAGGGTTTTAGAGAGTGAGAGGATGCCTGAGGAATGGAGAAGAAGTGTGTTAGTGCCGATCTTTAAGAATAAGGGTGACGTGCAGAGTTGCAGCAACTATAGGGGGATAAAGTTGATGAGCCATACAATGAAGCTATGGGAAAGAGTAGTGGAAGCTAGGTTAAGGAAGGTAGTGGAAATTTGTGAGCAGCAGTATGGCTTCATGCCCAGAAAGAGCACAACAGATGCAATTTTTGCTCTGAGGATTTTGATGGAGAAGTATAGGGATGGTCAGAGGGAGTTGCATTGTGTGTTTGTAGACTTGGAGAAAGCGTATGACAGGGTGCCAAGAGAAGAGCTGTGGTACTGTATGAGGAAGTCAGGAGTAGCAGAGAAGTATGTCAGAGTGGTGCAGGACATGTATGAGAGGAGCAGGACAGTGGTGAGGTGTGCTGTAGGTCAGACAGAGGAGTTCAATGTGGAGGTGGGACTGCATCAGGGATCGGCTCTGAGCCCCTTCCTGTTTGCTATGGTGATGGACCAGTTGTCAGAGGAGGTCAGACAGGAGTCTCCTTGGACAATGATGTTTGCAGATGACATTGTGATCTGTAGTGAGAGCAGGGAGCAGGTGGAGGAAAACCTGGAGAGGTGGAGGTTTGCGCTGGAGAGAAGAGGAATGAAAGTCAGTCGTAGTAAGACTGAGTACATGTGTGTGAATGAAAGGGAGGGAAGTGGAACAGTAAGGTTACAGGGTGAAGAGGTGAAGAAGGTACAGGAGTTTAAGTACTTGGGGTCAACAGTCCAGAGTAATGGAGAGTGTGGGAAAGAGGTAAAGAAGCGAGTACAGGCAGGTTGGAATGGGTGGAGAAAGGTGTGGGGAGTTCTGTGTGATAGGAAAATATCAGCGAGAATCAAGGGGAAGGTGTACAGGACAGTGGTGAGACCGGCCATGCTGTATGGTTTAGAGACAGTGTCACTGAGGAAGAGACAGGAGTCAGAGCTAGAGGTAGCAGAGCTGAAGATGTTGAGGTTCTCTTTGGGAGTGACAAGATTGGACAGGATTAGGAACGAGTACATCAGAGGGACAGCTCATGTTGGACGCTTGGGGGACAAAGTTAGGGAGGCCAGATTAAGATGGTTTGGACATGTTCAGAGGAGGGAGAGTGAGTATATTGGTAGGAGAATGTTGGACATGGAGCTGCCAGGCAGGAGGCAAAGAGGAAGGCCAAAGAGGAGGTATATGGATGGAATTAATGAGGATATGAAGCTAGTGGGTGCAAGTGTTGAGGATGCAGAAGATAGGGATAGGTGGAGAGAGATGATTCGCTGTGGCGACCCCTGAAGGGAAAAGCCGAAAGAAGAAGAAGATTTTGAACCTAAACTCTCTGTTCCTGTAGTCCAGATGTCAGAGCCCATGATTGCAAATCACCCTATTTTGGTTAGAAATGAAGAATGATTTATGGTTGCAGAACTAATATATCATACAGGTACCCCTCCTCCAGTGACAAAATTTCTAGGGAAGCTATTTGTGGAATTCTGACTATAACTACCGATTTGTTTAAAAGAGTCATTCTAGTTAAGGTGTGCAACTCTTCCTCTTCTCCTCTTTGGCTTGTGAGGAAAAGTAAGCCAAAGAATGGGACAACAGGAAGTGCACAAATAAATTTAGAAATGATCTACATACAAAAGCATCAGCACGTCTATGCAGCATATTTTCCTTCTCGGCAATTGACCACAAAACACTCAAAAATGTGGTCAATTGTGATTTATGTCTCTTCCAAATATAAACATGTCTATAGCATACTGTAATTCCCAACACTGATAGGCAGATTTATGTTCAAGGCATCAGAATTGGAAATGCAGAAGGATTTGCAATTACATTTGAATTTTGACATTCTCCATATGTGACACCAAAGAACTGAAATATCAAAAAGGGAAATTGTTATTGGCATTTCAATATGACAGGATCATAACTAGGAAAACAGTAATACACAATCTGCACTGTCATTAGAATTATGTCATGTTTGTCCATAAATAGAAAACACAATTGCAAATACAGTCTGCAGTTTTGAAAATGAAAACACATTCATACTCCCTTACAGCTATTAAGACTGTTCATTTATATATATATATATATACAATTGCAAGAAAAAGTAAGTGAAGCATTTTCAGTTTCTTGGTTTTCTGCTTAAATTGGTCATGAAATGTGATCTGATCTTCACCAAAGTCACAAATATCAATAAACACAATATTTCTAAGCTGATCAAACACAAACAGTCATGATCTTTCATCTCTTTATTGAGCACAGTCATTAAACATACAGATTGATGGTGGAGAAAGTAAGTGAAACAGTGCTTTAATAACTGGTTGAACCACCTTTGGCAACAGTAACCTCCAGTAAGCGCTTCCTGTAGCTGCGAAGCAGACCTGCACAACGTCCAGGAGTAATTTTGGACCATTCTTCCTTACAGAACTGCTTTAGCTCACCCATATTCTTAGGACGTCTGGTGTGAATGGTTCTCTTGAGGTCATTCCACAGCATCACTACTGGGTTGAGGTCTGGGCTTTGACTGGGCCACTCCAACAGCTGGATTTTATGTCTCTGAAGACGTTCTGTAGTAGATTTACTTTTGTGTTTAGGGTTATTATCCTGCTCCATCACCCAGCTTCTTCTGAGCTTCAGCTTGCGGACAGCCACCTTGAGATTATCCTTTAGAATATCCTGAAAAACATGGGAATTCATTGTCCCCCCCACAATGGCAAGCGTTCCAGGCCCAGAGGCAGCAAAGCAGCCCCACACCATGATACTCACTCCACCATACTTCACTGGTGGGATGGTGTTTTCATGTTGGTGCGCTGTTTTCTTTTTATGCCATACAGAGCTCAGCATGTTCCTCCCAAACAATTCTATTTCTGTTTCATCTGTCCACAGTACATTTTCCCAGTAGTGTTGTGGAGTGTCCAGGTGGTCTTTTGCAAACTTTAGGCGTGCTGCAATGTGCAGTGGCTTCCTTTGTGGTGTCCTTCCATGGATACCATTCCTGTTCATTGTTCTGCATATGGCTGACTCATGAACGGAGATGTTAGCCAGCTTCAATGAATCCTTGAACTCTTTAGCTGTTACTCTGGGGTCCTTTTTCACCTCAATGAGCATTCTGCATTGTGCCTTTGGAGTGATCTTGGCCGGGCGTCCACTTCTACGGAGAGTAGCCACAGTACCATATCATTTCCATTTATAGATCATTTGTGTAACTGTGGACTGATGAAGATGTAAAGTCTTTGAGATTACTCTGTAACCCTTTCTAGCTACATGCATATCAACAGCTCTTGATCGTAGGTCTTCTGAGATCTCTTTTTTGTGAGGCATGGCTCACATTAGTTTATGTTGCATGTGAATAGCACAATGTAATCATATTTTGTAATCATATTATGTGTCCTGCTGTCATGATTGTGTTTGCACTGGAAACTCCTCCATGTTGGTGTATTACCAAGCAAAATGAGAAGAAAATGTATGCTAAGGAACCACTCTTGGTGATTATTGGTTTCTTTGTGTGTTTGAACTGGAGTAGCAAATAGAGTAAAGTCTACTTCATAACATAAATATAAAGATTCCGTTTTGTGGTGATGAACTATTTTGATAAGAAACTTTAACTTATCGGTAATCGAGAACTTGATGGAATCTGCCAGTAAAAATGATGAAGTGGAAAAAACTTTTACTAAATTGATAATGAAGCTGACTCTCTCTGATATAATTACTGTATATAGCAACAATGACAGTATGATTGTTTTAACCAAACCTGACCAGTCTAAAAACGATTACTGACGCAACCAGTAAATATAAATGTCTTTGTTTTGTTCTAAAATGTACCTTGTTTGTCCTTTTTAGCACGTGCATGAAAAACATACAGAAAAAAAAGAAGCAAAAAGTAATTACATGTTTTTACATGTAATTACAAACACAATTACAATACTGCCCTCTAGCGGCCACGGGTGGAATCAACATTTTCTATAGGAAGTGATGGAGATAACATATAGAGTGACAATTTTGTCTCAGAGCACGTGGCCTAGTGCTTGTGACTGGAAGGGCAGTGTGGACTGGTCCAGCCATATCCAGGATTGATGGAGAGCCTGGTCCATGTGCTCTGCTGTCAAAAGTGTGGCTGTACAAATGGATGATGCTTCAGATATAAATGTAGATATTGTAAATTTGCAAACATCTCAGAAACCATTTGCTTGCACATCCATTGAAAGACTTTTGTCTGAAATGTTCTGTTTTTATGGAAACGTTGGTGCTAGTTTTTATTACTTCAATAATGAATACAATTACTCCTGTAAACTCTCTGGTAAAATGCTTGACTTTGCATATTAATTTAAATTATATATCAATTAAAAAATGCAGACAAAAAGTGACTTGGTAACTTGTGGAAAGGATTTTTAGAATTTGATTAATTCCCTGTTGTCAGTTGCATTGCTGAGTTTTATATCCTTGACCAAGTGAAAATCAGCATCAGCAATTCATTCATTGTCTACCGCTTATCCGATCTACACTCGGGTCACAGGGAGCCTGTGGCTATCTCAGGCGTCATTGGGCATCAAGGCAGGATACACCCTGGACGGAGTGCCGACCCATCGCAGGGTACACACACTCTCTCATTCACTCACACAATACGGGCAATTTAGAGATGCCAATCAACCTACCATGCATGTCTTTGGACTGGGAGAGGAAGCCGGAGTACCTGGAGGAAACCCCCAAGGCACGGGGAGAACGTGCAAACTCCACACACACGGCGGAGGCGGGAATCAAACCCCCAACCCTGGAGGTGTGAGGCAAACGTGCTAACCACTAAGCCACCGTGCCCCCCAGCATCAGCAATGTCTTTCCAAATTAGTTTTGGAAATCTTGCTTTTGCATATATTGCAAATAACTATTATTTATGCTGTGTAATAATTTTGTAATCATATTATGTGTCCTGCTGTCATGATTGTGTTTGCACTGGAAACTCCTCCATGTTGGTGTATTACCAAGCAAAATGAGAAGAAAATGTATGCTAAGGAACCACTCTTGGTGATTATTGGTTTCTTTGTGTGTTTGAACTGGAGTAGCAAATAGAGTAAAGTCTACTTCATGAAATAACTTGAAATGTCAAGCCTTGGTGGTTTTAGTTTAACTGAAAAGATCTGTTTAGTATCACAAATTTCTTCAAAATGGTCATATTGCCCAGCTCAAGGCAGAAATATATTGGTTCATTTGGATGACTGGTCCTTGGGTGCTGGGGCTGAGGAGCAACTCATCCAGGACATGTCCACACTCCTTGGCTTGGCCTCAGGTTGAACTTGGAAGACATCCTTAATACTAAAGCAAGCTACACAAACCATTAAGGTGAAGCTAGCTTCAGTGAGAATGCTGGAGACCCTCTGACTCCAGTGTGTGGCATAAATGATCGCTCTTGCAATAATAATGTGTTCCTCCTGAGGGCGATAGGACAGTTAAAAGATGTAACAGTAGTCCACTAGAGCCTGTCTTTCTCATGAAAGAGGTCTCAGTGAAGAGATGTAGTATAAAGGACTCTGAAACATTCATTCATATACACTATATTGCCAAAAGTTTTGGGACGTCTGCCTTTACATGCACATGAATGTAATATGGAGTTGTCCCGCCCTTTGGAGCTAACACAACTTCAACTCTTCTGTGAAGGCTTTCCACAAGGTTTAGGAGTGTGTTTATGGGAATTTTTGACCGTTCCTCTAGAAGTGCATTTGTGAGGTCAGGCACTGATGTTGGACGAGAAGGTCTGGCTCGCAGTCTCCGCTCTAATTCATCCCAAAGGTGTTCTATGGGGTTGAGGTCAGGACTCTGTGCAGGCCAGTCAGATTCCTTGTGCTTTGTGCACTGGTGTGCAGTCATGTTGGAACAGGAAGGGGTCATCCCAACAAGTGGTTGAGCCCAACCCCTGAAAAACAACCCCACACCATAACCCCCCCTTCACCAAACTTTACACTTGACACAATGCAGTCAGATAAGTACCGTTCTCCTGGCAACCGTCAAACCCAGACCCATCCATCAGATTGCCAGACAGAGAAGCGTGATCTCCACACACGTCTCCACTGCTCTAGAGTCCAGTGGCGGTGTGCTTTACAATATGATATAAGGCTCGGGTGCAGCTGCTTGGCCATGAAAACCCATTCCATGAAGCTCTCTACACACTGTTCTTGAGCTAATCTGAAGGCCACAAGAAGTTTGGAGGCCTGTAGCTATCGACTCTGCAGATAGGACTTGTCGAATGGACTTATTGCACAGGTGTAAACCTATCATGGTACCACGTTTGAATTCACTGAGCTCCTGAGAGCGACCCATTCTTTCACAAATATCCGTAGGAGCAGTCTGCATGCCTAGGTGCTTGATTTTACACACCTGTGGCCATGGAGTTGACTGGAACACCTGAAATCAAGGATTTGTCCCAAAACTTTTGGCAATATATTTTGTGTGTATATATATATATATATATATATATATATATATATATATATATGTGTGTGTGTGTATTCTTGCTTACAATTGTATCTCGTTTTATTTCTGGCAGTAAACGCACTTATTATTTATAACCATATAGTTTGGTAAATAATAAACGGTACATAATAAATAAAATAATCATAGAGGATTGTCAAAGCTTTTTGAAGGTGTGGAGTAAAAATCTTTGTTTCTGCAGCTTATATGGTGATTTATAAACTTTCAAAAGCATCAATTATTAGTGGTGGATAAAATTCCACAAACTTTCCAGCTTTTTGGTGGATTTTTTGGAAGGCGCAGGCCAAAGTATGGCACAGATCTGAGAATGTGCTGTGATTATTGTTACTGTTAATGTTGCTATTATTAACTGTTCAGCTTCTGGCTTTGTGTAGACTGCGAGTGGTGACCGTGGCAACAGATGTCACACATGGCTGAGGTTGAAGCGTTGGCAGGCCGGCTGCTTGCCACAGTCATCCTGGCACACACACACACACACACACACACACACACACACGACCAGCAAGCTGAATCATCATCTCACAATTTAATAGAATCTTTTAAATATTAATTCACAAACACACACACAGGGTATACTCTCTGTGCTTAACGACATTCTCATGAAATCATATTTAACCCACATGCTGATACACAAACACACATTTTCCACTAACTGTATATATGAAGATGGCAGGAGACTGCTGCCACGTGGTCCATGGACCTAGACTGAAGCTCATTCTTTCCTAATGCACTGAGCTGCTCATTTACTTTAACCCATATAGTCTGGTTTGGCCATGTTGATCCATTATTCCGTTTCTCTCCTTTTGTCCACCGCATTACGAATAAAGCTATACTTTTTTTTAATATGAATATATTACCATGGCTACTTTCGATCCGACTCAAACAGCAGAGCAATGTGTGGTCGTGGTTTCGTTTTATTTATTTATCTTTCGCTGTTTTGGGGTCTTCCATGGAGAAAAAGTTCAGAGAGATTTCAACAGAGAGATTTTTTCTCTCTCTCCAGTATTGCATTCAACTACAGGTTATCTCATATGTCCTGACCTCTGACCAGGAAAAAAAGTAAAATATAACTCCTCTGGAAGTGACGTCGAATCCACAGTAAACCCTAAGTTAGACTTTATATAATAGAATTAGCCTTAGATCAATCATTTGCTTGTTAAATCTATAACACTAACTCAACGGTTCACTGTTCTAACAAAAGATGGATATGGAAGTGCCTCTGTTGTCCACATTGTAGGTCAAATGCATGGAGAGGTTCCTTTATCACTATACAGCTAATCTAGATAACATTATAGACTTCATTCTTTGTTTGCATCCATTTTGTCCTCCTCTACCTTTTCTTCTTTTCTTCCTTCTCATCACTCTCTCCTCTCTTCCTTTACAGCTGGAGTGTGTTAATCCAATTACAAATCTGTGAATACCAGCTGGGACAGGGACGAGACGAAGGAGGAGAAAAGAGGACTGTATACAAAGGTCAGTTTTTATGTTGGACATAGACATTATCTAGCAAGATTTAAATAATTGTTAATCAGCATGTTTAAAAGGCACCATCTTAGTTTATAAAAAAAAAATGTGTGTGTGTGTGTGTGTGTGTGTGTGTGTGTGTGTGTGTGTGTGTGCGTGGCATAGGTAAATGAGTAGGGCAGACACCACAGAGAAACCCAAAGTGTTTCCTGAAAAGCTCAAGCACTAAGAAAATAAATACGTCTTTTGATCACAAAGAGTGCATTCACACATCTACCCCCCCAAATACCCCAACACCCCACCCCACCCCACCCCCACCCCCACCCCCCAGCCTCTCCTTCTCCTCCACCTTCCTACATAGAAGCTCCCTTTTCCTCTCTCTGGCCCCATTCAAACTTGGTATATAACAACCATCTGAGATGATCAGACCACAGATGGACAGTCCAGGTGTGAATGGGTCAAATGATGTCATCACACTCACTTTTCCCCCTCTGTTTCTGTTGGGCTTTCTACTTTATCCCGTTTACACCCTCTCCATTTTGTCTCCACTGCTTTCTTTCTATCTGTTTCCTAATCTCTTATTCTCCTGAGGCCTCTTCCATTCTCTTCCCCAACCCACATCCATTTCTCTTTCCATTCTCTCTCTAGTGCCACGGTTTTATCTGTGTTTTTTTTTTTGTTTTTTGTTTTTTTTATAAAAAAATGTTGGAAAGCAATATTAGAAGTGCTGACCTTGACAGCTTAAAATGTCTTCGTAACTCTTCATATTACAAGCAGGCACACAAAAGAAAACCTGGCACATTGGGGCACAAAGCTTCCTTTGTGTGTGTGTGTGTGTGTGTGTGTGTGTGTGTGTGTGTGTGTGTGTGTGTGTAGATTGAGAGTGCATGCACATGTTCCCCAACCATCTTAATATTGAAGGCTCTTGACCAGATTCTTAATATTTTTATTAACTCTATCCTTTCTTGCTGCTCACTATGAAGGCCGTCTGATTGGTTAATTTCTAACATTTATCTCTAATGAGAAGCCTGAGGTGATAGTGGTGAGATGATCTGAGGAAGAAACCTTGAGAGGAACCAGGCTCAGAAAGGAACCTCATCCTCATTTGGGTGACATTGGATAGGAAATAATGTGAATGTAAACAATGTCCTTTCTACAATTGGTCTCAAAATAGTTCACGAAACAGTTAAAAGTTAAAAGTAGAGTTTATCTAGGCTTGTTGTTTCTGATCACTGAACAATTCGGTTAGCATGAAGGTGAATCGTTTCCTCGTCTTGTCTCTATTTATTATTATTAAGTTTCATGTGCCATATTTATTTTTAGACAATAAATATTTAGACACTCATTTGCCTTGCAAAATATTTAATATTCATTCATAATGAACCCAATTATTTCTAGTTGTAAAGGCATGTGAGCACAGTTACCCAGCTTTCTGTTATCGTTTAGCGTACACTAGAATGTCAAAATGTGGTGAAGTTTAATAGGAAATGATGGCTGTTGTTTAGGGTTAACCTTAATCAAGAGACTTAAACAGAACTAAGCTGTTTATATGAATTGGTGGAGGTAAATAGCTGACTGCTTAGAGATACCATCTGGATTTTAGTTAACAAAGTGGAAGATCTCATTCTCAGTTCAAAAAAACTCCTGTTTCAGCATGAAAGCAAAGGCCAACATGGAGCAGTATCTTTCTGCTATTACTGTAGATACTCTATTTGATGTTACACATCTTATACTTGCAGGCCATGTGTCTCCATTTTAATATCTTGTCCCCTTGTTCCTCATTCATCTCCTTCATTCATCTGCTTCCCGTCTGTGTGTCACTCTGATTAGAGACGGCAAGGTTCTTCAACAAAAGAAGAAACAAAAGGACGAAACAAATCTAGTCTTTTTCACTCACTCACTCCTCTCACAATCAGACCAAATGGCTAAGAACTTCACATTATGATGAGAGAGAGAGAAAAAGTAGGAGGAGAACGGTGGAAATGGAAAGACAGAGTAAGCCACCTACCTCCACCCATTCTTTTTTTTTTTTATTATTCCATTTAACCTCCTTCAGTCTGTTCCTGTTCCGCTGATATTTTTCCTCAGTTGTGACATTATCTGTGCACATATAGAATCTCTCTCTCTCTCTCTCTCTCTCTCTCTCTCTCTCTCTCTCTCTCTCTCTATATATATATATATATATATATATATACATGTGCTGTAAAGAAAAGGCTAAAGAATATGATTATGTTTGCATTTTATTTATTATAGCATCATACCATAGGTGTGCTGTATTATAGATTGTATAGAACACTACACATACTGCTAACTGTAATCACACCTAAAAGCAATACGCAGTATGTTAAAAAACAAGAAGATTTATGGAAAATGAGAAAAAACCCCAACATACCTGGATGACGAATCAAATATTCAGCTAGAGCCCACAAAACAGTCACTCGGTTATTACAATTTAAAAAATGCAACACAGAGACACCCACAACCACCCAGAATGCCTTTTACAAGAAGTGGAAGTCTTTAATTTATTAGATTTTGTGGTTAAATTATATTTGTATAGTGTGCTCGAGGTATAGGTTATATACACAAAAGGAAGTGGCTGGGAAACTATTCCTATGTTACTAATTAAACTCTACTGTAAAAATAAAGGCAGATGGAAAGGAAATGAGTAACATTCTGAACTATATTGACATTTGTTTTTACCTTTTATTAAGTTCACACAGGCATTTTTGCTCAACTGGTACAGTTTGTTGATGTCTAGCTATTAATACATTTGCTTATATTGTATTTTGGGAAAAGTCCCTATTTATTTGTTCATGGGTTTCAAGTGACTTAAAATCAATCCAGATGATGCATTTAAACCACACAGCAGATATGAAAAGAAATATAGAAATATAAGAAGATGTCATTGTTTGGGATTTCATATCGATCCACACTGTCAGTAAAATTAATATCTGAACTAAAAAATGCCATCCCTCAGGAGTTTTCCTATAAACATCTCCTCTGAAACAGGAATCTCTTTCACCTGTTCGATCTAGCCCCTGCGAAATGTCACAAAATTTAGCGCAAAATGATATCAACTGACATTTTTCATTCTTTTGAACACAGAAGTGTAAGTAGTAGCATTCAAAATCCTGACAGCAAATAAAGCTCACAATCAGTGCATCATCCTTAAATGCACAAATAATTAAAGCAAATATTAAGCTTTTACTTATTTCCCACCGAGTGTGCTTGTGAGAAAGAAGGATTTCAGCAGGATGAAGACAAGCATTTTATGAGACTTCTGGGTCCGTGATGATGAGCAGCATTTTAAAAAATCTGACTACTCGAAAACCACTGGCCATAAATGCCCAAGACATGGGACTGCAAGCTCTTGATCTGAATAGACAAATCAAACATCTGCTGAATTTTTAATTTTTTAATTTTTATTTTTTTTACAGTGTGTGTATTCAGTTATCCTGCACCTTGTAACTATGGCAGGTAATACAACTTAAAGTAACTAGCTAGCTTAATGAGTGTGAAAAATTCAGATAGTTATTTATTACTGTTTACTTGGAGAGAGATGATTCGCTGTGGCGACCCCTGAAGGGAAAAGCCGAAAGAAGAAGAAGAAGATTTATTACTGTTTACTCAATAACAGAGAAAGGTGTATTTCCAAGCCCAATATGAATACTTGACATAGAAGGATTTGTTGTATTATTGTTATATTGTATTATTTATGCAATTTATCTAGTTACTGTATATAAAGTATGTTCCACTACTTCCTTGAAACTATTCTCTGCCACCACCTTGCATCACTTCAGCTTTAACAAATAATGTGAACACAATTTGGAGAAAAAGCTGTCTAATGCACATCAAAACTCAGTTTGACACTGCTAGTATCAGCAAATGTGTCAATTACACATACTACACTGCTTAACAGGAATGGTTTATAGTAAGGCTTGACATCACAAAACCATGTGAACTTTGTTGTCCACGGGGGCACATGCCTGTACGAATCGTCCCACTCTGGGTACTGTTTAACCAATCCTCGATTACATGACTTCATTCAGGTTTATTATGGTAAAATAAGTCATATTGTGTGAACCCCCCAGCCCACTGAGCTAAGTTTTAGCTGACATTTAGCTGGGGGTGGACCATTTGATTAGACAGAAAATCTGTAGAGACTCAGAATGATGTCACCCCAGGCCTCCTCACCCAACATCAGTGCCTGACCTCACTATTGCTCTGCTTCCCACAATCTGGAGTATAGATTATATATAGTATATACTATATTGCCAAGAGTTTTGGGACACCCCTCCTTATCATTGAATTCAGGGGTTGGGCTCAGCCCCTTAGTTCCATTGAAAGGAACTCTTAATGCTTCAGCATACCAAGACATTTTGGACAATTTCATGCTTTGTGAGAACAGTTTGGGGATGACCCCTTCTTGTTCCAACATGACTGCACACCAGTGACCAAAGCAAGCTCCATAAAGACATGGATGAGTGAGTTTGGTGTGGAGGAACTTGACTGGCCTGCACAGAGTCCTGACCTCAACCCCATAGAACACCTTTGGGATGAATTAGAGTGGAGACTGTGAGCCAGGCCTTCTCGTCCAACATCAGTGCCTCACCTCACAAATGCGCTTCTAGAAGAATGGTCAAAAATCCCCCAAAATCTTGTGGAAAGCCTTCCCAGAGGAAGGCCAACTCCATATTACATTCATGTGCATGTAAAGGCAGATGTCCCAAAACTTTTGGCAATATAGTGTATGAGTGTTATGGAATGGACAGAGGTGAACAAACTTTTGGCTTTACAGTGTACAGTGTGCAGTTAAATTGTCACCTGGGGCTGAATGAGTTGATTTTATATGGTGTTTTAAAAATGTGTTTTTAAAATGAAACATTTTGCAATTCACGTAAGAATGCCTCTCTACAATGAGTTAGGGAATCAAAATGGCGGCGTCGTTGCTAACGCGTTGAGTATATAGTACACACTAAGTTAGCTCTTGTATCGCGGAAGCGTGCGTAGGACAGCGCGGTGACGTCACCGCGCTCTCGGACGTTGGAGGGTTTCTCAGTAACTGCGCGAGTGACGCGAGCAGAGCGCACGACGAGTGGGCGTGGTCTCTCTCTCTCTCCCTCTCTCCAGCAGACGTGGGCGGCACCGTGTGGTCGGGAGACCGAAACACGACACTCAGAAACGGAGGAGAGAGAGAGGGGGCGACGGGGGAAAAGAGCGCACGGAGAGTGAGTGGAAAAAAGAAGAGGGGGTGTTTTTAAAGAAAAGGAAAAGAAAAAAGAAACACACCTCAGACACTATTGATATATACTTATTTTTCTATCCGGTATGTTTTGACCGTCAGAATGACGTGCTGCAGCTCTCCGTAACTAATGAGTAATTTAGCAAGCCCTGAGAGACACACGGCCACACCGCGGAACTTCTCCCTCTCCTCGGCTGTTGGAGTAAAACAGCGTCGGGAATACAAGTCCATGAGGAAGAGCGGAAGAGTGGAGTGAAAGTAGCTACACACACACACATACACGAGCAGGGAAAAGTTTGCAGCGGAGCAGAGGACTGCTTAACAAACCCAGGTTTTTAAAGAAAAGCATGAAGACCCAGGGGGATCCGGGTAAGTTCACCATAAAGCCTCTCTTTAGCTGGCTAATGATTCATGTAAAAATGTTAAAACACACACTCGAGCTAATGTGACGTAACGTGGCAATAAACCAACACACAAAAGAAAAATGTTGTTTTTAAACTTTTCCGAGGATCCGAACTTTCCGCTCTAGTGTCAGGATGACGAAAACAATCCTGCTGCAGCGTGCCAGGGCAGAGCTAACTTCATGCTAACGCGGCTAACTAGCGAAAGTCGGCTTTCGATCAAAGTTTATTATTAGTGTTCGGGATTATACTTCTAATTATCATTTACTGTTTCTGTATAAACCCTTTCGTGTGGAGTTAGCTGTTTAGTCGCAGAGTTAAGGTGCAGATAGTCAGGTATGCGAAGCTTCGCTTTGAAGCGGAAGAAACTTTTTTTAAGCCAACTAACTCCTTCATTTCTCCTCAGATCACTAAGCTAAGCTAATTGTGTAGGGTCTCCTTGTGTCTAATTGTGTTATTATTCCCTCTCTCTGGGTAGTTAGTTAGGTCTATAACGCATTTGAATAGTCTCACACACGCTGAGTAAGGATATACCAGGTCAGGAGTTTAGCCATTACGGTTATCCACCATTTGCTGTGTTTTTTCCATGGAAAAGTGCTGCGAGCTTCTCCACACGACCCCCAGCTCTTTGTCTGCTTCTGTTTTAAACTGACTTTTTCCCTTCAATTCCTTTAATGAAAAGATTTTTTGTACATTAGAAGTGTGAGGTTTGTGTGAATTTCACGTCATTAGGTGTAAATATCGAACACTGTCCTGTGTTTGGCAGACACAGATTTCCGGAAGTTTGGGTCAATTTTCCGACCAGTAACACCCACCCCCCCACCCCCGGGAAAATGTGACGCCATAGGTTCATTATTCATCCCGATAATTAGCAAATCTAATGATTACATGAAGTAGCATTGTTTAATTAAGCCTTACCCGGATGGGATTAGTTTTTCAGTTTGGATATTGAACCATTTCAACCACAGTGTGTCAGTGGTGGTCAGTGATTGGTTATTGGGGTCAGTGGTGGACAGTGATTGGTTATTGGGGTCAGTGGTGGACAGTGATTGGTTATTGGGGTCAGTGGTGGACAGTGATTGGTTATTGGGGTCAGTGGTGGACAGTGATTGGTTATTGGGGTCAGTGGTGGACAGTGATTGGTTATTGGGGTCAGTGGTGGTCAGTGATTGGTTATTGGGGTCAGTGGTGGACAGTGATTGGTTATTGGGGTCAGTGGTGGACAGTGATTGGTTATTGGGGTCAGTGGTGGACAGTGATTGGTTATTGGGGTCAGTGGTGGACAGTGATTGGTTATTGGGGTCAGTGGTGGTCAGTGATTGGTTATTGGGGTCAGTGGTGGTCAGTGATTGGTTATTGGGGTCAGTGGTGGTCAGTGATTGGTTATTGGGGTCAGTGGTGGTCAGTGATTGGTTATTGGGGTCAGTGGTGGACAGTGATTGGTTATTGGGGTCAGTGGTGGACAGTGATTGGTTATTGGGGTCAGTGGTGGACAGTGATTGGTTATTGGGGTCAGTGGTGGACAGTGATTGGTTATTGGGGTCAGTGGTGGACAGTGATTGGTTATTGGGGTCAGTGGTGGACAGTGATTGGTTATTGGGGTCAGTGGTGGACAGTGATTGGTTGTTAATGGGGTCTAAAACATGTCAAGTTCATACATTTTTTCTTGTATTGAATAAACAGAGTTCACCTGTCCTCCTCAACACAGTGTGTGTGTGTGCGCAGAGGAGTGTGTGTGTGTGCGCAGAGGAGTGTGTGTGTGTGCGCAGAGGAGTGTGTGTGTGTGCGCAGAGGAGTGTGTGTGTGTGCGCAGAGGAGTGTGTGTGTGTGCGCAGAGGAGTGTGTGTGTGTGCGCAGAGGAGTGTGTGTTTTGCGCAGAGGAGTGTGTGTGTGTGCGCAGAGGAGTGTGTGTGTGTGCGCAGAGGAGGGGTGTGTGTGTGCGCAGAGGAGTGTGTGTGTGTGCGCAGAGGAGTGTGTGTGTGTGTGCGCAGAGGAGTGTGTGTGTGTGTGGCAGAGGAGTGTGTGTGTGCGCAGAGGAGTGTGTGTGTGCGCAGAGGAGTGTGTGTGTGCGCAGAGGAGTGTGTGTGTGCGCAGAGGAGTGTGTGTGTGCGCAGAGGAGTGTGTGTGTGCGCAGAGGAGTGTGTGTGTGCGCAGAGGAGTGTGTGTGTGCGCGCAGAGGAGTGTGTGTGTGCGCGCAGAGGAGTGTGTGTGTGCGCGCAGAGGAGTGTGTGTGTGCGCGCAGAGGAGTGTGTGTGTGTGCGCAGAGGGGAGTGTGTGTGTGTGCGCAGAGGAGAGTGTGTGTGGTGCGCAGAGGAGAGTGTGTGTGTGTGCGCAGAGGAGAGTGTGTGTGTGTGCGCAGAGGAGAGTGTGTGTGTGTGCGCAGAGGAGAGTGTGTGTGTGTGCGCAGAGGAGAGTGTGTGTGTGTGCGCAGAGGAGAGTGTGTGTGTGTGCGCAGAGGAGAGTGTGTGTGTGTGCGCAGAGGAGAGTGTGTGTGTGTGCGCAGAGGAGAGTGTGTGTGTGTGCGCAGAGGAGAGTGTGTGTGTGTGCGCAGAGGAGAGTGTGTGTGTGTGCGCAGAGGAGAGTGTGTGTGTGTGCGCAGAGGAGAGTGTGTGTGTGTGCGCAGAGGAGAGTGTGTGTGTGTGCGCAGAGGAGAGTGTGTGTGTGTGCGCAGAGGAGAGTGTGTGTGTGTGCGCAGAGGAGAGTGTGTGTGTGTGCGCAGAGGAGAGTGTGTGTGTGTGCGCAGAGGAGAGTGTGTGTGTGTGCGCAGAGGAGAGTGTGTGTGTGTGTGTGTGTGTCGCAGAGGAGAGTGTGTGTGTGTGCGCAGAGGAGAGTGTGTGTGTGTGCGCAGAGGAGAGTGTGTGTGTGTGCGCAGAGGA
>JAUCMX010000028.1:10097932-10156206 GCA_033459395.1 Hemibagrus guttatus
ACACACACTCCTCCGCTACGCGCGCATTGGCGTGTGTGTGCGCGCACATTGGCGTGTATGTGCGGAGGAGTGTGTGCGCGCACATTGGCGCGCACACGCACTCCTCCGCGCGCACACGCGCCAATGCGCGCGCACACACACTCCGTGCGCACGCGCACGGAGGAGTGTGCGTGCGTGCGCAGGAGTGTGCGTGCGTGCGCAGAAGTGTGCGTGCGTGCGTGGAGGAGTGTACGTGCGTGCGCAGAAGAGTGTGTGCGCGGAGGAGTGTGCGTGCGTGCGCAGAAGTGTGTGCGCGGAGGATTGTGCGTGCGTGCGCGGAGGAGTGTGTGTGCGTGCGTGCGCGGAGGATTGTGTGTGCGTGCGTGCGCGGAGGAGTGTGTGTGTGTGCGTGCACGGAGGATTGTGTGTGCGTGCGTGCGCGGAGGATTGTGTGTGCGTGCGTGCGCGGAGGAGTGTGGTGGTGTGGTGCGTGCGGGAGGAGTGTGCGTGCGTGCGCGGAGGAGCGTGCGTGCGTGCGCGGAGGAGCGTGCGTGCGTGCGCGGAGGATTGTGCGTGCGTGCGCGGAGGAGTGTGCGTGCGTGCGCGGAGGAGTGTGCGTGCGTGCGCAGAAGAGTGTGTGCGCGGAGGAGTGTGTGTGCGCGGCGGAGGATTGTGCGTGCGCGCGCGGAGGATTGTGCGTGCGCGCGCGGAGGATTGTGCGTGCGCGCGCGGAGGATTGTGCGTGCGCGCGCGGAGGATTGTGCGTGCGCGCGCGGAGGAGTGTGTGCGCGGAGGAGTGTGTGCGCGGAGGAGTGTGTGTGCGTGCGTGCGCGGAGGAGCGTGCGTGCGCAGAAGAGTGTGTGCGCGGAGGAGTGTGTGTGCGTGCGTACGCGGAGGAGTGTGTGTGCGTGCGTGCGCGGAGGAGTGTGCGTGCGTGCGCAGAAGAGTGTGTGCGCGTAGGAGTGTGCGTGCGTGCGTGTGCAGAGGAGTGTGTGCGCGGAGGAGTGTGTGTGCGTGCGTGCGCAGAAGAGTGTGCGCGCGGAGGAGTGTGTGCGCGTGCGCGCGCGGAGGAGTGTGTGCGCGGGGGAGGAGTGTGTGCGCGTGCGCGCGCGGAGGAGTGTGTGCGCGGAGGAGTGTGTGCGTGCGTGCGCGGAGGAGTGTGTGTGCGTGCGTGCGCGGAGGAGTGTGCGCAGAAGAGTGTGTGCGCGGAGGAGTGTGTGTGCGTGCGCGCGGAGGAGTGTGCGCGCGTGCGCAGAAGAGTGTGTGCGCGGAGGAGTGTGTGTGTGTAGTTTGCTCTGAGTGTTAATAGAATTGTTCAGAATTGTAAAATCTGTTTAATTTGTGTTACTGTGACTTGTGTTAATATTTCACAGTTGTGATCTGTTCGTTGTGCGCGTGTGTGTGTTTGTGTGTGTATGAGTGTATGAGTGTGTGTGTGTATGAGTGTATGAGTGTGTAAACAAGACTTTAACCTAGCAGAAGTTTATTTTCAATGTGAACTCAATTGGTTAAGGTAAAAAGTTCTATCTGTGAGATAATAACTCGGGTCTGTTCCAGATCCCACACTAGAACAACGATCTGCTCTCCATGCTAACTCTGTTCTTCAGATCTTCTCTTTCCTCTGCTTGTGTTACTCATTATAGCAGCAGCCTGGTGCCTCTGGAAACAGGCACTTTATCGTCCAGCACGTGAAGGAGAAATGACCGATACGGGCAGTTAGCCAGTGTATGGGGAAAGACAGCCACAAAGCAGTAGCTTTGACCTGGGGTTGAGGCCATCAGGTTTCACTGCTGCATGGTCAGTGTTGCAATGGGTTTGAATTTAACTTTCATCAGTAGTGATCAGTGATTGGCCACAGGGAACAGTGGGGATCAGGGATTGGTCAACAGTGGTGACCAGTGACCATGTGGTGGCCAGTGTTTAGCCCCCAGCAGTATTTGTGTTGTGGACAGTTTGTTAGTGAGTGTGTGAGCAGTGTGAGGCGTTCCTGTCCTGTCCCATGTTCTCACTGTACTGAAATGTAATTTATTCACCTCAGCACTGGTCATTACGGAGCACAAAGTCACCAAGGCTCTGATGACCATTTCAGCTCTGTCTGTCTGTGATATGTTGCTGTATCGTTAGAATATAGTTAAAATCAGTGAAGACGTTTAGTTAGCACAAAGAATCACATGCTCGAGGTGGCACGTCTCTCACGTCAGGTGGGGTCAGTGGTCAGTCATGTCAGTGGCTCTGCCTTTCTGTTCCACGGTTCATTTGTTTGTAATGAAAAGAAGAGAAGGTTTATACGACGAAGCGCTTAACACCAGCTCTCACACACAGTTTATTGGGGTGTTGACTCCTCCACATTCCACTTTAATGGCTTGTGTCTGCATTGCGTTACACACACACCACACACACACACACACACACACACACACACACACACACACACACACTTGGGCCCGTCTCCGTCTCTTAGGTTGCCATCTTTGTGGTGACGCCACTTTGACGTGCTCCTTCTTATTTTCGCTGTTCTAATTTATTTTTCGAAGGCAGCTCCAGCGTTTGGTGCAGCGCGGCTTGGACTCGCCAGGCCTGCACGTGTGGTGTTTGAAACGTGAGTAGAGCGTACGTTTTGACTTTCGGCCCCATGTACCTCTACTACGGTTCTTCTCTGAGGTGTGTATATAAAGGAGAGCTCAACTCTTGCGACACGTCTCTGGATTTCCGATTTCTCATGTAGCTCAGTAGAAATAAATTGGTGATCTTGCTATGTAAGATCTGCTGCTGCTTCTGGAACTCCAGGTGATTTCCAGACCTGCTCAGGTGAGTGCTTTGAAGTAGATCAGCACTGAAGGTAGCTTCACACTCTCACATGCGGTTTTTATCAGGCCTCATGCTGATTTCTGAGGAGCTCTGAAACGACGACTGTGTTTCCATCGGTCGCATTTCCCTGCCTGTGGAGACAGTGTTCTAATCCCACATCTGGAGCCAGCACATGTGTCGTCAGCATGCTGTCTGTGGTGTGTGTGTGTGTGTGTGTGCACGTCTGGAGCGAAATGAAAGTAAAAAAGGAGACTTGAGACTTAACCACATCATAGAACTTAAAAATAGAGGCAGTCTATTGCTTCTTACACATTCTCTCCCCTCCTTTCTCTCTTCTTTTTTTTCACAGATTCTCTCACTACTTCATTTTCCTTCTGCTTACTTTTCATGCTGTTCAGTCCTGATGCGCTTATCAGCTCTGAAAATAACACGCCTATGTAAAACATTTTTGCGTATTCGTCTAAAAGGGTAAGATCACCTGGGGTTTGAGATCTCCAGCTCCTGCTCAGGGTTTAGATCTCCATCCCACAGCTCCTGCTCAGGGTTTAGATCTCCATCCCACAGCTCCTGCTCAGGGTTTAGATCTCCATCCCACAGCTCCTGCTCAGGGTTAGATCTCCATCCCACAGCTCCTGCTCAGGGTTTAGATCTCCATCCCACAGCTCCTGCTCAGGGTTTAGATCTCCATCCCACAGCTCCTGCTCAGGGTTTAGATCTCCATCCCACAGCTCCTGCTCAGGGTTTAGATCTCCATCCCACAGCTCCTGCTCAGGGTTTAGATCTCCATCCCACAGCTCCTGCTCAGGGTTTAGATCTCCATCCCACAGCTCCTGCTCAGGGTTTAGATCTCCATCCCACAGCTCCTGCTCAGGGTTTAGATCTCCATCCCACAGCTCCTGCTCAGAGTTTGAAGTGCCTCACTGCTGTAAAACACACTCAGGATGGAGAAGTGCACTGAAATCCCATCCACGTCATTGTGTTAATAACGAATGCACTGACCAGTCCAATACCAATCTCACTGATTTATAATAACACGGTTACTATAAACCCACAATGGATCATATAGGACCATACGGTATTCCACACAAACCGGACGATCTCAGGTCACCAGATGTTCATTACTAGATGAAGGTGAATGACTTTCAAGATAATTCCAAAATAATAATCAGCTTCCACTCAACCAGAGCAGCTTTTCCACACTGCAACCCATAATAACGATGTGGTTCATGCACTTCATTTAAAATCACCTCGCTAACGAAGCTGTGGTCAGTGACGTCCCTGATTAATAGTAAAGGTCACTTCACACTTTGTTCTCTCCCTTGTTTTCCCTCCTAGCTCTTGGTATATTCCATATAAAAATGAAAAAAAGGCAGAAAAAGTCAGATTTACCTACATATGCATACAAGTGAGTAAAAAAACTAGTGAAAATAAGTAGATAAATAAAATAAGGTTAGCATTTAGTATATATTGCTGAATCCCCAGTTCCCCTACTCCACTGGAATACTTTGTATGATAATTAGAAGCTATTTAAACACATACTTTTATCTCTGAAGTCCAGCCAAGACAGGAGCTTATATGTGGAGCTTGTTTATTGCTTGCAAAATCCTTTTGGCTGCTCAGCTACAGTAAATGCTGGCGTTTCGAGCGTGTCTGGAGAGGAGACACGCTGTTTGTTCATCCAGCCTAGTATAATCTGATCTAGGCAGGGCAATGGTGTTTAAAATTAGATGCTCAGAATGAGCAAGAAGTAGAAGTTAAGTCTGACCCGAGCCGGGTTCACGCTGGCTGACCTCCACCTGCCCTCCAGCAGAGACGCTGGCAGACATCTCCACCTCGCTTAAAGCTCTCCTGTAAGATATGTATGCACCAAGAGAGTAAAGTCTTCCTAATCCATGGACCTTTGTATACCAACACCATAACACGGACCTTCCTGAGATCCTACACTGGAACAAAAACAGGACCGTACCATATACCTAACCAGTAGCCTCATCTGACCTGAGCCTGAGTGTGAATGAAGTAAACCAAGCCCAGTGTGTGTAAAGGACACGCATTAAGGTTTTGGTGAGCATGCCGTAGACCTGCACAGGCCTGTTGGTGGAGTCACTTGGCTGCTCCTCATGCTTAGCAGTCTTCACATAGCAGGAAAATTGGCCCAGAAATGCGCCCTGCCTGACCATCTATGGCTGATTTAATCACAGCCCTAAAAGGAACTCCCCTGTGATGCGTCTGGTTTCTGTCTGGACGGAGTTGGCTGCTGCACTGTGGCGTCCCGGACATCTGGAGCGCCGGCGTTTGCCGGGAACAGGCATTTGACAAAGAAGTGAAAATAACAGCTCCTAGATGTTTAGCTCTGTCGAAGTCTTACACTCGATTCATTTTAGACACAAAGCCTTGGATGGTAGCAGTCTGACCTCCCAGGACGTGGTGGACCGCAGCCTCGGGCGTCTCGTACAGGGTGAAGTTTTCCAAAACTGCTTTTTTTTTTCTCATCGTTTGATCCTAAGCACATTAGATCAAGCAACACATGGTCGGTGTTATGACTAGGATACAGCCCGAGTTGCTGGCGAGCACCGTCACCTAATTCCTGTTCCTGTGTAGTCTACCCTTGTAAAAACACGGAATAGTCTACATGCCAGTCTTTTTACTTCTGTAACATTTGGTCTTCGAAGCTCAGCAGATTTTTCACTAAGAATCAAATATCTGAGAATTTGAAACACCTACACAGATCTGTACAGATACGTACCAGACCCTTAACACGGACCAGTTTCTTGTTCGAGTTTGGGTTTTTAAAAACCTCTTTCTGAGCTGCAGATCGTCATGACGACGGGAAGCTGGTCAGTGTGTGCATGGTGAGTGTGTGCATGGTGAGTGTGTGCATGGTGAGTGTGTGCATGGTGAGTGTGTGCATGGTGAGTGTGTGTATGGTGAGAGTGTGTGTGGATGACGAGTGTGTGGACAGCAAGTGTGTGGACAACACAACACCTCAGTAGACTGGACAGTCAGTGTAAGGAATATTCCTTTAGTTTTAATCCCTGATATTATCTACATGAGCACACACACACACACACACACACACACACACACACAGGCCTGAAGCTTGGCATATCTAGCACCTGCAGCTGACTTCCTGTCTCTTTGATCTCCTCCTCCTAACCTCCACATACCTTTTCCTGCTTCACTCGTTCTCAGTCGTTCTGACCATGTCTCTGCACACAGAAGCGTGTGGTCTTCATCTTCTCTCCTAAAATACTCATCAAGACAAAACTATTTCTTCTCGTCCATGTTTCTTGAAGGAATATGACTCACTATTTTCTTGGTTTGTAATGGACAGTGTGTATTCAGGAAACTTGTCCAGCTGTGTTAGCTCTGATGCACTTGCACACAAGTACTACTGGTCACTAACTAGCTGACCTTTATCACAATCTTTCATAGGATGATGGGGATGATTACTATTATTAATTGTTTATTCCAGCTGAATATGCTGTTTATGTCGTCACTGATTATTTATTTATTTTTTATCACATAACCACACCCTCCTTCAAACTCCTCCCCCTTTCCAATAAAATAAACAGCTAATTTTCCCTCAATGACACAAATGATTGTGATTGGCTGGTGATAGCGCAATTGATGGGTGAGAGAGAGACAGTATGCCCCGCCCCCCTCACACTGAGACTCCATGCCTTGGATGGCTGTCAGGGGTTGAACCTGATCCCCAGGTGATGGGGCAGTTTTTTGTTGCGCCACTCGGGAGCCTGAAGCTCACTTGCTTTTGTATATTTGTATCATGTAAGGATTGTGTCAGGGTGTTTACATGAGGTGTGTGTGTGTGTCCCAGCAGAGAGTGTAGACCTCAGGGACCGTACCTGTTATTGCATTTCACGGGGTGTGTGTGTTTCTCAGCAGCAGTGTGTCGAGGTGCGCTGCATTGCTTCAGAATGTTGACTGAGTCGTCAAATCCCTCACCAGAGACATAACGTTATTTACAGGGCCGTCCAAAAGTATTGGCACCGTATCCATAACAATGATAGAGTTGTGTTACATTGAGGAGCTTCAACACAAAATGCATGAAGGTCATCAGGGTCAGTGACGTACAGGGTCAGTTACTGATGACCGTACAGAGTATTTTTAATTAAAGCAGGCAAATGATCATTATTTAGAAAACGTTTATTTATTTATAACTCCATATCACACACCATCCACACACTCACTGTACACACACTCACTGTACACACACATCCACACACTCACTGTACACACACATCCACACACTCACTGTACACACACTCACTGTACACTCACTGTACACTCACTGTACACACACTCACTGTACACACACATCCACACACTCACTGTACACACACTCACTGTACACACACATCCACACACTCACTGTACACACACATCCACACACTCACTGTACACACACTCACTGTACACTCACTGTACACTCACTGTACACACACTCACTGTACACACACTCACTGTACACACACATCCACACACTCACTGTACACACACTCACTGTACACACACTCACTGTACACACACATCCACACACTCACTGTACACACACTCACTGTACACACACATCCACACACTCACTGTACACACACTCACTGTACACACACATCCACACACACACTGTACACACACTCACTGTACACACACCGTCCACACACTCACTGTACACACACTCACTGTACACACACCGTCCACACACTCACTGTACACACACTCACTGTACACACACTCACTGTACACACACTCACTGTACACACACTCACTACACACACTCACTGTACACACACCCACTGTACACACACCATCCACACACTCACTGTACACACACCCACTGTACACACACCGTCCACACACTCACTGTACACACACTCACTGTACACACACCGTCCACACACTCACTGTACACACACTCACTGTACACACACTCACTGTACACACACTGTACACACACCGTCCACACACTCACTGTACACACACCGTCCACACACCCACTGTACACAACCATCCACACACTCACTGTACACACACCCACTGTACACACACCATCCACACACTCACTGTACACACACTCACTGTACACACACTCACTGTACACACACATCCACACACTCACTGTACACACACTCACTGTACACACACTCACTGTACACTCACTGTACACTCACTGTACACACACTCACTGTACACACACATCCACACACTCACTGTACACACACTCACTGTACACACACATCCACACACTCACTGTACACACACTCCACACACTCACTGTACACACACTCACTGTACACACACTCACTGTACACTCACTGTACACTCACTGTACACACATCACTGTACACACACTCACTGTACACACACATCCACACACTCACTGTACACACACTCACTGTACACACACTCACTGTACACACACATCCACACACTCACTGTACACACACTCACTGTACACACACATCCACACACTCACTGTACACACACTCACTGTACACACACCATCCACACACTCACTGTACACACACTCACTGTACACACACCGTCCACACACTCACTGTACACACACTCACTGTACACACACCGTCACACACTCACTGTACACACACTCACTGTACACACACTCACTGTACACACACCCACTGTACACACACATCCACACACTCACTGTACACACACTCACTGTACACACACATCCACACACTCACTGTACACACACACTGTACACACACCGTCCACACACTCACTGTACACACACTCACTGTACACACACCGTCCACACACTCACTGTACACACACTCACTGTACACACACTCACTGTACACACACTGTACACACACCGTCCACACACTCACTGTACACACACCTCCACACACCCACTGTACACAACCATCCACACACTCACTGTACACACACCCACTGTACACACACCATCCACACACTCACTGTACACACACACTGTACACACACCGTCCACACACTCACTGTACACACACTCACTGTACACACACCGTCCACACACTCACTGTACACACACTCACTGTACACACACCGTCCACACACTCACTGTACACACACTCACTGTACACACACCGTCCACACACTCACTGTACAACACACTCACTGTACACACACTCACTGTACACACACTGTACACACACCGTCCACACACTCACTGTACACACACCGTCCACACACTCACTGTACACACACCGTCCACACACTCACTGTACACACACTCACTGTACACACACCATCCACACACTCACTGTACACACACCATCCACACACCACTGTACACACACCATCCACACACTCACTGTACACACACACCGTCCACACACTCACTGTACACACACCGTCCACACACTCACTGTACACACACTGTCCACACACTCACTGTACACACACTCACTGTACACACACTGTCCACACACTCACTGTACACACACCGTCCACACACTCACTGTACACACACCGTCCACACACTCACTGTACACACACCGTCCACACACTCACTCTACACACACACCATCCACACACTTACTGTACACACACACACACCATCCACACACTACTGTACACACACACACACCATCCTCACACTCACTGTACACACACACACACACCATCCTCACACTCACTGTACACACACACACACCATCCACACACTCACTGTACACACACACACACCATCCACACACTCACTGTACACACACACACACCATCCACACACTCACTGTACACACCACACACACACACACACACACATCCACACACTCACTGTACACACACACCATCCACACACTCACTGTACACACACACACCATCCACACACTCACTGTACACACACACCATCCACACACTCACTGTACACACACACACACACACACACACACACATCCACACACTCACTGTACACACACACACACACACACATCCACACACTCACTGTACACACACCGTCCACACACTCACTGTACACACACACGTCCACACACTCACTGTACACACACCGTCCACACACTCACTCTACACACACACCATCCACACACTTACTGTACACACACACACACCATCCTCACACTCACTGTACACACACACACACACCATCCTCACACTCACTGTACACACACACACACACCATCCACACACTCACTGTACACACACACACACCATCCACACACTCACTGTACACACACACACACACACCATCCACACACTCACTGTACACCACACACACACACACTATCCACACACTCACTGTACACACACACACACACACACACTATCCACACACTCACTGTACACACACACACACCATCCACACACTCACTGTACACACACACACACCATCCACACACTCACTGTACACACACACACATCACACACCATCCACACACTCACTGTACACACACACACACACACTATCCACACACTCACTGTACACACACACACACACACACTATCCACACACTCACTGTACACACACACACACACCATCCACACACTCACTGTACACACACACACCATCCACACACTCACTGTACACACACACACACCATCCACACACTCACTCTACACACACACCATCCACACACTTACTGTACACACACACACACCATCCACACACTTACTGTACACACACACACACCATCCTCACACTCACTGTACACACACACACACACCATCCTCACACTCACTGTACACACACACACCATCCACACACTCACTGTACACACACACACACCATCCACACACTCACTGTACACACACACACACACCATCCACACACTCACTGTACACACACACACACACACACACCATCCACACACTCACTGTACACACACACCATCCACACACTCACTGTACACACACACACCATCCACACACTCACTGTACACACACACACCATCCACACACTCACTGTAAAACACACACACACACACACACACTATCCACACACTCACTGTACACACACACACACACACTATCCACACACTCACTGTACACACACCGTCCACACACTCACTGTACACACACCGTCCACACACTCACTGTACACACACCCCACACACTCACTACACACACACCATCCACACACTCACTGTACACACACACACACACCATCCTCACACTCACTGTACACACACACACACCATCCACACACTCACTGTACACACACACACACCATCCACACACTCACTGTACACACACACACACCATCCACACACTCACTGTACACACACACACACACACACCTATCCACACACTCACTGTACACACACACACACACACCTATCCACACACTCACTGTACACACACACACACCATCCACACACTCACTGTACACACACACACCATCCACACACTCACTGTACACACACACACCATCCACACACCATCCACACACTCACTGTACACACACACACACACATCCACACACTCACTGTACCACACACACACACACTATCCACACACTCACTGTACACACACACACACACATCCACACACTCACTGTACACACACACACCATCCACACACTCACTGTACACACACACACCATCCACACACTCACTGTACCCACACACACACCATCCACACACTCACTGTACACACACACCTATCCACACACTCACTGTACACACACACACACACCATCCACACACTCACTGTACACACACACACATCCACACACTACTGTACACACACACACACACCATCCACACACTCACTGTACACACACACACACCATCCACACACTCACTGTACACACACACACCATCCACACACTCACTGTACACACACACACCATCCACACACTCACTGTACACACACACACCATCCACACACTCACTGTACACACACACTATCCACACACTCACTGTACACACACACCATCCACACACTCACTGTACACACACACACCATCCACACACTCACTGTCACACACACACACACACACACACCATCCACACACTCACTGTACACACACACACACCATCCACACACTCACTGTACACACACACACACCATCCACACACTCAGTGTACACACACACACACCATCCACACACTCACTGTACACACACACACACACCACACACACACACTACACACACACACAATCACACACTCACTGTACACACACACCACCATCCACACACTCACTGTACACACACACACCATCCACACACTCAGTGTACACACACACACACACACCATCCACACACTCACTGTACACACACACACACACACCATCCACACACTCACTGTACACACACACACACACCATCCACACACTCACTGTACACACACACACACCATCCACACACTCACTGTACACACACACACACACACCATCCACACACTCACTGTACACACACACACACACCATCCACACACTCACTGTATACACACACACACCATCCACACACTCACTGTACACACACACACACACCATCCACACACTCACTGTACACACACACACACACCATCCACACACTCACGTGTACACACACACCATCCACACACTCACTGTACACACACTCACTGTACACACACTGTACACACACCGTCCACACACTCACTGTACACACACTCACTGTACACACACTCACTGTACACACACCGTCCACACACTCACTGTACACACACTCACTGTACACACACTCACTGTACACACACCATCCACACACTCACTGTACACACACCGTCCACACACTCACTGTACACACTCACTGTACACACACTCACTGTACACACACCTGTACACACACTCACTGTACACACACTCACTGTACACACACCGTCCACACACTCACTGTACACACACCGTCCACACACTCACTGTACACACACCGTCCACACACTCACTGTACACACACCCCGTCCACACACACTCACTGTACACACACTCACCGTCCACACACTCACTGTACAACACACCATCCACACACTCACTGTACACACACTCACTGTACACACACCGTCCACACACTCACTGTACACACACTCACTGTACACACACTGTCCACACACTCACTGTCCACACACTCACTGTACACTCACTGTCCACACACTCACTGTCCACACACTCACTGTACACACACACACACTGTACACACACCGTCCACACACTCACTGTACACACACCATCCACACACTCACTGTACACACACTGTCCACACACTCACTGTACACACACTGTCCACACACTCACTGTACACACACTCACGTACACACACCGTCCACACACTCACTGTACACACACACCGTCCACACACTCACTGTACACACACCGTCCACACACTCACTCTACACACACACATCCACACACTTACTGTACAGCACACACACACCATCCTCACACTCACTGTACACACACACACACCATCCACACACTCACTGTACACACACACCATCCACACACTCACTGTACACACACACTATCCACACACTCACTGTACACACACACACACACACACACCATCCACACACTCACTGTACACACACACACACCATCCACACACTCACTGTACACACACACCATCCACACACTCACTGTAAAACACACACACCATCCACACACTCACTGTACACACACACCATCCACACACTCACTGTACACACACACACCACCTCCACACACTCACTGTACACCACACACACACCATCCACACACTCACTGTACACACACACACACACACCATCCACACTCACTGTACACACACACCATCCACACACTCACTGTACACACACACACCATCCACACACTCACTGTACACACACACACCATCCACACACTCACTGTACACACACACACACACACCTATCCACA
This sequence comes from Hemibagrus guttatus, assembly GCA_033459395.1. Lineage (NCBI taxonomy): Eukaryota > Metazoa > Chordata > Actinopteri > Siluriformes > Bagridae > Hemibagrus > Hemibagrus guttatus. The sequence continues at coordinate 10,111,574 of JAUCMX010000028.1, forward strand.
CACTCACTGTACACACACACACACACACACCATCCACACACTCACTGTACACACACACACCATCCACACACTCACTGTACACACACACACCATCCACACACCATCCACACACTCACTGTCACACACACACACACACACTATCCACACACTCACTGTACAACACACACACACACCATCCACACACTCACTGTACACACACACACCATCCACACACTCATTGTACACACACACACCATCCACACACTTACTGTACACAAACACACACACACCATCCACACACTCACTGTACACACACACACACCATCCACACACTCACTGTACACACACACACCATCCACACACTCACTGTACACACACACACACCATCCACACACTCACTGTACACACACACACACACCATCCACACACTCACTGTACACACACACACACCATCCACACACTCACTGTACACACACACACTCACTGTACACACACACACCATCCACACACTCACTGTACACACACACACACACCATCCACACACTCACTGTACACACACACACACACACACACCATCCACACACTCACTGTACACACACACACACACACCATCCACACACTCACTGTACACACACACACACACACCATCCACACACTCACTGTACACACACACACACACACACACCATCCACACACTCACTGTACACACACACACACACACCATCCACACACTCACTGTACACACACACACCATCCACACACTCACTGTACACACACACACCATCCACACACTCACTGTACACACACACACCATCCACACACTCACTGTACACACACACACACACACACACACACACACACACACACACACACACCATCACACACACCATCACTTACACACACACACACACACCATCACACACCATCACACACACACTCACATCCACACACACTCACTACACACACTCACTGTACACACACACATCACATCCACACGCACACACCATCCACACACACTCACTGTACACACAACACACACCATCCACACACACTCACTGTACACACACACACCATCCACACACACTCACTGTACACACACACCATCCACACACACTCACTGTACACACACACACATCCACACACTCAGTGTACAACACACACACACCATCCACACACTCAGTGTACACACACACACACCATCCACACACTCAGTGTACACACACACACACACACATCCACACACTCAGTGTACACACACACACACACACCATCCACACACTCACTGTACACACACACACACACATTTCCACACACTCACGGTACACACACACACACACACACACACACTACACCATCCACACTCACTGTACACACACACACACACCATCCACACACTCACTGTACACACACACACCATCCACACACTCACTGTACACACACACCACCACACACACTCACTGTACACACACACACACCACACACACCATCCACACACTCACTGTACACTACACACACACACACCATCCACACCACACACACACCATCCACACACACTCACTGTACACACACACACCATCCACACACACTCACTGTACACACACACACTCATCCACACACACTCACTGTACACACACACACACATCCACACACACTCACTGTACACACACACACCATCCACACACACTCACTGTACACACACACACCATCCACACACACTCACTGTACACACACACACCATCCACACACACTCAGTGTACACACACACCATCACACACACTCAGTGTACACACACACACCATCCACACACTCAGTGTACACACACACACACCATCCACACACTCACTGTACACACACACACACAGGTTATCCACACACTCACTGTACACGACACAAACACACACACTAGTCCACACACTCACTGTACACACACACACACTACACCATCCACACACTCACTGTGACACACATCACACCATCTACTCAGTGTACACACACACACTACACACCACACTCACACACTCACTATACACACACACACAACACACCATCCACACACTCACTGTTACTCCTCACACCTGATCCACACTCATGACCATCACCACACGACACACACACACACATCCAGTTCATTCTTCCGTACATCACACATTTTGTTACTTTCACCACACACACTCACTGTACAACACACAACACATCACACATTTAGCTTCACTGTACACTAAACACACACACACACCATCCACACACTCACTGTACACAACACACACACACACCATCCACACACTCACTGTACACAAACACACACACACCATCCACACACTCACTGTACACAAACACACACACACACCATCCACACACTTCACTTACACACAACACACACACACACCATCCACACACTCACTGTACACACACACACACACTACCATCCACACACTCACTGTACACATCACACAGCCAATACACTACTCACTGTACGACAAACACACCACAACCATCACACACACTCACTGTACACAACACACACCACATCCACACACTCACTGTACTCAAACTACACACAACACCATCAACACACACTCAGTGTACACACACACCACAGCACCATCCACACACTCAGTGTACACACACACACACACCATCCACACACTTTAGTGTACACACACACCATCCACACACTCAGGTACACACACACACACACCATCCACACACTCAGTGTACACACACACACACACCATCCACACACTCACTGTACACACACACACCATCCACACACTCACTGTACACACACACACCATCCACACACTCACTGTACACACACACACCATCCACACACTCACTGTACACACACACACCATCCACACACTCACTGTACACACACACACCATCCACACACTCACTGTACACGTACACACACACACCATCCACACACTCACTGTACACAAACACACACACACACCATCCACACACTCACTGTACACACACACACACACCATCCACACACTCACTGTACACACACACACCATCCACACACTCACTGTACACACACACACCATCCACACACTCACTGTACACAAACACACACACACACCATCCACACACTCACTGTACACAAACACACACACACACCATCCACACACTCACTGTACACACACACACACACACCATCCACACACTCACTGTACACACACACACCATCCACACACTCACTGTACACAAACACACACACACCATCCACACACCCAGTGTACACACACACACACCATCCACACACTCAGTGTACACACACACACACACCATCCACACACTCAGTGTACACACACACCATCCACACACTCAGTGTACACACACACACACACCATCCACACACTCACTGTACACACACACACACCATCCACACACTCAGTGTACACACACGCACCATCCACACACACTCACTATACACACACACACACACCATCCACACACTCACTGTACACACACGCACCATCCACACACACTCACTATACACACACACACACACACACCATCCACACACACTCACTGTACACACACACACACCATCTCCACACACTCAGTGTACACACACACACACACACACACACACACACACACACACACCATCCACACACTCACGGTACACACACACACACACCATCCACACACACACACACCATCCACACACTCACTGTACACACACACACACACACACCATCCACACACTGTGTACACACACACACCATCCACACACTCACTGTACACACACACACCATCCACACACTCACTGTACACACACACACACACACACACACCATCCACACACACTCACTGTACACACACACACACCATCCACACACACTCACTGTACACACACACACACACACTCACTGTACACACACACACACACCATCCACACACACTCACTGTACACACACACACACCATCCACACACACTCACTGTACACACACACACACACACTCACTGTACACACACACACACACCATCCACACACACTCACTGTACACACACACACACCATCCACACACACTCACTGTACACACACACACACCATCCACACACACTCACTGTACACACACTCAGACCTGTCTTTCATGTCATGTCTCATTGATGTAGAAATACGAGGTCACTTGCATATAAACCAGCACCCAGGGTTTCTTGAAAGTGGTTAGAAATGAAAAGTGTGTGTGTGTGTGTGTGTGTGTGTGTGTGTGTGTGTGTGTGTGTGTGAATTCTCCTTTTACACTTTAAACACTTGACTAAATTCAACGATCTGTTTCTGTCTGTTCTAATAACCACCTTCAAGCCGACTGAAATGGGAACCAGCAGCCAGGCAGACTGACTCCAGCCTGCTGATCCTGTTGTGGCTTCTGCGCAGTGAAATGTCAGACCTCCTCAGACGAAAATGCAGAAATCCATTGTTTTTCAGTTTTCGTTGTCCGTACAGTTGAACAGTTTGTGTTGGTTGTTTTATTAGGAACCTCCTGTTCTATTTATAAAGAAAATTAACAGTTTTAGTTGATGTTCCTCCAAACACACTTTCTCCAAACTTCCTTGTTTTCTAATCCTGTGTGAGATCCGTATGAGCCAGTCAGGTCAAATCACAACAATGACCAGACCTTCTGTCACTTCAGACCAGACCAGGTGGCCTTCGTTTCCCTTCTGCGTTGATGAGCCTCCATCGCCCCCCCATCTCCACTCCATCGCCCCTCCATCACTCTGCCACCGGTTTGTCTTCCTCAGATATTACTTCTTACTACTGCTGACTGGAAGAACCCCACAAGCCATGCTATTTCAGAGACTCTCATGTGGCCATCAGCAATTGACCCTTACTCAGATCTTCATGCTTGCCCATTTCTCCAACTACAAAAACCTCAACATGCTCAGTCTCTGAGTGCTCATAATCTTCTGGCATAGCTACCTTTCAATTTCAGTTGTTTTCTTTCTTCCATTATGTACAATGGTGTCTCTCAGGTGAGGATGAGCTCCGGTTCCTCTGAAGGTTTTAGGTAACTGGTGAATTAAAAGATCTGCTGTAGTTAAAGCTCATTAGACGTTTTTTATTCAGGACTAATAGTTTTTTTTTGCCTGTTTCACGTACATGTCTATTTATAGAGCTGAAGTGTCTTGTTGCTAGGAGATGGCACGAGAGCAAGGGAGCAAACAAGAGGAGAGAGAAAAGGATGAGAGTGGAGTGAAAAGGTGCATTAGTTCTGGTATCTGAATGAGAAACACTCACTCATGCCGTGACTCAGTGCTGTTCCCACTCACATGTTGGAGAGTGTGTTCCTCACACACTCTGCTCATCATGTATGAGCTCCATCTGCATGGTGTGACCTTTCTGTCCATCACAGCGGGCAAATAAACCTTCCTCTTTTTACCTATGATAAAGTCCATTGTGTTTTTTGGATCATTGTCTTTGCCTCAAGATGAAGTTCCTCCTGATTAAATGGGATTCCTCTGTAAAACAAGCCATGAGCAGATCCGTTCTGTGGAAGAGGTTCTCTTGGTTCCAGAATGTCTGAGGTGGTTAAATGTTATTTGTGTAGCATTAGACATTGTCACAAAGCTGCTTTACAGAAATATATACACTTTAAATTGATCCTAATGAGAGAGACAGAGGTGACAACAGCAAGGAAAAGCTCCCGGAGACGACGTGGGGAAGAGATTTGAGAGGAACCAGACTCAATCCTCATAAAAAGTTTAAACAGAAACCTGTATTTATAAGCACCAGAGTTCTTTCTCGTTTTACTGTGAAGGTCATTTTGATGAACAGTACAATGACAGTGTACACAATTGTATGACGAGCCATCCTCAGCAGCAGTGAGCGGTTTTCAGATGCTGACAACTCCATCCAGCAGTAGGGCATCAGGATGACTTGGGCAGGTCCAGTGAGCAGAAGCGGTCAGGATCACTGGTATCTCAGGAGTAGCAGAGAGAAAGAGATTCATGTATTCTCATTGTCCTGTCATGGTTAGAGAAAATGTCCAGCATGCAGAGACTCTGCAGGACTGAAAGGGAGAGGCAGAAGGTACCACAAGACTGAAGGATGTCTTTGAGATGTAAAGCAGCCAATCACTCCACTGTCAATAAACCTGACCATACATCTCATTTCACCACAACACTCCTGACCCCACCACAGATCCAATCGATTATCCCCCGCTTAGTGGAGGTTGTTTGTGGCTATTTTTGGGTTTCTCTTCACCTCAAAGTTTCTGTTGTTGCCCCACTTGTGTATTGTCTGGTTAAAACCAGTGGTCCAGATGATTACATTGGACAGAGTGTTTTTCTGTCTTTTCTCTGCCTTAAATTGGATTGCTTTTCTCTCACGGACTTCTCTCCGGTCTTCATGTTGGTTTTTTTAAAAACACAAACACAAAAAATGCAAATGAAATCTGATCTGTTTTCTGACTGGGTTTTTATGTAGTGACTTCAGTGTACAGTACTGAATGCTGGAAATCTTTTCAGGCAGTGGCTGTCGTGTTGACATATTTGTCAGAAACCCAACATGCAGTTGTGTTTTGTCGTGTGTGTGTGTGTGTGTGTGTGTGTGTGGGTTTTGGCAGTATTTAGCAGACGGATCTGTTTTCAGTTAGCATGCTCATACTGCCATGGGTTCTGAAAGCTGCCTGACCGACACTCTGGAAGATCTGAAAACCGTACTGTGGTGGGGCGTCCTTCTCTCTGCATGTGTGTTTTACACTCCAGATACGCGTACAGGTTTTCAGCTTTTATTTACTGATGTATACAATTCATTTTCATCGTATTAGACTGGAAGGAGTCATTGTGACTTTAGTTGTGATGTTTTTCACCACATTTGTATATGTTTGAGCTTTTCTAACCCTAGAATTCATCTGGTCACACTCTGTTGAGGTGTTTCTGCCCGTAGAACTATCACTCACTGGAGGATTTTATCTTTATGGCACTATTCTGACTGTGGGTATAAAAAAATTCCAGGAGATCAGCATATTTCCCCCATTCTGATGGTTGATGTGGAACCTGCTGACCTGTAACTGCATGATGTTATGCATTACACCACTTCTGCCACATGATTGTCCTATTAGAGAAATGCAGGAGTTCTAATAAAGTGGTCAGTGACTGTACTTAACATCAGTGTTTATTAGAGAAGCCACGGAAATATGAGTGAAGAAAAAATCTCCATATTTCTGGTTGAATGGTCAGATTTCAGTGAATAAATGAAACGTTTGCACAGAATCTTGCATTGTGCTGTTACTATGGATACATACCGTATTGGACTGTGAGAAAGCAATCTACTGTCCATACAGTACGAGTGCAGAATTCCCGGGGAATGACCTTCCTCTCTGGAACTGTTGAGTCTGTTGATAACATGTGAGCGAGTGCACTCTAATAAACAAGTGTGGGATCTGGGCTCGTCTTCTGTTTTGACTGCTGCTTCGAGGACACTATGTTCAGTACTCTTATAAGAATTCAAATATAGCAGAATTCTGCTAAAAATACATTAACAGCTACAAATGTTTTAGGTTTTAGTTATTTTATTAATCACACCAAACCTCTCATCTGTTCATCTTTTACTATGGAAAAGGTCTGATGTGTTGGTGGTCTTGACAGTTTCATTATTTCCATGTCTGTCGTCCAGGGTTTGCCTTCCCAGAATGGGCGTACAAGCCAGAGTCCAGCCCGGGATCCAGACAGATCCAGCTCTGGCATTTCATCCTGGAGCTGCTCAGGAAGGAGGAGTATCACGATGTCATCGCCTGGCAGGGTGACTACGGCGAGTTCGTCATCAAGGACCCGGACGAGGTGGCACGGCTGTGGGGAGCCCGGAAGTGCAAACCTCAGATGAACTACGACAAGCTGAGCCGAGCTCTGAGGTGAGGATTACGTCTCTGTATATATACACACATATGATATATATATATATTTAGTAGTTCAGCATTTTATTTCAAATCAACTACATGCTTTTTCTTTTATGCTGTGCATTATAGACTTGAATTGGCCTCTGCTTTTATGCACAATATATTGGCAAAAGTTTTGGGACGTCTGCCTTTACATGCACATGAATGTAATATGGAGTTGTCCCGCCCTTTGCAGCTAAAACGGCTTCAACTCTTCTGGGAAGGCTTTCCACAAGGTTTAGGAGTGTGTTTATGAGAATTTTTGACCGTTCTTCTAGAAGAGCATTTGTGAGGTCAGGCACTGATGTTGGACGAGAAGGCGTGGCTCGCAGTCTCCGCTCTAATTCATCCCAAAGGTGTTCTATGGGGTTGAGGTCAGGACTCTGTGCAGGCCAGTCAAGTTCCAACACACCAAACTCTCTCATCCATGTCTTTATGGACCTTGCTTTGGTCACTGGTGTGCAGTCATGTTGGAACAGGAAGGGGTCATCCCCAAACTGTTCCCACAAAGCAGGAAATTGTCCAAAATATCTTGGTATGCTGAAGCATTGAGTTCCTTTCACTGGAACTAAGGGGGCGAGCCCAACCCCTGAAAAACAACATCTGAATTCGATGATTTAGAGGGGGGTCCCAAAACTTTTGCTAATATAAGGTTATTTATATCAGATTAAGACTGATCTTTACAGCTGAGCTTTAACACATCTAACCACAAGATGCAGCTAAATGGAGAGAGAAATAGATTTATTAGACCATGCTCATTTCTAGAACATTGGACAAAAAAAACACACACACCTGTGTATATATGGTCCAATTATTCACAGTGATATCAGACCAAAACACAAGCCATGAAGTCCAAGAGATCACTGTGGAGCATGTGGACGTACATAGTGTTTTATTACACATGTCCTGTGTTATTAAGCAAAATTCCCACCGCACACATAAGACACATTTCTCTTTGTGGGAAACGAGTTCACATCGTGTGCGTTTCGGATTTGTGCCGAACCCCGAGGTGATTGGTCTACAACAGCAGAAGAGTGTATCAGGTTCCTCTCCTATCAATCAGGACAGGAATCTGAGGTTACTCTGGGTCAGACTCCACCAAACTGGAGAGATGGTGTAGTGTGTCAGCGGAACACACATTGACATTTAATAGGAAGAAGGCTCTGAAGTTTAGTATGTTACTTAAAAATAATGTGCAGAAAGAAGACCTGGTGATATTTAGGTGTTAAGTGAAGAGCTGGATGTGAAATTTGACTCGCGTAACTTGTGAACTGCTTTATATTCATTCATGGAATCATTGAATTGAGGCATTGGTGGCTCAGTGGTAGGTTACTCGCCTATCATGCGGAAGGCCCGGGTTCGATTCCAGCCAATGCCTCAACCCCAGCCACTGGATGCAGTGCCGGTCCCAAGCCCGGAAAAATGGGAGGGTTGCGTCAGGAAGGGCATCCGGCGTAAAACATTTGCCAAGTTGTTGTGCGGACCAATTGGTCCGCTGTGGCGACCCCGAACAGGGAGCAGCCGAAAGCAACTTCTTCTTCTTCATGGAATCATTGAATTAAATTCCTACTCTTTAGGTCTGCATCTTTCCATAGTTCATTCTTCCTTTTCTCCTCTGGTTTTGTCGCTTTTCTTCTTTCTTCCTCCGTTCTGCAGTCCTCCTGACTGTCTACATGTTAGTCATGTCTTTGCATCCATCTCCATGGCAGCAGCAAATGCCCACTCGAACCCATTGAACCTGTCCTTGCCATCCCATAATAATCCATCTCACATCAGTCTGTGCTAAAAAGGACCCCCATAACCCCACCCCCTGACATAACCCCTCCCACCCACGTGTGTGTGTATATATATATATATATATATATATATATATATATATATATATATATATATATATATATATATATATATATATATATAATCTGTTGAGTTATGGAGTTTGTGAAGTTTATCTCACACACACACACACACACACACTGTCCTAGTTTAATATCTTTCACACGTTCATCTCCACATACTTTCTCACATAAGCCTACACACTTCCTGTGACACAAATCCTTCGTTTATAAATGTGCTGTTTATAAACATGTTTATCAGCCGTCTGCATTGTAAAGAGACTCTGATCATGTATTTATCTGACAAATATGACCAAAGCACTTTTCAAATTCAGACACACAACCCCAGGTGTTTATTCTCTCAGCCAGTGAGGAGGCCTGAGGTTCCACTGCATCCTAAAGGTGTTTACTGGGGTTGAGTCAGGAGTGCTGGACACTCGGTTTAATTATTATGGTGCACACAGCCATAAAATCACCCAGTTTTACCCATACAGCACTGCAAGTTCTCACAAAAAAAATTAAAACTTGTTCTCTGCATTATTTTTACTTTTTCATTGTTAGCTCAGAGTACTGAAGTGCTCCTTAGCCTTTTCTTTAAATTTATTGCCTTCTCCACCATACTGAGCAAACATACTTCACCATACTCTGTCTAAACTTCCCAGATGCTGCTGTTATTTCTCCAGTCCAGACTGAATCAGCCATGAAACGCTGTGTGTGTGTGTGTGTGTGTGTGTGTGTTTCTCTATACCAGACCTTAAGGATCTGAGGAAATCTCCATTTCCTGTTCTAACCCTAACGATGGCTTTTTTTCTTGAGCTACTGATGTTTATGAGCTACAGTGACTGGAGAGCTCGATAAAAGTTTAAATGTTTATTTCACAAGTTAAAATCCAATCTTCATCCTTCGCAGCAGCGTGACCATGCCGAACTTTTCCCCACAGATACTACTACAATAAAAGGATCCTGCACAAGACGAAAGGGAAAAGGTTCACCTACAAGTTTAATTTCAACAAGCTCGTTCTGGTCAACTACCCGTTCATTGACATGGGGTCTGCAGGTAAAACTGACGGGGTTTCACTGGATTTAGATATTTATATATCTCAAAGTGTGACTGTTTTCTCACGTTCTTTTCTCTTTTAACGGTCAGGTTCCAGCGTGCCTCAGAGTGCTCCTCCTGTCCCATCAGGTGTAGGAACCCACTTCCGCTTCCCTCCCTCGACTCCGTCTGACGTTCTATCGCCGAACGGTGAAGAACTGCGCAGTCCTGGTGTGTTCACCAGCGTGGCACGGCGGGCAGCACGGGGCTCTGTATCTGACTGCAGCGACGGCACCTCTGTAGCATCGGAGCTCGAGGAGGTGGGCATCACTGCTGGTGATGAGCGTCCAGCAGAGCGAGCCTTCAGATCTCTGTTCTTGCCACACCATCCACGCCTCACTCACGACACTCTGTTCCGCATGTACGGCATCCCTCCCCCTGCCCCGGTACCCTTCCCTGCTTCACCTCTGCCTGGAGGCCCCCTGCTGCCCCCACAGCTCTCACCTGCACTCTCCATGACATCTACTCCGAGTTCACACCTTCCCTATACACCCTCACCCTCACTGGCCTCGCCCATGCCCGGCTCACGCTTCTCCTTCAGCCCCGAAGACATGAAGCGCTATCTGCAAGCACACGCGCAGAGCGTCTACAATTACCATCTCAGTCCACGCGCCTTCCCACACTACCCCAGCATTGTTGTGCCCCAGCCACAGCGTCCAGATAAAGGCCTTACAGTAGGCACACACTTCACTGCTCACCCACTGCACCATCAGCAGCCTGAAGATCCACACCCCTCACCCTTTAAATTCAAGCTTCAGCCCCCACCGCTGGGCAGAAAGCACCGTGATGGCCCACCCCCCTCAGCAGCAGGACTCGGACCTTCTGGTACTCCCTCCACAGGTTTGTTTGTGGGTGAGTGTGGTTCTTCCACGGGGCAGGCATCTAATTCTTCACCTTCTGGACTGGCCAACAGCGGCTCTGGAGGACCGCCAAAAATCAAGGTTGGTGTTTAGTGTGTAATATGCTGAAATAAATATAACGCCTGCTCAATTGGACAAATCGTTAACTTATTAGATAGTGTTGGAAGTCGTATCACGTCCTCAAGCACACACCACCACGTTATGCTTTACGTCAACAAGAATTGTTTTGGTTGTTGAACAGATGATTTGGCCACCTCTGGTGTAGAGAGATACATGCGCTTGAAAAGAGTCCAGCCACTTCTTTATAAATGGACTCTTAAAGCTTAAATTTTATTCACTTAATATGGACAGTTTACACAAAATGCTATGTTTCTACAACCAGGAGGCATGGCTGACGTTGAATATTAAACCTTGTAGAATATATTTAACACATTATACATGTTTATGTAAAATCTAGCTTTAATACTCCAACCCCTTTCCTCTCCAGGTCGAGTCGGTCTCAGATATAGAATCAGAGGAGGAAGTAGAGGTCACCGATATAAGCGAAGAAGATGACAATTGCGATGTCTTTGCCCCATCACACTGCAACGGAGGCCCCGCCCTTCTGCCCTGCCCTGATGGGATCATGGATAATGATGAGGACGAGCTTGAGGAAGACGTCTTTAAGACCCCGGCAGCACCCCCTTCTGGCATTGTTAGTGGCACTGGGGCTGGCATGACTTTACCGGGCCTCAAAGCCGAACCCAGAGAGGGCAGTCCCAGCAGCCCCGGTGGCACCCAGTGCATCCCACTGAAACTGCGCTTCAAACGGCGCTGGAGTGAGGACCAGCGAATGGAGGCAGAAAGCGAGGAGGCTGAAGACAAAAAGAGTCGTGCTGAAAAGGAGGAACCCTCAGCCCAAGAAGCTCAGAGGATGAAGCCAAACGAAGAGGGAAGGGGCGGAGGGAACTTGGCCGCTCCCCTGGGCGCAGGCCAAAGGAGGGTGAGCTCTGAGCTTCAGAAAGCAACAGCGCAACTGTCTTTAGAAAACAGCAGGTGCTAAGGGGAGAATTGTAAATACTGTAAGACGATTCACGCCGAACTGTCGGCTTTGGATACAGACGTGTACACACATTCAAGCTGAAAGGATAAATCTATATGCAGTAACTCCCAGCTGTCCCACACACGGAACCACAGCTTCAAGGTGCTGAGACACTACAAATGACCAATACTCCTCCTCTGCAGGATGATTTGATGAGTTGTTCCTGCATTTGACCTGCCCGCCCACTATAAACAGCAGGTCATAACGCTCTATTACGGGCGTGTCTTTTCCTCAGAACCCTTTAGAGACATTAAAGCGGGAGGAGCATCAATGCCTTTCAAACCCAGATTAACAAAAGTGCCTGAATTGTGGTGGTCAGTGTACTCTGCTTTACAGGGCAATGAGGTGTTGACCTTCATATTAAGTAAGGACCTTTTTCCTGCATCTGAGCTGTAGTGCTTAGACATAAAAATCTTCTTCAAACCTTCTTCTGTCAGCATGACGCTCTTCAGTAAGACCCTTGGAGGGTCGTTTGCAGAACAAGTTGGCCTTTCCCAAAACAGTACCTCCTTTCTGTCACTAACTGCTAAACACCGTCTTCGGGGTCCAGAAGGGTGTGTGTTTCAGAGAGCACCGGTCTCCCCGGTCCTATCACTCAGCCTAGACAAAAGGGACCACTGATGTCTCCAAATGTACATACAGCCCTGATGTGGAATAGATTTTAGTGTCCGTCCTCTTTAAAGCTTGATGCCTGTGACCAAGTATGAGTGTACATAATAAAACAACACTTTGTCCCCTTTTTCTCCACTGTAACACTGAAAGAGACAGTAGTGCACCATGAGCCGTGGCTCTCACACTTGAAATGGGTGAGTAGAAGATGGTAGCAGGTTCCTCATGCCAGTCTAAAAGCAGCAACATCTCAGGCATATGTCAGCCTCCACTCTGGGGGTCCATGAAGCCTTTAAGAAAAAATGGAAAGAGTTAGACTGTGCCTTTTTCTATACAAGCTTAATAATTATAATAATAAAAAATTCTCCCACGTTACAACAGAAAAAGACGAAACTAACGTCGTTATTATATTTTTTTAACGGAAAGAAAATCAACGCAAAGCCCATATATTCATTATAGATATATATTTGATACAGATGATCTATCTCCACAGCGAACAGAAATAGATTTAATAATTCTTCATTATTTTTAAAGACCTCAGAATGGTAAGTGTTATTAATGAGAAGACCGGATGAGATTGTAGCGTAAGCCCTGATGTTTTATGAAGGCAGGAATATTTCATGCAGGTCGAACCGAGTTGTTGCTCCTCTGCCACGTGGCGATGGAGCTGCTGTCATGCAGGAGAAGCTCTGAGCTCAGGAAGTACAGAAGATCCAATATTACACACTTTGGTCAGTGCAACACGACAGCTGAGAGGCCAGTGAAATCATTTAACATGTTTTTTTATTTTTTTTTACCCCTCCATGCTGAGTACATACTATAAGCAATTCTAACAAAATTTACCCACAGCTCTTTTACTTTATCCCTTTATCTCTCTCTTTCTCTTTCTCACTCTGTCTTTCTCTCTCTCTCTCTCTCTCTCACACTCTCTCTCTCTCTCTCTCTCTCTCTCTCTCTCTCACTCTGTCTCCATCTCTCTCTCTCTCTTTCTATGACTATCTCTTTCGCTCTCTATCTCTCTCTGTCACTATCTCTCCTCTCTTTCTATATCTCTTTATCTTGCTCTCTCTCTCTCTCTCTCTCTCTCTCTCTCTCTCTCTCTCTCTCTCCCCCCACTGCACCAGCTCTACTTTTCAGCTGCCTTACTTTTTCATACTTGTAAAAAAAAATTAGTGTGTATATTTTTCGTATCTTCAGTATAGACCTTGCTGTTTTTATTATAGTCATCGTGTATTATTATTTTTTTTAAACAGTGATATTCCAGATATTTTGTACCCTTTCTCTTCTTAAAGTTACTACAAAGTGTATTCCAGATTTGTGCTGGCTTTGTATCTTTACTGGTTTTAATCAGCCAGGTAAAGGGGCGGGGTAACATTATGCTATCACGTTATTTTTATCTAAATATATTCTTTTTTTTTTTTTTTTTTTTAATTATTTTTAATTGTTGTGTACATATTTTTTTGCATTTTGGTGGACTGTAGAACAATGAAGATCGATCTTTATTGTGAATAAGGCATATCTTTCTATTCTGAATTCATCCATCTTTTCCTCACCTACACACCTATATTCTCAGCAGATCTGTAACACTCTAAAGAAGATATGTAACTTGACATTGTGAGGAAATGTATTCTAGTTTCTCTTTTTAAAACTGTAATCAGGGTTCATTAAAAACAGGTAAACATCAATCAAACTGCCTTGGGTGACTTTCTGTTGAAGAGAAATCCTTTTTCTTGGTGTTTGGTGTGTATGAACATCTACAGGAGCTTCGAACAGCAGGTTTTAGGAATTTCTCCTTAATATCAGATTATTAGTTCAATATCATTAGTTCAAATCCTAATGAAAATTTGGACAAAAAGTGCTTTCTGGGTCATATAGAAATTTTTTTTTGTATATATATTTTAAATCATTATAAATGTTCAATGCTGAAAAAATACACCAAAATTCATTAAAAATAACTAATAAATTGATATATCGCCCAGAATCTGAGGTGGCTGCAGAATATAAATCCTACAGAAACCCGTTAGGCGCTTCAGCTAATCTTCAGTTTCAAACATCTCCATCCATCCTTTGGGTCGAGAGGAACCTGGAGTCTCTCCCAGGAAGCTCAGGGGAACATGTCTATGGACTCGTGGAGGAAACCGGATAACCCCTGAGGAACATGAACTCCACACCCTCACAGTGGAGGAGGAAACAAACCACCAGCCCTGGAAGTATGAGGCAAATGTACTAATCAAGCCACTGTGCTACCTTCAAACAAAATCTAAAATAAGGCAAAGAAATCCTGAGTAATATTTAAAATACAGTTTTTCATTTAGTGAAGGACTGGACCTGTGTGAAAAAGTGCCTAATAATTACACAGGCATCCAATTAATCAGCTTTAACTCATAAGTGGATTCAATTCACTCTCAGTTTATACATCGCTCAAATTAAAACCTTCTGAAGCTCTCTGACTCTGGTGAACCAAACGGAGTGGTCATCTTATCCAGGATTGTTACCTCCCAAAGCTTCCAAAAAATCCAAGAGGAACATCTCGACACCCTGATGACCCCCTAACACCTGCAAAACACACACACACACCTTGATCCCGCCCCTTCCCTAAGCCTTTTGGAATAATATTCTGTGAAAGTGGAACCTTTTGCATGCGTTCTGAGAGCAGAGCTGGTTGGTTACATGGTGAGTATCTAATTTGAGGCTTATTAGTGATTAGAAATGCTATTTCAACTAGTTCTAGTATTTATCTACTAGTTCTATCAAACTAGTTGATAGAACAACACCCCCACTCGACTGCATTCTGTTTTGTCATTCTTTAGGAGCGATCACGCTCAGCAGGAGGGCCGGGGGGTGGGGCAGGAGGGAGGTAACATTGCATACGAAGAGCATTTTGCTAAAGGCAAGGTCAAAGGTCAAGACCTGTGGGGAAATGTGAAATTATGCGTCAGTGTTAGACTATAACAAAAAGGGCTAATTAGTGTGTGTGTGTGTGTGTGTGAGAGAGTGTCAGGTGATTGATAAGCTCCGCCCTATTTTTGTAAGAATTCCTAAAGTGACTGAAAAGTATCTGGCTCCACTTTCTCTTTGGCAGATAAACTCATAGGTATCCTGAGAGTTTGCCTGTTCTTACTGCGAGTCATTTTCATCACATTTAGAGAAATATTTTTGACATGGATTTAAAAAAAAAAAACATTATCAAGAACCAGCGATCAGTAAACATTCGATGCCATGAATTCGTTTGAGCTCAGATGACTCATCAGCCACAGGTAGAAAAACCTTGTCTTATATTTTCATTATATGTATGCAGATTATTTTGTTCCATGGAGATTTTAACATTTAGGACGAAGGCTGTACCCCGAATAATGTACAGTGTTTTTCTTATAAGCAATGCAATGTTTGTTAGCTGAAGAATTGAGGTCTTACTCACCTTAGTATTATTCCACACACTTCTTCATATATCATCTGCTGAACTTCTCATGATACCTGCTCACCTGAGAAATGAAAATACAACGTCGAAGCATACATTTAAGCACTTTAAAGCAGCAATACAGAGTGTACAGTGAGTTGTGAAGTTCACTTTGATCTAACAGGGCTCAGGTGTAATGATGGCACTAATAAATGTCCTGAACTCAAAGCTTAAGTGAATAAAAGGGTTTTGGTATTCTGTTTCTGTTCATTCCGTAGGCCCATGCTGTGTGGAGTAAAGCTGCAGACTCACACACACTACTGGAGTACACACTTATCTACAGACACGCTTTCAGCTGAGTGGCAGATTAGATCAGCGTTCAGAATCTGGAGCAACCTGGTACTGAACCTTTCGAAATATATTTACTGAGAACAATGCACTCTTTGGTGTCATGCAGATAAGGATTAGTTCCTTTCTGAGGTTTCTTACTCATATCATCTCGGATTTTTCCTCGCCTGGTTCATTAGGGATAAATGTATAGATTAATATATAAAATATATGATTATATGTATATAACAATTGATACATTTCTGTAAAGCTGCTTTGAGTCATTGTTAAAAGTGCTATGCAAATAAAATTGAGTTGAATTGTCAGGTCCTGGATTTGGGAGGAAGTGCTAGCACCTGGTGGGACCCCAGAGCATAACAAGCCAAAACGGCTTGGTTTATTTAGAAAGATTTCAGCTTCCATCCAGTGGTGAATTGTGGTACTGCTACATCTCCATGAACGTTATTGATTTCTTGAGACATCCAGTCACATTACAGATGATGAAATGAAATTGCTTGATGCTGTACAAACAGGAACAACCCAATGGGAAGAATATTTCTCCTTTTGAAGTTCCACTGCTTACCCTATAACAAATGAATATGGACGAAATGTAGTGTGTTCTCTCGTGACTTGAGGAAGAATTCTTTTCAGGACATTCTGCTGGTATGGGTTTATCCCTCTGCTCTCATGATGCCATTCTATTAGCTATTAGCCAACACTGAAGCAAAATATTTTTTTTTCTGGTTAATATTTTTGGGGCATATGTTAGCATCTTAATACTGTTCTTAGCTTAAGCAGTGAAAATCCTCTCTAAGCACACGAGTGATTTCGGAACTGATGAAACATTTTTTTTTTATTAAAAGTCACAGCAGTGGCCTTGACCATTCCACAGGACAGTGGTTTCTGAGAGATCTTTTCTGTCATGACTAGAAAATAACCAGTTACATCTGTATATATTACAGATGATTCAGCACAGTGTCATCAATCAGCTGCCTTCTGTATGTCCACTGGTGTTCCACAAGGATCTATTCTGTGTCCACTGTTATGTACATTAAATATAAATGATCCTTCATCTGTATGTCCGGTCACTAATATCCAAATGTATGCAGTTGAGACTGTAGTTTATATACATGGTTGTAGTATGACACAAGCTGCAAATGAACTTAACAACACTGCGGTCCATGTAACAGTATGTTTAGGCTAAATGTGTCTAATAGAGTAGAACTAGATGATTTTGTATCAGGGAACAAATCGACATATAGTCCTTTCAAGGCTCAGGTAAAAAAGGTCTGTAATCAGGTCATGGTTAATTTTTCAAATTGTAGGATAATTCGAGATTATATGCCAACAGAAGCAGCTGTTAGTTAATGTACAGAGAGTTTTTTAAAAAGGTTTTTTTTCTACATTCTATCCAGGGATTACAGATGAAAAATATCCTTTGGCTAACTGTGGCACGTTTACTGTAATGTTTTCTAAATGTACACTGTCCATAGCTTGATGCTTTGTAAACAGAAACAACGCAGCAGAAATAATGGGAAGAATGGGAGACAAAGGTTCTCCATTTCCAGTTCCACTGCTTTTGGCTTTACACCATAACAAATAAAAATAAAGAGTGAAATAAACCAATAAATAAAATAAAATGTTCAGTGTTCAGGGTGATGAGATCTCTGGCATTGAATCCTGTTAATATCTTCTTCTTCTTTCGGCTTTTCCCTTCAGGGGTCGCCACAGCGAATCATCTCTCTCCACCTATCCCACTTCTGCATCCTCAACACTTGCACCCACTAGCTTCATATCCTCATTAATTCCATCCATATACCTCCTCTTTGGCCTTCCTCTTTGCCTCCTGCCTGGCAGCTCCATGTCCAACATTCTCCTACCAATATACTCACTCTCCCTCCTCTGAACATGTCCAAACCATCTTAATCTGGCCTCCCTAACTTTGTCCCCCAAACGTCCAACATGAGCTGTCCCTCTGATGTACTCGTTCCTAATCCTGCCCAATCTTGTCACTCCCAAAGAGAACCTCAACATCTTCAGCTCTGCTACCTCTAGCTCTGACTCCTGTCTCTTCCTCAGTGACACTGTCTCTAAACCATACAGCATGGCCGCTCTCACCACTGTCCTGTACACCTTCCCCTTGATTCTCGCTGATATTTTCTGATCACACAGAACTCCCCACACCTTTCTCCACCCATTCCAACCTGCCTGCACTCGCTTCTTTACCTCTTTCCCACACTCTCCATTACTCTGGACTGTTGACCCCAAGTACTTAAACTCCTGTACCTTCTTCACCTCTTCACCCTGTAACCTTACTGTTCCACTTCCCTCCCTTTCATTCACACACATGTACTCAGTCTTACTACCACTGACTTTCATTCCTCTTCTCTCCAGCGCAAACCTCCACCTCTCCAGGTTTTCCTCCACCTGCTCCCTGCTCTCACTACAGATCACAATGTCATCTGCAAACATCATTGTCCAAGGAGACTCCTGTCTGACCTCCTCTGACAGCTGGTCCATCACTATAGCAAACAGGAAGGGGCTCAGAGCCGATCCCTGATGCAGTCCCACCTCCACATTGAACTCCTCTGTCTGACCTACAGCACACCTCACCACTGTCCTGCTCCTCTCATACATGTCCTGCACCACTCTGACATACTTCTCTGCTACTCCTGACTTCCTCATACAGTACCACAGCTCTTCTCTTGGCACCCTGTCATACGCTTTCTCCAAGTCTACAAACACACAGTGCAACTCCCTCTGACCATCCCTATACTTCTCCATCAAAATCCTCAGAGCAAAAATTGCATCTGTTGTGCTCTTTCTGGGCATGAAGCCATACTGCTGCTCACAAATTTCCACTACCTTCCTTAACCTAGCTTCCACTACTCTTTCCCATAGCTTCATTGTATGGCTCATGAACTTTATCCCCCTATAGTTGCTGCAACTCTGCACGTCACCCTTATTCTTAAAGATCGGCACTAACACACTTCTTCTCCATTCCTCAGGCATCCTCTCACTCTCTAAAACCCTGTTGAACAAACTAGTCAAAAATTCCACAGCTGCCTCTCCCAGACACTTCCAGACCTCCACCGGGATGTCATCAGGACCAACTGCCTTTCCACTTTTCATCCTCTTCAAAGCCTTCCTGACTTCATCCTTTCTAATCTTGTTTACTTCCTGTTCCACAGAGTTCACCCCTTCTACTCTTTTTTCCCTCTCATTTTCCTCATTCATCAGCTCCTCAAAGTACTCCTTCCATCTCCTCTGTACACTCTCCTCACTTGTGAGCACCCTTCCATCTCTATCCTTAATAACTCTAACTTGCTGCACATCCTTCCCATCTCGATCCCTCTGCCTAGCTAACCTGTACAAGTCCTTCTCTCCTTCTCTAGTGTCTAACCTAGTGTACAACTCATCATATGCCTTCTGCTTGGCCTTAGACACCTCCCTCTTCACTCTGCGCTGTAACTCCTTGTATTCCTGTCTATTCTCTTCAGTCCTGTCCATGTCCCACTTCTTCTTGGCTAACCTCTTCCTCTGGATGCTATCCTGAACTTCCTCATTCCACCACCAAGTCTCCTTATCTTCTTTCCTCCTTCCAGATGACACACCCAGCACCTTTCTCCCTGTTTCTCTGATTACTTCTGCTGTAGTTTCCCAGTCATCTGGCAGCACTACCTGACCACCCAGAGCCTGCCTCAACTTCTGTCTAAATTCCTCACAACATTCCTCCTTTTTCATCTTCCACCACTTGGTTTCCTTCTCTATCTCTATCTTTGACCTCTTCGTCTTACAGACCATCAAAGTCATCCTACACACCACCATCCTATGCTGTCTGGCTACACTCTCTCCCACTACCACTTTACAGTCACTAATCTCTTTCAGATTGCCTCTTCTACATAGGATGTAGTCTACCTGTGTTCTCCTACCTCCACTCTTGTAAGTCACTCTATGCTCCTCCCTCTTCTGAAAATAAGTGTTAACCACACCCATGTCCATCCTCTTAGCAAAGTCCACTACCATCTGTCCTTCAAGGTTCCTTTCCTTAACTCCAAACTTGCCCATCACCTCCTCATCACCTGTGTTCCCCTCACCAACATGTCCATTAAAATCCGCTCCTATCACCACTCTCTCACCCGTGGGAATACTCTCCATCACCTCATCTAATTCACTCCAGAATCTCTCTTTCTCCTCTAACTTACAACCTACCTGTGGGGCATAACCACTAACAACATTCAACATCACCCCTTCAATCTCTAACTTCAGACTCATCACCCTGTCTGACACTCTCTTCACCTCCAGAACATTCCTCACAAACTCCTCCTTCAGGACCACACCTACCCCATTTCTCTTACTATCCACACCATAATAAAACAGCTTGAATCCTGCTCCTATACTACGAGCCTTGCTACCCTTCCACCTGGTCTCCTGTACACACAGTATATCCACCTTCCTTCTCTCCATCATATCAGCCAGCTCTCTACCTTTCCCTGTCATAGTACCAACATTCAGAGTTCCTATTCTCAGTCCTACACTCTTACCTTTCCTCTTCTCTCTCTGTCTGTGCACTCTCCTCCCTCCTCTACTTCTTCGACCAACAGTAGCCCAATTTCCACCGGCGCCCTGTAGGTCAACGGCGCCGATGGCGGTCGTTGTTAACCCGGGCCTCGACCGATCCGGTATGAAATTCGTACTGACGATTCGCATGGTTAAATTTGGCAATGTTTTACGCTGGATGCCCTTCCTGACGCAACCCTCTCTATTTATCCGGGCTTGGGACCGGCACAGAAGTCACTGGACTGTGACCCCCATGGCTAGATTTGAATCCTGCTAATATGTGCAGGTTTATGTTAGTTAAATTAAGTTGTCTGTATTTGTCACATTACTGCAAAGTGAAATTCTTTCTTCACATATCCCATCCGTGTGGGCTAGGGTCAGAGCACAGGGTCAGCCGTGATGCAGCGTCCCTAGAGCAGGGTGAGTTACGATGGCAGCTTGGTAGTGCTGGGGCTTGAACTTCTGATCAACGACCCAGAGCCTTAACCTCTGGACCGCATGTTCGTTTAAACATAAACCTCAATCAATGTAGCACAGGTATACGCTAGCTCCATGCACCATAACTCAATGTCTTTTTTTTTTTTTTTTTAAAGAAAGCATGTATTAGATTCAGAAACTCTGTATCCTTTAAAAGTACAAAACTGACTGGATTATTTTACTAATAATGAATGAAGAAAAGCTATTTTGGGGAGATTTGCTTTGTTCTTTTTTCAAGCTTTAATACTAGTCCATAAATTTACTACACTTTACATATCATTAATTGATACTGCTCAAGAAAAGTTTGAAAAAGGTTCTTTTTAGGTGTTTGTGAAATGCTAATATTAAAAAATCTATAAGTGGGTAATAGTTTATTTTCCTTCCCTCTTATGGTGGTAAATAAATCAGACTGGGAGACGTTTTAGTCTAAAGTCGCACTTTAATCCTAATACATATGAGTTGGTTTAACCCCCCCCCCCCAATCTCTTCCCCCCACCCTCACCCTATACACCAGGCACACAGACAGTGATGAATAAGGGACAGTTCAATATTTCTGAACAAAATCCATAATGAGTTTACAAAAAACTCAATGTAGTGACTCTGAGCTATGGGAAAGAGAACACACAGACCAGGAGCAGGAGAATTTACAGAAACAGAGTCAAGGAGACTGTCGTAAGAGTCCAGAACTACCAACATCAGCATCTCTCATGAAAACAGTTTTTTCTTCTGAGAATAAAGAAGCTTTAGGTATGTTATAAATAAAAACATGTAAATATAAGGGTGGAACTCTTTGGTTTTCAGTTCTGAGTTTTTTTTATATATATATATACATAAGTATCTTTGCTGCCCTCATCAAAGTACCTTTGGATTCAAGCTGTATTGATAAAACAAAATGAAAAGGAACGACTGCGATGCTGTGTGTTTATAATAAAGGAACGAAATGTAGTTTTTGTGTTCTATATTGTGTTTTTGTTTCTATTAAAAGAGATATTCCTGTTTATCGGATGAATTTCTGTGTTAAATATCCAAAATATATCGAAGTTATATAAAATGTTTTGCACTAATTACGCGTTTTGGTGGATATTCTTTGTGTTTTATGAAACAATAAACCAGTAAAGGACACATTAAAATAGAATTCCGGTCACTATATATACAAAAGACAGATGGTGTTTATAGGTTTAAAGGTTGTTGAGCCAAACGATTGACTACACAGAAAACTCTATATGTCTAACAGGGGTGTTGAACTTTGGTATCACTCGAGGTTTTCCACAGCACTGCAATTCCACACACACACACACACACACACCAACACTCTATATACTGGATATACGTTGTATAATGTTAAAGGACAATCTGCAAGATCGTCACATAACAGACGGTGCCATTGTAGAAAGGGGTTGTGTTCAAATACACAATGTTGCCAAAAGTTTTGGGACATCTGCCTTTACAGACACATAAATGTAATATGGAGTTGTCCCGCCCTTTGCAGCTAACACAGCTTCAACTCTTCTGGGAAGGCTTTCCACAAGGTTTAGGAGTGTGTTTATGGGAATTTTTGACCGTTCCTCTAGAAGCACATTTGTGAGGTCAGGCACTGATGTTGGATGAGAAGGCCTGGCTCGCAGTCTCTGCTCTAATTCATCCCAAAGGTGTTCTATGGGGTTGAGGTCAGGACTCTGTGCAGGCCAGTCAAGTTCCTCCACAACAAACTCACTCATCCATGTCTTTATGGAGCTTGCTTTGGTCACTGGTGTGCAGTCATGTTGGAACAGGAAGGGGTCATCCACAAACTGTTCCCACAAAGCAGGAAATTGTCCAAAATGTCTTGGTATGCTGAAGCATTAAGAGTTCCTTTAACTGGAACTAAGGGGCCGAGCCCAACCCCTGAAACACAACACCAGAATGCAATGATTTTTCAATGATTTGGAGGGGTGTCCCAAAACATTTGGCAATATAGTGTTAATCCATAACTGGGATTAAACCAGTCAAACCAATCCCTTTAGTTCCTTTATAAGTGAATAAGCACCGGGGAATCAATGCAGATTGGATGTATAGAATTTATTTTATTGCTATGAAGGCAATACGTTGGCCAAGTTCTGTATTTAAATCCTTTTGTTGGAGATCTTATAGACTTTAGTTAATGACATATAATCAAACTCTGTTTCCTGGGTAAGATTTATGCTCAAAATGGACTTTTTGGTATCTTTATCATGAGGTATTAGGAGAAATATAGCATCCAGTTGAAATTGGGGACAAAAGAAAAGTAATGAATTCTGTGGCTACAGTTATTATGTTCGTTTTCTCCATGAGACGCTTTGGTTTAAAGCACGAGGAAAATCAGGCCACAGGAGAAACGTTGTGCCCGTTAAAGGGACGCTTGATTTCAGCAGCTAGTTCTGTTTTAAAAGATTGGAGCTTGAGAAGATATTGCAATAATCTCAGTAATGACAGATCTATTCCAGCCCTCATGGGCAATGTTTAAGCACCTAAATATCTAGCACATGCCAAGACCTTGCAGTTGTATTTTACTACAAAACCATCATCAGTGGCTGTCTGATCCGTTTTATCTTGAACTTGGAGCTACAGCTTCCAAACCTGGGGTTAAACTCCTTACAACATACTTTTTGTGAATTTGCACACAGGGTTCCTCAAGGTTGCTGAGGTTCTTTTCTCACATCACCTGCCATCTGATGAACCCCAGGTCCTGTGAGATCTGCCCCTAGTGAGAAAAGCCTTGCTCACACTGATAATCGTGTGATTAGTGGACACTTGTATAGGTAGGAGTTTGTTTCTCTCACATTTTTATCTGGTATCTGTGCTGAGGCCATTTTGTTTTTGCTCAGTTTCCACATCCAGCCATTAGTTTTTTACTAGCCCTTGTGTCCAGGTGGTATTTCCTCAGATTAGTGCCCCTTGTGGTGAGCCAACAAATCACTAGAAGCTATTACAGTGTACTACAGCACTATGGATGGTGTCTCCACTCATAAACTTCTAACTGGAGTAAGAAGTCTTGGGCCTTTTCCAAGATTCCTGCATTGGAGTCTTTGAGGTCCTTTCCCTTTATAATGGAGCTGAAACAACTTTCTTAAAGACCCCCTTCATGCTGGCAACCACTTTGGTGCTACATGATTTATCTATAGTTGATGGCCAGGAGATACAAGAGACTGAACCGAGGGTTCCTGCATAAAGTCATATCACCTCACAGAATTCCATGAAGGGGTACCAGAACTAGCATCTTCCTTGCTATGCCCAGTGCTCACCATAACTGTACTCAACTATAGATATATCATGTAGCACCAAAGTGGTTTACAGTGTTTAATCAAGTAAAGACGCGGTGGTAGAAGATCTTTGACTACCAGGCAGGCCAGACCTCCACCACTGCCCTGACATGAAGCGTCTCCTCGTTATGGATTGAGCTCAGAGGTGTGCTTCTCCAGGTCATCAACCATTCTATAAGATCAACATCACCTTGTCCAGTCCAGCAGACATATCTGACCACCCTTCTGGTCATTCCTAGGGTGTTTGGATTCATGGGGATAAACCAGCAGGATCTCAATGAGAAGTCTGTACAGACAGATAGCCAGTGGAGGAGGAGTTTAATATCAAAACACTACATCAAGTGCCTTAGTGCTAAAGTCTTGGCATGGCTTTCAACATTGCCCCGTCACCTAGCTCTGTTCAGAGAACGGCAATAACTAGCATTCTGTTCCTAAAATGTCACCCGATATCCATTGCTTTATAATGAAAAATAAAAATAATAAATAAAAATAATAAAAAAAAACATCATAAATACATAAATAAATAAATAAACAAGTGCCATACAAATCACCAAGTAAAACACAATTACATTCCAGAAACAAAACAAATCTTTGCATGAAAAATAAAATCCAGACAAACAGTTGTTTAAAGCTTTTGGTCTGGATTTGTCACCTTCATCATCATCATCAACATTATCAACATCAACATCATCATCATCATCATCATCATCATCATTTCATAAAGATTTTTTTTGTCACAGCCTTTTTACATTAGCAATAATTTAGCATTTTTCCTACAAAATCTATTGAAACACTAACAGGTACATTCCCTCTAGAAGTGTATGTCAGATGACCCCTCCCACCCACTCACCTAGCCACACCCACTCACCTAACCACGCCCACCAAATGCAGCTGGATTCATCTTTGTGTTCTTTTTCTGAGATAATGTACAGTGGCTACTCCCTGCTCTCTGGTGTGTAGGTGTGTTGGTTCATTTCAGTTTGGTTTATATGCTGGAGAATAGTTCACACACACACACACACACACACACACACACACACACACACACACACACACACACACACACACACACCTTCAATCTCTCCTAGCACCAGTGCAGGCAGTTGACTCTATCCCTCCATCCGTTCTTCATTGGTTTGGCTGATATTTGGCTCACTTATGTATTAAAAAAGATTTTGGTTTAGTTTTTTTCAGTTTTGGCTCATTTGTTTGTTTTTTTCTCACAACATTCTCGATCAAGAATAACTTGGAAGCTACATTTTCACAGTAAGATCTTAAACTCCCCACAAACAACATATCAAAATAGGCAATACATTATCCTAATCATCCCAAAAATAGAAAGAATGAGACAAGCGTCAACATAGAAAGCAAGAAAAAGGCAATAAAACAAAATATATATATATATGTACTTTAAGTTCAGTTCAGTGAGGTCAATAAATATTCCTCAGGAATGTGAGTGAAAAAAAAACAAGGTCACACAGGAGGTAGGAGGAGCTTGGACTGGTCATCCTCCACTGAGCTGTCAATCACAGTCTCTGATCAGCTGCTGCCCCAAACATCCTCTTCATCCACCTCATATTTGTTTATTTCTTTTTTCTCGTTGTGGATCCTTGTTTTCATTCAGTTCACTCATTCGTTAGTTTTTCTCACTTGGTTTTTTTTGGTTTGCTCCTTGTGTTGAAAGAAAAGAAACGTGATGCTTTGTATTCCATTTCTCTTTCTACAGAGATCTTCTCCCACACATCTATCTTGATCCATCTCCTTTTCTTGATTTTTTTGATCAAGGGTCACAAAAGGATTCACGGGGAAGCATCAGGGTTTTTTTTGTTTTTTTTTTAAAGTTGTTAGATGTTGTTTTTTTTCTTCTGACGTATCTGAGGTCTTGTCTGAACTCTTGCTTGCTGATGCCACAAGGACAGACAAAATGCTTTGGTATCAAGAGATGAAGAGAATGAGTTGATTTTGTATCATAACAAAAACAGAATGCTAAAGGGTTCGAGGTTAAAGCAGTACAAATACAGAGAAAAAGAGATCTGGAATAATGACAAATATCTTAAATAGAGTTACTCGAGCAAGCGTATGATAGAGGTAGATTGAGAACGACAAAAATAATGTGAAAAAAATCTAACCTGAAGCAGGATTTAAAATAATGAAGAAAAAAAAAAAACCTGTAAAATGAGTGGAGCTGATGATCTGATCCTGTGATCCTGGACAGTCAGGCTTTAAAAGTCCTTTAGGTAAAGCTTTTCTCTCCGATTTTATTTTTGGTTTCAGTTTTTGGTGTTTTGGTTTTGGCTATTTTGGCATGTGTTTGTCTTTTTTTTCTCAAGCTACTTTTTTTTGGTTTGAACTCATCCCTTCCATCCAGTGACCGTGGTCATCTTCTTATCTTCCTTCCATTTATCCACCACCTTTTCGTCCTTATATTCTGCCTCAGCTGTTTGTAGTGTTTTTTTTTACATTATTTTTATGGCCAAAAAAGAAGCACTGCAACTCTGCCTTTAAAATAAACTGACTGATAAATTTCTTCATTCATCCACCCCATCGTCATACCCTTTCTTCCGTTCTTCAGGACATTTTTGGTATTGTAGGAGGAGAAATATGGAGGAGTGAAAGATGGCTTCGCTTGAAAAGGCAAGTTGTCTCAGCTGAATCTGACTCCTCCCCTTCATTGGCCCTTACAGATCACTCAGCCATTGCCCCTCCTAGAGGTGGTGGAGAGGCTTCACTGAAGGAGCAGTAAGAAGCAGGACTTGAGCAAAGAGAAGCAGAGCAGGAGTCTGGGCTCATGTGGCTGGCACTGGAAGGTGAACATGCACGTGCTGCGCTACCCAATCCCATACCAGTGCCTGTCGCCATGGGCAACAAGGTGGGGCGGTTAAGAAAGAGGGAGGAGCATAGCCCCACTCCTGGAGCTGTAGCCCCACCAAAGAACATTTGACCGCTGCTCTCTAGTGCTGAAATGGACATCTGACCACCCCTTACAGCCAGAGCTGTGAAAAAAGGAAAAAAAATAATTATACACAAGGGGAAATCTGTATAAAAAAAGCACAAAACAGCTGAAATATATTTGCATAATGAAGTAACACTATATTGCCAAAAGTTTTGGGACACCCCTCCAAATCATTGAGTTCAGGTGTTGTTTTTCAGGGGTTGGGCTCGGCCCCTTAGTTCCATTGAAAGGAAGTCTTAATGCCTCAAGACATTTTGGACAATGCTCATGCTCTTTGTGAGAACAGTTTGGGGATGACCCCTTCCTGTTCCAACATGACTGCACACCAGTGACCAAAGCAAGGTCCATAAAGACATGGATGAGCGAGTTTGGTGTGGAGGAACTTGACTGGCCTGCACAGAGTCCTGACCTCAACCCCATAGAACACCTATGCTCCGCTCTAATTCATCCCAAAGGTGTATTATGGGGCTGAGGGCTGAGAGCCAGGCCTTCTCGTCCAACATCAGTGCCTGACCTCACAAATGCATTTCTAGAGGAACGGTCAAAAATTCCCATAAACACTCTCCTAAACCTTGTGGAAAAAAGAATTGAAGCTGTTATAGCTGCAAAGGGCGGGACAACTCCATATTACATTCATGTGCAGGCAGATGTCCCAAAACTTTTGTCAATGCATACATCCATGATTTTGAGACACAGCTGATACTAGACATTAATATGAATAAATGTGAATAAACAAGATGATGAATCATGATGAGCCTTATTATGTACAGCCAATCCTGTTGCAGCAGCTCACGTCATTAAATCAGGCAGATGTAGATGAAGAGCTTCAGCTGATGTTCACAACAAATATCAGAATAGGGAATGTAGCAGAAGGTCTTCAGAGTTTGACTCCACGGACTTTTACAGTGGTGTGAAAAAGTGTTGTGTTCCTGATGTCTTATTTTTTTGCATGTTTGTCACACTTTAATGTTTCAGATAATCAAACACATTTAAATATTAGTCAAAGATAACACAAGTAAACACATCATGCAGTTTTTAAATGAAGGTTTTTATTATTAAGGGAAAACTAAATCCAAAACTACATGGCCCTGTGTGAAAAAGTGTTTGCCCCCTAAGCCTAATAACTGGTTGGTCCACCCTTAGCAGCAACAACTGCAATCAAGCGTTTTCCATAACTTGCAATGAGTCTGTTACAGCGCTGTGGAGGAATTTTGGCCCACTCATCTTTGCAGAATTGTTGTAATTCAGCCACATTGGAGGGTTTTCGAGCATGAACCACCTTTTTAAGGTCATACCACAGCATCTCAATGGGATTGAGGTCAGGACTTTGACTCGGCCACTCCAAAGTCTTCATTTTGTTTTCTTCAGCCATTCAAAGGTGGACTTGCTGTTTTTGGATCATTGTCCTGCTGCAGAACCCAAGGTCGCTTCAGCTTGAGGTCACAAATTGAACTTTTTGGAAGGTCTGTGTCCCATTACGTCTGGCGTAAAAGTAACACCGCATTTCAGAAAAAGAACATCATACCAACAGTAAAATATGGTGGTGGTAGTGTGATGGTCTGGGGCTGTTCTGCTGCTTCAGGACCTGGGAGACTTGCTGTGATTAATGGAACCATGAATTCTGCTGTCTACCAAAAAATCCTGAAGGAGAATGTCCGGCCATCTGTTTGTGACCTCAAGCTGAAGCGACCTTGGGTTCTGCAGCAGGACAATGATCCAAAACACACCAGCAAGTCCACCTCTGAATGGCTGAAGAAAAACAAAATGAAGACTTTGGAGTGGCCTAGTCAAAGTCCTGACCTCAATCCCATTGAGATGCTGTGGCATGACCTTAAAAAGGTGGTTCATGCTCGAAAACCCTCCAATGTGGCTGAATTACAACAATTCTGCAAAGATGAGTGGGCCAAAGTTCCTCCACAGCGCTGTAACAGACTCATTGCAAGTTATCAAAAACGCTTGATTGCAGCTGTTGCTGCTAAGGGTGGACCAACCAGTTATTAGACTTAGGGGGCAAACACTTTTTCACACAGGGCCATGTAGTTTTGGATTTAGTTTTCCCTTAATAATAAAAACCTTCATTTAAAAACTGCATGATGTGTTTACTTGTGTTATCTTTCACTAATATTTAAATGTGTTTGATCTGAAACATTAAAGTGTGACAAACATGCAAAAAATAAGACATCAGGAAGGGGGCCAACACTTTTTCACACCACTGTATATAATGACATTATCATGTAGATGTGATTTTAGAGCCTTAATGATACACAAAATCAACACAAGCATTGCTGAAATGTGCTTTAGGTTTCCAGTCCCATTAAAAGTGCACAATAATGGTCATTTATTAATGCCACAGCGTTTTTGTTATGCATTATTAATCCTAATTAAAATTACATAGCCTAATTGCCTCAATTAAATTCATCAAGTCATTTTGGATTAAATTAACAGCCAATTTAGCAAATGTAGATTTTTTTTAAAAACAAACTTTACAAACATATTAAACCTTCATCTGAGATCTCTGCCATTTTTAGGATTGGAAGGAAAATCAACAACAAAAAGTCTTTACATGACATGGAGATGGAGGGATAAAGAAGAGAAAAAAATTCACAAGGAAATGGAAGAAATTAGAGACTATCATTCATCCATTCATTCACACAAACATGCCACAAGTGAAGATGGTGTAGATGTTCCACTACAGACTCCTGCAGCTTGTGATAAACCATGAGGATCTCAGTGTGTATTGTTCTCAGTAATATTGTACGTAGATGAAATCCAAATGTTTTTGTCTCTAAACATCTATCTATTCTATCATCTGTCTATTCTATCATCTATCTATTCTATCATCCCTCACTTCTGTTCCTCTTCCTCTATTCTTCACAAACCTTGCATTGTGGCCAGAGGATGGCTGCTGATCAGAGCCGGGGTCAGGCTTGTGCTTACACCCATCACTGAATTCCTGTAATGTGTATGGCCCCATTTACACACACACACACACACACACACACACACACACACACACACACACACACACACACACACACACACACACACACACACACACACACACACACACACACGGGAGGAAAAGTAAGGACGTTTAAAGGGATCACTCAGACCTAACAGAACAGTGAATAAAATAATTATTAATGTTTACTTGTCTTCGAGGAGAAAAAAGAGTCACAGAAACAAAACACTGAGTTGCTTCAACATTCCAGAATTTTCTCAGTGTTAATTCATCAGAGCTCTAAACTGAAAATAAATAAACTCCTTCATAAACACGGATGTTGGACTCATTAGTGGAGGCATGAAGGGGAAATATTTGGTTTAATATACTTCCTGTTAATATATTCACTTCACATCACACCCAGAACTCTGAACATTACAGAACCAATCTTTAATCAGAAACAAATATATGTTCAACTCTATAGTGTATGAGTATTTAATTGTAAAGCACTACACAGTAATATAGATGGCTGGCTCAAGTTTTCTTCACTTATTTTAGCCCTCCATCTTCTCTCAGTTCAGACTGATGAGATTAGATTCTCCTCTAACATGTCTCATCATTTCATTCCATGGCCTGGAATTCAATTCAATTCAATTCATTTCTATAGCACTTTTAACACTGGATATTGTCTCAAAGCAGCTTTACAGAAATATAGAAACATAGAATAAAAATGATAAAGTTGCAATTTATCTCTAACATTTATCCCTAATAAGGAGCCTGAGGTGACGGTGGTGAGGAAAAACTCCCTGAGATGATCTGAGAGGAACCAGGCTCAGAAGGGACTCATCCCCATCTGGGCGACACTGGACACTAAATAATGTCAGTGCTGCTGTTTCGAGATGCTTCTCTATATCATGATGCTGCACTGTGGGTACGGATCATACACAGAACCATTTCTCTAAAAAATAAATGATGTTTTAAATCGAGTTGTTTTTTGTTTCTAAAGAAAATTCTGATTTGTTCAAATACATTTAAACCTTCTCTAAGGTTCTAGCAAGTTCCTTCACCTTCAACATAATTGCTGCTTGTGTGAAATCTTCCTTAACAATGAAAACATCTTTTATAACCACTCTGTCTCTGAGCTCCACCATACCTAGGTGTGTACATGTGAAGTGAATATTTGCACTTGAAATATATTAAATAACAAAAACAAAAAAACTTATTTTTTTTGAGGACACTGTATGATTAATGAGAATCGAATCTTGCTTGTTGGAGAAAAACTGACTTGTGTTTATTGTGTTGTTGTAGTTAAACCTAATGAACAGAGCTGTAAAATAAATTCCAAATTAATAAATAGAAATAAATTGTAGATGTGAGTGTAATGTTCTTACCCAGTGGGGCTGGGGCTAGCTCTGCTGAGATGGGGCGAGGTCACCGCCGGGGGGGCGGAGCTTACAGACGCATGGCTGACAGGGTGAGGAGGGCAGGCTGCAGAGGGAGCGGGACTAACAGCTGCAGAGAGAAAATAAAGAATAATCTGATCTGTCCGAATCTGAAGATGTGTTTCTGATCATTTCTAATGCAGACTTGTACCTGTCACATTCAGACTCGAAGTGGTGGCTGGAATTAGCCCCTGACTGGACATCTGGAGAGAAGGACACCAACAATTATGGAATTTTAAAACTCTAAAAAAAATGTAAAATTATTTTAATATGAATTTAATATATTTTCATTATTAAAGATATTAATTATTACAGATCACTTTAAATAAAATTCACTTTTTATGTAGTGAATTTAATAAACCTGAAAAAAACATGATAAACATAATTCAAAATTAGAGTTTAAAATTTTGAGATCTGACCATAAATTAAAATGTAAAGTATCCAGGATCTCAGGGAGAAGTAAATACTTTCAGAGAGAAAAGTTCTGTTTTCTACAGCGTTAAGTTAAAGTTAAGTTTTCTACAGCGATGTTAAACTATTTAGATTCTAGCTTAGCAGGCTATGCTAACAATCATTAGCAACCAACAGGTTACCTGTTTAATAGGAATTTAGAAAATTTACTTGGACATAAAAATTTAGATTTGACTCTATTATTTTTTGTTTACATTCACTTCCTGGATGTGGGCATGGCTGTGACTGTCTAAACACTTTTGAGTTTGAATCCTGGAATTCTGTAATCGTCTATTTCTCCTGGATGATTCCTTTTTGGCCTAAAATCGATATATACTTTTTTTAATATTTGAATTTTGAGCTCAAAAATTTTGGTCCATGTCAAGCGTAACAACACTCCACACATCACTAGTGGCTCGTACCATGTGTGAGCTGTAGCAGGGGGGTTTGTGAGGGGCAGGAGGGGGCTGGCTGGGCAGGGGAGGGGTGGAGCTCGAGGGGTTGATGCGCTTCTCTTTCTGTCGGCGGTTACAGAACCACACGCGGATCACTTCCTTTTCCATGTTGAGCTGCTCGGCCATCAGAAGGATCTCCTCCGAGGTAGGCTTCTGGTTCTGTTGTATGACGAGAAAAATAGAGAAAGCTTATTTCTGTAATCTTGTAGCTCTTAAATAATAATGTGAAGGTTCAAACTCTTCATAATGGATGGATTATTTCAAACATCACAGACTGTCTGTATTTTGGTTTCCATGGTAACAGCAGCTGATTCTAATTTCCACATTCTGTTTTTATTCAGAATTAAATTCAGATGTTTTTCATGTGTATTTCTCTTGAGCAAAGATTTTCAATCAGCTGCCTTTAAATCCCCAAAACTTTCAGCGATAAAAAGCAAATTTTTGACATTTGACAAAAATTTGACATTAACGTAGCATAAAAAACAGTGCAATTAAAAATAAATTAACAAGACAATAAAAATAACCTATAATTTTAGGTTATAGTTATAGTTTTAGGACTTACTGTACATCCACATGGAACAGTGTAACAGTAACAAAGACATATATTTTAACACTGGACATTGTCTTACAGCAACTTTACAAAAATATAGAAACAATATAGAAATATAGAATAAAAATGTTCCCCTCCTTGAACTGCCACCTTACTGTGGTGGAGGGGTTTGAGCACCTGAATGAACCTAGGAGCCATGTTGTCGGGGCCCTGGTGCTCCTGGTAGGGTCACCCAAGGCAAACGGGTTCTAGGTGACGGGTCAAAGAGCGGTTCAAAAAGGGTAACATCAAGGACCGTTACGTCACCCGGATTGGCGTCACCCTGGAGCCAGGCCTGGAGCCAGGGTTGGGGCATGCAGGCGAGCGCCTGGTGGCCGAGTCTTTGCCTGTGGGACTTGGCCGGGCACAGCCCAAAGGAATGACATAGGCCCACCTTCCCGTAGGCCCACCAACCGCAGGAAGGAGCATAAGGGTCCGGTGCAGTGTGCCTTGGGTAGCAGTCATGGGCGCGGGCCCCGACGACCTAAACCCTGGCCAAAGAATCTAGCTTTTGGGACATGGAATGTCACCTCACTGGGGGGGAATGAGCCTGAGCTGGTGAGGGAGGTTGAGCGGTTCCCGGCTAGAGATAGTCGGGCTTGCCTCCACGCACAGCCTGGGCTCTGGAACCCAACTCCTTGAGAGAGGTGGAGCCTCTTCTACTCTGGAGTGCCCCATTGTAAGAGGCGTCGCTTATAGCCCCCCAGCTCAGCTGCCATGTGTTGGAGTTTTCCCCGATAAACGAGAGGGTTGTTTCCCTGCGCCTTCGGGCTGGGTATAGGCGTCTCACTGTTGTTTCAGCTTGTGGGCCAAACAGCAGTGTGGAGTACCCAACCTTCTTGGAGACCCTGCGAGGGGTGCTGGAAGGTGCTCCAATTGGGGACTCCATAGTTTTACTGGGGGACTTCAATGCCCATGTGGGCAACGACAGTGATACCTGGAGGGGTGTGATTGGGAGGAACGGCCCCCCTGATCTGAACTCGAGTGGTGTTCTGTTGTTGGACTTCTGTGCTAGTCACAGTTTGTCCATAACGAACACCATGTTCAAGCATAAGGGTTCCCATCAGTACACATGGTACCAGGACACCCTAGGCCGGAGATCAATGATCAACCTTGTGGTCATGTCATCTGATCTTTGGCCACATGTCTTGGACACTCGGGTGAAGAGAGGGGTGGAGCTGTCAACAGATCACCACCTGGTGGTGAGTTGGATCCACTTACGGAGGAGGATGCCGGACAGACTTGGCAGACCCAAACGTATTGTGAGGGTCTGTTGGGAACGTCTTGCTGATCCCTCTGTTAGGGGAGTCTTCAACTCCCACCTCTGGGAGAGTTTCAACCAGATCCTGAGGGAGGTTGGGGACATTGAGTCTGAGTGGACCATGTTCTCCTCCTCCATTGTTGACGCAGCCATCCAGAGCTGTGGACGTAAGGTCTCTGGTGCCGGTCACGGCGGCAATCCCCGAACACAGTGGTGGGCACTGAAAGTAAGGGATGCCGTCAAGCTGAAGAAGGAGTCCTATCAAGCCTGGTTGGCTCAGGGGACCCCGGAGGCTGCTGAAGTGTACCGGCAGGCCAAGCGAGCTGCAGCCCGGGTGGTCTTGGAAGCAAAAACTCGGGTCTGGGAGGAGTTCGGTGAGGCCATGGAGAAGGACTATCGGACGGCCTCTGGGAAATTCTGGCAGACCGTTTGGCACCTCAGAAGGGGTAAGCAGCTCTCTACCAACACTGTTTACGGTGGAGATGGAGAGTTGCTGGCCTCAACTGGGGGCCTCTACCTTATATTGCCAGACGGTGGACGGAATACTTCGAGGATCTCCTCAATCCCACTGACACGCCTTCCATAGAGGAACCAGAGGCTGAGGACTCAGAGGTAGATTCATTCATCACCCAAGCTGAGGTCATCGAGGTAGTTCAGCAACTCCTCAGTGGCAAGACACCAGGGATGGATGAGATTTGCCCTGAGTACCTTAAGTCTGGATGTTGTGGGGCTGTCTTGGCAGACACGTCTCTGCAACATAGTGTGGCGGTCAGTGATAGTGCCTCTGGACTGGTCAACCGGGGTGGTGGGCCCCCTTTTTAAGAAGGGGGACCAGAGGGTGTGTTCCAACTATAGGGTGATCACACTCCTCAGCCTCCCAGGGAAAGTCTATTCCAGAGCACTGGAGAGGAGAGTCCGACTGTTAGTCGAACCTCGGATACAGGAGGAACAATTCGGTTTTTGTCCTAGTCGTGGAACACTGGACCAGCTCTATACAATCCACAGGGGGCTCGAGGGTTCATGGGAGTTTGCCCAACCAGTCCACATGTGTTTTGTGGACTTGGAGTAGGCATTTGACCGTGTCCCTCGTGGCATTCTGTGGGAGGTGCTTTGGGAGTATGGGGTCCATGACCCTCTGTTAAGGGCTGTTCGGTCTCTATATAACCGGAGCAGGAGCTTGGTTCGCATTGCCAGCTGTAAGTCAGATCTGTTCCCAGTGCATGTTGGACTCCAACAGGGCTGTCCTTTGTCACCGGTTCTGTTCATTGTTTTTATGGACAGAATATCTAGGTGCAGCCAGGGGCTGGAGGAAGTCCAGTTTGGGGACCACAGGATTTCATCGTTGCTTTTTGCAGATGTTGTCCTGTTGGCTTCTTCAAGCCTGGACTTACAGCATGCACTGGGGTGTTTTGCAGCTGAGTGTGAAGCGGCTGGGATGAGGATCAGCACCTCCAAATCTGAGGTCATGGTTCTCGACCGGAAAAAGGTGGCTTGCACCCTCCAGGTTGGAGGGGAGTTCCTTCCTCAAGTGGAGGAGTTTAAGTATCTTGGGGTCTTGTTTATGAGTGAAGGGGAAAGGGTGGATCGTGAGGTTGACAGACGGATCGGTGCAGCGGCAGCAGTAATGCGGTCTATGTACCGGTCTGTTGTGGTGAAGAAGGAGCTGAGCCGGAAGGCAAAGCTCTCGATTTACCAGTCAATCTACATTCCTACTCTCACCTATGCTCATGAGCTCTGGGTCATGACCGAAAGGATAAGATCTCGGATACAAGCGGCCAAAATGAGCTTCCTCCGTAGGGTGGCGGGGCGCTCTCTTAGAGATAGGGTAAGGAGCTCTGTCACCCGGGAGGAGCTCGGAGTAGAGCCGCTGCTCCTCCACATCGAAAGGGGACAGTTGAGGTGGCTCGGGCATCTGTTTCGGATGTCTCCTGGACGTCTCCCTGGGGAGGTGTTCTGGGCATGCCCCACCGGGAAGAGACCCCAGGGAAGACCCAGGACACACTGGAGAGACTATGTCTCTCGGCTGACCTGGGAACGCCTCGGGATCCCTCCGGAAGAGCTGGAGGAAGTGTCTAGGGAGAGGGGAGTCTGGGCATCCCTGCTTAGACTGCTGCCCCCACGACCCGGCTCTGGATAAGTGGAAGACAATGATGATGATGATGATGAGAATAAAAATGTAAAAGTTAAGTTATTATTTATCGTTAACATTTATCCCTAATGTCTTCGGTGGTGAGGAAAAACTCCCTGAGATGATCTGAGGAAGAAACCTTGAGAGGAACCAGGCTCAGAAGGGAACCTCATCCTCATTTGGGTGACGCTGGACAGGAAATAATGAAATAATGTAAAAGTCTTTTTTTTCTAGTGCAGGTTTCATGTTTGCACTGAAGTTAATTGTACAATTAATTAATTGTGTTATTGAATAACAATAGCAACACGAAACTAAATCCCAAGACCAAAAGAGGCACACAATTACGACGAGGACTCAGCAAAATAAGAGCAACATAACCAATATAAATAGAAAAAACAATAATGGCACATTAGGAACAGGTGTGCAGAGATAGGGAGGGGCTAAGAATTGGGCAGGGCACACATGAAAACACGAAACAAACCACATGACACAGAAAACTCGCTGTCCCCTAGTGTTCGGGCAGGGAAATGTCCAACCATCCTCACATGTTTTTTAGACATTCTTGCTAACTGAAATAATAGAAATAGTTTTGTTCTTTTAGCAAATCTTTAGCAATTTTTTAAATGTATTTAGTTAAAGTATCATTATAATCTACTAATGAATAAAAATGTTTAAAGCATCATGAGTATGTGTATGATCTCATAATAAGAGGAATTAGACACATGATCATTAATATTTATTTATTTAGCTCCTCAGTCTCACCGTGATGAAGTTTCGCTCTAGAGCAATGCGGACATTGGCCTCGATGCTGGTGCGTTTCTTCCTGCGTCGTCCAGGCAACCCCTCAAAGCCCAGCACTGGGGAAGAGAGTGAGCTGGGACTGGGCAGCATGTTGTCTATAGCCATGGTTTCTACACAAACATTATAACACAACATCTGAAGAACTTTTCATGCAAAGCATTCTCTATACTCACAGTCATGTTTAAGCACTCCAACATACACACACACACACACACACACACACACACACACGCACACACACACACACACACACACACACACACACACACACACACACCTGCATCACTCAGCCATTTCTCCAGCAGGGGTTTGAGCTTGCACATGTTTTTGAAGCTGAGGTTGAGCGCCTCGAAGCGTGAGATGGTGGTCTGACTGAAGTCATTGCCATACAGCTTACCCATGGCCATTCCTACATCACCCTACAAACACATGGAAACAACTGTTATTGTAACACACACACACACACACACACACACACACACACATACATACACACACGCACACACCTGGGTAAAGCCAAGTTTAATCCTCCTTTGTTTGAAGGTTCGAGCAAACTGCTCCAGCTCCTCCAGATCGCTGGGTTCCTCGCTGTGTGAGGTCACGGTTGCCGCCAAGTTCATGGGTGTGGCTACTGATGGGGTCAAGCTGCTGTCCCTTCCCTTCTCCCTTTGTAGTGAGCACGGCCTAGCCTCATGATGGCGCTACAGCACACACAGAGTCTCACACCGTTCAATCATGTTCACCATTCTACCCAATCTTTTAAACCAATAAAATTTCCCTACAAAAAAACAGTTCTAACCAGTTCTAAATGCTGTTTCTCATCAATCCCAACACCTGGATGTCCAGTTTGTGATGGATGCCTGGGGTTATCATATACCTGTGTTTGCATGGCCAGTCTGGGCGGCGTGGTCAGGAGAGATCCGGGACTTTGCTGAGGTAGTGGAATCAGATTTTGTGTAGAAAGCAGACCTGTGTGAAGGAAAGAAAGACAGAAAAAAATGAATATTTATTATTACAACATTATTACTGAATGCTGTGTGTGTGTGTGTGTCTGTGTGTGTGTGTGTGTGAGACACGCACCCTGCTGGCTCTGCTGGGCTTGTGCCTGGGGTAAGAGGAACTGAGACTGCAGAGGGTGACCCGGCATCAACACCAACTGCTGCAGCTGTAACAGCTGCTGGATGTCCTAAAGGAACGGTCATCATTGTAGTCATTTCAGTAAACTTTGTGTTACAGGTCAGTGTGTGGAGCAGGGTGTGTTTGTGTGTTTACAGGAAATTCAGAAGAAGTACAGTTGTACCTGGGCAGTGAGCTGGATGGGCTGTGAGAGGGCGAGTGGTGACGGAGCATGGACTGGACTCTGCTCTGTTTTGGCTTGTGTCTGGACTTGTGCTGGACCCTGATTGGCTTGTTGCTGCTGAGCCTGCTGCTGACTGGCTGCGGCAGCTGCGTGAACTGCATTGGTCTGCTGCACTGCAGCGACCAGGAGCTGCGCCTGAGCCTGCTGAAGCAGTAGCTGCTGCTGTGCTGGGAGAAGAGCTGCCAGCTGGAGAGAGGAGGGACAGGAAAGAGAGAGATTTAGGTGCCTCAGCGCAGCAGGAGCTCATCACCGCCTTCTGAGAACGTCAAACCATCAAGAAGGTATTCATTACATCACTTCCTCTTTTCAGATTGTTTTGTACACTGCAGACGAATCATGTTTTTTTCAGCCTGGGTTGATTCAGTGTTTATGTTTTTATGGTTAGATTTAAGAAGATTCCAGGAGAACATGCAAAGAAACCTCCAAAATCCCGGATTTCCTCCTGTTTTACAGCTTTATTACAACTTTATTACATCTAAAACCTGTTATAAAGGTTGATTATTAGACCTGTTATAAAGATGAGTCTCTCCACTGACACTGTGGTAAATATCACACATGTATAATAAGACTTCAGGGTCAGAGGTCAGAATTTTGAGACACCTGAATGTAATGATTCCCTTATATATTTTGTGTGTGTGTGTGTGTGTGTGTGTGGGGGGGCATGTGTGTGTGTGCGTGTGTGTGTGTTTGTGTGTGTGTGCGCGTGTGTGTGTGTGTGTGTGTGTTTTACCCCTGCTAGCTGGTTGCCTGCTAACATGAGCTGTGTATGTGGTAGAGGAGGCCGAGCTGGAAGAGGTGGCGCATGGGGACTGAGTTCAGGGACATCTCCTACTTTAACCTGTAAAACACACACACACAAACACACACACACACACACACACACACACACACACACACACACGCACACACAGTTTATGTGAGGATTGTCACATAATACACACATATAAACACACACTCTCTCTCTGTCTCGCTCTCTGTCTCTGTCTCTCTTTCTCTCACGCACTGACACACACACACACACACACACACACACACACAAAAATTCTCTCTCTCTCTCTTTCACGCACTGACACAAACACACTCTCTCTCTCTCTCTCTCTTTTCTCTCTCTCTCTCTCTCTCTCATGCACTGACACACACACACACCCCTCACCTTGGTGTAGCTTGGAGCTGGAGAGAAGCAGAATGGACTTGTTTTCATTGTCTGAGTGTAAAAAGCAGAGTCAGAAATTCAATTAAATTGTTTATAAAGCAAGATGGAAACTCTCAACCAATCAGATCGCTTCATCAAGAAACCCACTTTATTACATCATCAAGTTCATCATCCTGACTCGACTTCATACACAGATCGTTTAAAATATGAAACCACAGCACGCTCTAATCTGATTGGTCAGGAGGCGCCCATTATATCTGTATACCAGCGCCGCTCGGACAGTCGCTCCAGCGGGGAGGGGTTCATTGTTTCTATAGCAACCAGTACACAGGGACTTTTATATCAAGTCTTAAAAAGCATGTATTTCTTCAACAAAGTGATGACAAATTTATTTAATTCAGTTTAATTCTATTTAATTTTATTTGAACATTAGATGTTGTCACAAATGAAGGATATAAATTAAAAATTTTTATTTATCCAGAAATGTAGTCTCTTTAAAGCAGTAAGCACAAAGTCTACATAAAGTCTACATTAATTAATGATTAATTATGACTGATCACAAAATCACAATAAAGTGTGTGTAATAGTTGCTTTCGGCTGCTCCCTGTTCGGGGTCGCCACAGCGGACCAACTGGTCCGCACAACAACTTGGCGAATGTTTTACGCCGGATGCCCTTCCTGACACAACCCTCCCATTTTTCCGGGCTTGGGACCGGCACTGCATCCAGCGGCTGGGGTTGAGGCATTGGCTGGGAATGGAACCCGGGCCTTCCGCATGATAGGCGAGTAACCTACCACTGAGCCACCAAAGTGTGTGTAATAATAATAATAATAATAATAATAATAATAATAATAATAATAATAATAATAATAATAATAATAATAATAATAATAATAATAATAATAATAATAATAATAATAATAATAAATGCTGTACCTGATCACTAGGCTTGGGGCTGCTCTTCTTGGAATCTGTCAAGCCCCACACACACACACACACACACACACACACACACACACACACACACACACACACACACACACACACACACACACCACACACATACACACACACACACACACACACACACACACACACCCTCAGGCTTCACCTTCACACAACAAAGAGTAACAACATCAACAAACATCACCCACAGGCACACACATTAGTGGGAGAACCAAAAAGCAAAAGTTTTAAACTAGGTTGGGGCCCCTTGTGGGCCCGTTTTGGGGGTTGTGTGTGTGTGTGTGATAGCCTGTTTTAAGGTAGAGGCTTGAGCAAGGATGATATTGTCAAATTTATGAAATCTTTGAATCATCAGGTCTTGAGCCTGGATCTTCTTGTGTTCCTCGGCACAGAGAGGATGAAGAGCTGTGATGTTTCTAAGAAAGGTTTATCTCTGTTAGAGACAAATATCTATAGAGAGACGAAAAAGGTATTTTTCTGGAGAGTTGAGTAGCTGGAAAGGAAGTGATTATGACATTTTGGCATTAAAGTGCCAATTAAAGCATTTACACTGTATTGCCAAAGGTTTTGGGACACCCCTCCAGATCATTGAGTTCAGGGGTTGGACTCGACCCTTTGCAGCCATAACAGCTTCAACTCTTCTGGGAAGGCTTTCCACAAGGTTAACGAGTGTGTTTATGGGAATTTTTGACCGTTTCTATGAGGCTCGCAGTCTCCGCTCAAATGTGTCCCAAAAACCCTTTTGGCAATATAGTGTATATTTACTCAAATTTGTCCATTTTTACCTGTGCTGTCTGCAGGAAAGTCGTTCTTCTCATCCTCAACTGCTTTATTCATCCTGATATCTACATTAAACACAGAGAGAAGATCTGATGAAGCTCATGAGGCACATACATACACGAAAAGCTGAAAAATCATGATATTAGCTTATATTAATTTCACGTGTCATTCTTGTCATGGATGTTAGTAGATAAACAGAATGAAAGCCTTCACTCGGGTTTCCGAAAGAATTTTCCGGAATTAACCTGATGATATGATACAGACACAGCAAACATATGAAAGGAAAAAATAAATCGTTTGCAGGTTCACTACATGCCAGTTAAATAAAAAAATATACTTTATTCATTTCACAGACTAATCATTTCTATATGATGCAGAACCACTTCATACAGAACATCACCTGCTGGACACAAGGTCCTCTCTGTCCTGCTTCCTGCAATGTCCAATATTTTAATTTGGTATTTGTTTACTGGCTGCTTGACAAATGAATAGTTTAGCCAGTGCATTCCATGAACCACAATTCTGCACAGTATATAAGTCATTGTCTAACACTTAGTCTGCCGTGGTCATGTATGTGTCACGCTCGTCTGATGTTTAGATCACGTCGTTCCTCACGTGTTTGCACTTGAAAACTTTTAAACACTCCTTATCCGTGACAGTCTTTCTGAATAATCTGATGTATACGCATGTCATATACAATGAAGTGCTTTCTACATGTATGCAGTAAAATATATTCACCGTATCTACACTATACTGGCAAAGGTTTTGGGACACCCCTCCAAATCATTGAATTCAGGTGTTTTTTTCAGGGGTTGGGCTCGGGCCCACCTGTGAAAAGGTGTTCACAGTTCCAGTGAGAGGAACTCTTAATGCTTCAGCATACCAAGACATTTTGGACAATTTCATGCTTTTTGTGGGAACAGTTTAGGGATGACCCCTTCCTGTTCCAACATGACTGCACACCAGTGACCAAAGCAAGGTCCATAAAGACATGGATG
This sequence comes from Hemibagrus guttatus, assembly GCA_033459395.1. Lineage (NCBI taxonomy): Eukaryota > Metazoa > Chordata > Actinopteri > Siluriformes > Bagridae > Hemibagrus > Hemibagrus guttatus. The sequence goes on from JAUCMX010000028.1 coordinate 10,155,243, forward strand.
AGTGAGTTTGGTGTGGAGGAACTTGACTGACCTGCACAGAGTCCTGACCTCAACCTCATAGAACACCTTTGGGATGAATTAGAGCGGAGACTGCGAGCCAGACCTTCTCGTCCAACATCAGTGCCTCACCTCACAAATGGGCTTCTAGAGGAACGGTCAAAAATTCCCATAAACACACTCCTAAACCTTGTGGAAAGCCTTCCCAGTTATAGCTGCAAAGGGCAGGACAACTCCATATGACATTCATGTGCATGTAAAGGCAGACGTCCCAAAACTTTTGCCAATAGGAACTACTGTACGGTCATGTACAGTATCAGGTGTAATACTAGAATATTCTGCTTTTCATTACATTATTGTTGCACAGATATTGAAATGTGTTACGCTTCTTTCTCTTAAGCTGTTACTCCAAAAGTTTTCATGCAGTACTATTTTGAACTTCATTAAATTTTTAGTTAATTGATTATAACTAATATTAATAAGTTATTATTACTTTTATATATTATTATTATTCATTCATCCATTGTCTACCGCTTATCCGATCTACTCTCGGGTCACGGGGAGCCTGTGCCTATCTCAGGCGTCATTGGGCATCAAGGCAGGATACACCCTGGACGGAGTGCCAACACATCGCAGGGGACACACACACTCTCATTCACTCACTACAGACAATTTAGAGATGCCAATCAACCTACCATGCAAGTCTTTGGATTGGGGGAGGAACCCGGAGTACCCGGAGGAAACCCCCGAGGCACGGGGAGAACATGCAAACTCCACACACACACGGCGGAGGCGGGAATCAAACCCACAACCCTGGAGGTGTGAGGCAAACGTGCTAACCACTAAGCCACCTTGCCCCCCAACTATCTATTTTTTTTATTTATTTATTTGTTTACTTATTTATCTATTTATTTATTCACTTTCCCACATGAATGTGTAAAAAGCTGCTAAAGTGAACAAATAATTG
>JAUCMX010000028.1:10156706-10176706 GCA_033459395.1 Hemibagrus guttatus
CAGTGACCACTTGAGTAAATTTGGGATGGCTTTCATAGTCCAGAGATCCAGCTGTGTCTGTACCTGCTTAGACCTGAATGAAGCAGTGCTTGTGCTTCTTGTACCTTGTGCTGTTACTCCACCCTTAGATTATGTGGGATGTTTCATGTGTTGGTCTACTTCCTCCAGATTTGGTTCTTGGTCTTTTCTCTAGGTTTCAGCAGAGATTATGAAGATAGCTCAAAGCTAGCTGGCTTTGTTTTTTAGAAAGCTGATTGGATAAAACTGGAATTAAATTACTCCATGTATACAGTATATTCATTCACGTTTCATGATGATAGTGCAACGTTATCTCCTGAAATCTGATAGGCCATGATTTAGGTCACCATCAAAACCTGAAGCAATGAAGTCACATCTTGCTGTGTATGGAGCTGTGAGTGTCAGAGTGACCATGCTGCCCCTGAAAGCACCTACAAGGGACTCATGAAACTCAGAACTGGATGATGGAGCCACAGAAGAAGGAGACCTGGTCTGAAGAATCACTGCCTCAGCCGGCTTGCCTTCTTCCCATACTGCATCCTGGTGCCATGTGTTCCCCAGGTAAGTGACACACACGCACCCGGCCATCCACGTGATGTAAAAGAAAACGTAATTCATCAGCCCAGGCCACCTTCTTCCATTGCTCCATGATCCAATTCTGATGGACCCCTTTCTATCAGAACCAGCATTAACTTCTTCACCTGTTTGAGCAACAGTAGCTCGTCTTTTGAATCGGACCACACGGGCCAGCCTCACGTGCATCAATGAGCCTTGACCGCCCATGACCCTGTCTCCGGTTCACCACTGTTCCTTCCTTGGACCACTTTGATAGATACTGACCACTGCAGCCCGGGGAACACCCCACAAGAGCTGCAGTTTTGGAGATGTTCTGATCCAGTGGTCTAGCCATCACAATTTGGTCCTTCATCAAACTCGCTCAAATCCTTACGCTTGTCCATTTTTCCTGCTTCTAACACATCAACTTGAGGACAAAATGTTCACTTGCTGCCTAATATATCCCACCCACTAACAGGTGCCATGATGAGATCATCGGTCTTATTCACTTAACCTGTAAGTGGTCATAATGTTATGGCTGATCGATGTATATGTGACAAATACTAAAGGCTTCTTCTTTTTCACTATGGGAAAAGGGGAGTGTGACGCTCTGGGCTTCTGTTCTGCTGAGAAACTTTGATTACCACCTACCTAAACATTGTTGTAGACCAAGTTCAGCTATTCATAGTAACAGTATTTGCTCATGGCAGTGGTTTGCTTCAGCAGGATGATGTGCTCTGCAAACATGGTTCAGGAACATTTTGAGGAACATCCTGAAGTTCTCAAGGTGTTGACGTGGCCTCAGTGTAGTTATTTACAAATAGAAAACTGTGTGACTTGTTCACAGAAAAACCCAGACATTTCTAGAGAACATGTCTAAACATAAACACACAGCATCAAGAGGGTATCAAAGTTTTCACAAATGATCAGATGTTCTATGTGATATGTAAATGGAGCAACTCCTCCATCCAGTAGATTCCAGAACTGTAACTCTCAGCACAATACCACCACCATCACCACCATCCTACACTGGGGGGATGTTGAATTTGCACCAAATCTTAGATTTTGTTTTCATCAGACCAGAGAAACTTTTTCAGCTTTGTGCAAAATTCAAAAGGGATTTCATTTTTTTCTCACTAATGGCTTTCTTCTCTCCAGTCCAGCTGTGTGTCTGAGCTGTGGAAATCTTTGGAACATCTCTCCTCTGTTTTGGTGGATGATCTCAGGGTCATAGTTACACCATGTTCTTTCCATTTTTAAATAATGTGTGTGTGTGAGAGTCATCTATCTTTTAAAAACAAACAATACCAACCAGGTGGACATCAGATTTGTTTTAAAATTATTTTAACTTTTTGCTTTTTTGAACGTTCTGTTCGGCTGTAGAGAATTTTTTCAATTCAATTTTAATTCAATTCAGTTTATTTGTATAGCGCCTTTTACAATGGACATTGTCTAAAAGCCGCTTTACAAAAATAGAGAACCAGAAAGTACAGGAAAAAAAGAATCATTAAATTATTAAACTATTTTATCCCTATTTATCCCTAATGAGAAGCCTGAGGCGACGGTGGCAAGGAAAAACTCCCTGTGATGATATGAGGAAGAAACCTTGAGAGGAACCAGACTCAGAAGGGACCCCATCCTCATTTGGGTGCCACTGGACAGTAAATAATGTAAATCGTGTCCTTTCTACAACAGCAACCAAAGGCCCATGAGGAACTATTAGGCAATGTAGTTTCTGAGGTCATTATAGACACTAATTCCGTGCTGTCAAAGCTGACAGATGTAACAGCAGATCTGTGACGGTGTTATAGTCCCCAAGTGGCTCTGTCCACCGCTGTCTCCAGGTCACAGGCTGTTCACACAGATCCATCCACAGCATCAGTGAGCACCACCAAGCGACGAGACTCTGACCAGGGGTAGAGCCAGTGGTCACACTGGGATCTCTGAACACTGGGAGCTCGGGAGTGAGACGTATAGCTCGACAGAGAAAGACAGAGAGAAAAATATTAAATGCTTGTGATCATGTGATTTTTAAAGACAATGTAGATTATGTGTAAAGTGCAGGCGGGGGACTGCATGTGGAATTTGACTGGGAGCCAGTGTAGTGTAGCTAAGATAGGAGTGATGTGTTCATATCTTCGGGTTCTAGTTAGGACTCTAGCTCCTGCGTTCGGGACTAACTGGAGCTTATTCATGCTCCTACTGGAATATCCAGACAGTAAGGCATTACAATAATCCAACCTAGAGATAACAAAAGCATGAACTAGTTTTTTAGCATCATGAAGTGACATCATATTCCTTATCTTAGCAATATTTCTAAGATGAAAGAAGGCTACTCATGATATTATCTACATGAGCTTCACACAAAAGACAAGAGTCAATAATCACACCAAGATCTTTTACTGCTGGATGAGATGAAACAGAAAGACCATCCACAGTTACTCTGTAATCAGAAAGCTTACAAGCTGATGTGGTCCTAGTACAAGCACCTCTGTCTGTCAGAGTTAAGCAGGAGGAAGTTAGTGACCATCCACTGTCTAATGTCCTTTATACATTCTTCTAAATAAGCTGGTGTCTCTCATCTGACTTAGCTGAAACATACAGCTGTGTCATCCGCATAACAGGTGAAGCTAATACCATGTTTATGAATAATTGCACCAAGGGGTAGCATATATAAGGAGAAAAGCAGTGGGCCTAAGACAGAACCTTGTGGAACACCAAACATAACCTTAGTATGCATAGAGAAGTCACCATTTAGATCTACAAACTGATAACGATGCATCAAGTAAGACCTGAGACAGGAGAGGGGTGTTCCTTTAACACCAACAACATGTTCAATGGTATCAAAAGCTGCAGTTAGATCTAATAACACCAGTATTATCCTGACTGATATATTTCATGAATGTTATTCCTATGTAAGTATGAACATAACTGCTGTGCTACATCCTTTTCTAGGATCTTGGAGATAAAGGGCAGATTTGATATTGGCCTATAGTTGGACAGCTGACAGGGGTCAAGGTCCAGTTTTTAATCAGGGGTTTGATAACTGCTAGCTTAAAAGATTTAGGCACATAGCCAGTGCTAAGTGAAGAATATATAATTTTTAGAAGGAGTTCAGTAGCTACTGGTAATATCTGTTTAAGGAAAGACGTGGGTAAAGGATCTAGAATGCAGGTGGAAAGTTTTGAAGATAAAATTTGGGGGAAACTAGATCAGACTCTTGAAGGGGAGTAAAGCATGATAAGCTCTGATCAGAAATAGTTAAATTATCTAAAGGATTATCTATCGAATAATTTGGTTTTAAATTAATAGTCTGAATTTTTTGCGTGATATTATCAATCTTTCCATTGAAAAAATTCATGAAGTCATTGCTGCTGCATAAAGAAGGTGTGCGCTTTTCTACAGTGGTTTTACTCCTAGTTAGTTTTGCTACGGTACTAAATAAAAATTTAGGATTGTTTTTGTTATCTTCGATTAGGGCAGAGAGGTACGCTGATCTAGCAGTACTTGGAAGGCTTTCCTTCCACGCTAACTGAAACACTGCCAATTTAATTTGACGCCATTTACGTTCTAGTTTCCTAGCTGATTGTTTTAAAGCTCATGTGTGGTCATTGAACCATTTAATTCTTAGATGTCTTTAAGTGGTCATTCTTCTCTTTAATTATTTTACTTTTTAAATGGAGCTACATTATCTAGCGTGTTGCAAAACATCGACTCCAGGTAATCAGTCACCTGATCAAGTTCTGTGGGGTCAGACGTGAACCAATCATACGTGATAAAAACATCTGCATATCATGATGAAGAAAGAATCATCATCATCACCATCATCATTGTCATCATCATCGTCATCATCATCATCATCATGTCGTATCAGTCCTCATTAGCAAGCCAGTGTAAGTGAGTAATTCAGTGAAGTCACACAGACAAAAACAAATGGACCAAACTGAAAAGAGAAGGTTCTTCTTTTTTATTTCATTTTCTTGCTGCTCTTTTGCAGGTAAGGTACATAGCCTTATTTCTTTTTTTCATTTATTTTCCTCACTTATTTTAAAGAATGAAACTGGATTCCTAAAACACACAAAGACTGTATTTTCTTCGTTCCTTGATAGGAGAGGGGGGAGAGGTGCGAGAGGAGCAGGGGCTTGTGGGTAATCACACACAGACATACAGACAGAGTGGAAGGGGCTTAAGGTCAGTGCAGGACGAGGAGGGGAAGGTGATTGGATGGGATTGAGAGGATGGCAGTGTGCTTGTTGTGTGAGAAAGAAAGAAGACAGCACTCAGAGCAACTCTGAACAGAAAAAAACAAAACAACAACAACACAGGGGCAGAAAGAGAGAGAGACAGCGGGGCAGGGGCAAGTTAGAGGGGTATCAGAAAAGAGAAGTAGACCAGAGACTCAGCATTTCTTTGACGACTGAAAGGCAGTAGCTGTTGTTTGTTACACTTATATTTCAGCAGAAGAAAAGTTGAGAGAGAGGGAGAAGAGAGAGGTGGAAAGCCGACAAACTGAGGAGGAAAATAAGTGGCAGTGTGTTCACAGGACATGTGAGTCCTAAATTGGTCACGACTTAAGTTACTACAAGATTCATCAGTGTCACTAGTATTCAGTACAACATTGACAGTGTTGAATATCAATAAACAGCACAGAGAAGAAGAGACTTTTAAAATAAACAGCTGTAGTGTTTCAGTCACAGTAGAAAACAAAAAAAAACAACGAGTGAATGAAGCAGATCTCATTCTCTATATCACTGCTAGTTCTCACACATTATTGGCTTCTTTTTTTTTCTTTACTTTTATTACTTATAAGAAGGCAATAGGACAGAGTGATGTTTTGGTCTGATTTTGATTATTCTCTTGTCATCAGTTGAGAGAGAGAGAGAGAGAGAGAGAGAGAGAGAGGGGAGAGAGAGAGAGAGAGAGAGAGAGAGAGAGAGACAGAGAGAGAGAGAGAGAGAGAGAGAGAAAAGTGGCAAAGTGGCAAATAGGGACAGAATGGAAAGTAAAGGAAGAAGATGAAGATTTAATAGTAGGTCTCCTTTTCAATCCAACCTGTAGAACACAGAGACAAAAAGTTTAGTAAATTTATAATATACATCATGTGTGTGCGTGTGTGTGTGTGCATGGTTGATACCTCCTGGGTTTCTGCGCAAGATGAGTTTTCGAATTTCGTCATAAACAAAGATTAGGAAGCTGTATGGAAATGCACAGAACCACCAACTGGGCCTGAGGAACAGAGAGAGAGCGAGAGAGCGAGAGAGAGAGAGAGAGTGAGAGAGAGAGAGAGAGAGAGAAAATTAAGAGCAAGAGACAGAGAGAGAGAGACTGACATGCAATAAAGTGAAATGCTGGTTTTGAAATCTGACTCCATTTTGCAATACTCATCTTCACCACTAGAGGGAAATAGTGACTCAGTGCATGGTGTGGGTTTCCAGAAACGATTGAAACATTAATTTTGTGTGTGTGTGTGTGTGTGTGTGTGTGTGTGTGTGTGTGTGTGGGGAGACACTAACTTTAGTGGGTACATTCAAAGGGGCCACGTCCATTCCTGGGCAGTAAGAAAGGAAGGCGGCCAAAGCCGTCTCTTAAAAAAAGGCCGAATATCAGAATCTTATTCCTGCAGAACAAGAGGAGAAAAAAATGACTTTAAACATAAATTGCTCCTGAATAGAAATAAAAACATTGTTAGTGCTAGTTAAAATAGATGAGCAGAAATGGCACAAAAGGAGATGAAAGCAGGATAGACTGAAGTGAAAGAGGGAAGGAGGAGAAGAGGCACTGACTTCATGCCCTGCTGGAACACAGAGTTGCGACGGGTTTTGCAGATGATGACGTCGGCCCACTGCACCACCACGATGCTCACGAAGAAAGTTTGTGTGACAGGTGAACCCCACGATTTTCCTCTGCTCATAGGTCTGTGAGTGTGAGGAGAGAGAGAGAGAGAGAGAGAGAGAGAGAGAGAGAGAGAGAGAGAGAGAGAAAAGAGAGAGAGAAAAAAAAAAAAATGGCCAAGTGGTCAAAAGATTGGTCAAAACACTACCATCAGCCAGCCAGCACACTGGAGATGAGACTCCCAATGCAAATTTTTCTACTCCAAATGTAAAGTGATAAATCGATGACTGACCCATTGCTGGCCGTAGCTGTCCTCCAGGTCGTTGTTGGAGCGATCATCCCAGTTAAGCCGAATCCCCACGAGCAGCGAGGGCAAGAAGCCGTTCTCAGCCATGATCACAAAGTAGGCAAAGAAACCTCCAAGAGCCTGAATCATGCCTACACAGAGCAGGTGAGAGAGAACACCAGATCAGGACAAAGTCAGCTGTTATACTTTATGATGGTTGATACCTCCTGGGTTTCTGCGCAAGATGAGTTTTCGAATTTCGTCATAAACAAAGATTAGGAAGCCGTATGGAAATGCACAGAACCACCAACTGGGCTTAAGGAACACACACAAAAGAGAGAGAGAGAGAGAGAGGAGAGAGAGAGAGAGAGAGAGAGAGAGAGAGAGAAAAGGGGGGGCAAGACAGAGAGAGAACAGAGAGAGCGAGAGAGAGAGAGAGAAAGAGAGAGAGAGAGAAAGAGCAAGAGACAGAGAGAGAGAGACTTTGACTTTTGAGGGTGTTAATTTAAACCAATTATTTGTTCATTTTAGCAGCTTTTTACACATTCATGGGGGAAAGTGAATAAATAAATAGATAAATAAGTAAACAAATAAATAAATAAATAAAATAGATAGTTGGGGGGCAAGGGGGCTTAGTGGTTAGCACGTTTGCCTCACACCTCCAGGGTTTGGGTTTGATTCCCGCCCCCGCCGTGTGTGTGTGGAGTTTGCATGTTCTCCCCGTGCCTCGGGGGTTTCCTCCGGGTACTCCGGGTTCCTCCCCCAATCCAAAGACTTGCATGGTAGGTTGATTGGCATCTCTAAATTGTCTGTAGTGAGTGAATGAGAGTGTGTGTGTGTGCCCTGCGATGGGTTGGGACTCCGTCCAGGGTGTATCCTGCCTTGATGCCCAATGACGCCTGAGATAGGCACAGGCTCCCCGTGACCCAAGAATAGTTCGGATAAGCGGTAGACAATGAATGAATAAATGAAAATAGATAGTTCATATAGAAATTAAATGAATACTTAAAACACACAGGAAGTTCATTTGAACTCTGGTGCAAACAACAGTTGATCATTTAAGACAGTGCACACAGCTCCCCCATAACACCACATCAGCTGGAACTGTTCAAGGTCATTCATAATTTTATAAAAGTTCAAATCCACAAAGATCCTTGTTTTTCCTAGTCTCTGAAAGATGGCCGTTACATCATGTTTAGTGTTCTGTGTCACTTTGTTTTTCTGCTGCTGTAGATGGCCATCTTTGCCTGGCCCAGAATAAAATTGATCAGCTGACACTTCAACCTTTCTTTTCTGGTGTATTTAAAACCAAGGAAAAAAACCTGGGGGGTAAAAACCATGTTAAAGCACTTAAAAACACTTGCTAAAACTCTAAAAAATGGACAAAGCCTAAAACAGTTCATAAAAGCATGAAACACTGTTTCTCTAAAGCATTTACAGAGACAATACCATAAGGGGCATTGGTGGCTCAGTGGTAGGTTTCTCGCCTATCATGCGGGAGGCCCGGGGTCGATCCCCAGCCACTGGATGCAGTGCCAGTCCCAAGCCCGGAAAAATGGGAGAGTTGCGTTTAGGAAGGGCATCCGGTGTAAAACATTTGCCAAGTTGTTGTGCGGACCAATTGGTCCGCTGTGGCGACCCCGAACAGGGAGCGCCGAAAGCAACTTCTATTTACCGAGACAATGCCATGCAGTATTGTCCACTGCAGGTCACCTGTTCTTTTAGTTAACGGTGGTTTGTACAATGTTCGCCACTCTGGCTTTACCTCATCATTCAGCCCAAGGACACTGTGTCAGGGCATGTCCACCCCCCCGTCTAACCATCTCTTGTTATACACCTTGATACACAGTTTGTACAGACTCTTACCAGAGGCTGTGTTAAGCCCCATAGCTGTTCTTTCCCCATCTCCCAGAAGGGGACCCGAGACCTCTGATAGATCGGGTACCAGAACAAGAACTGGACTGGGCTCACTCTCCACAGGGCAGACCACCCTGGCACAGTAGTCCTTGAGCTGTAGGGGCTCCTCTGATGTGAGTGCAGACCTCCACCCCTGTAAAAGCTGTGCAACCACATGTACAGACTTCACCCCTATCCATGCTGCTACATCATTTGAGCGAGCAAAGTCCATTCCTGATAGTTCCACTAACTGTCACAGTCCTTGTGGAGATCAACACTCTTGTTAAGGCTGGAGAAATCCTGCTCGTGAAATCCAGCCGAGCACCATGGATGAGAGGTTCGTCGAGAAACCAGCAAAGTGATGAACAGTCCTCCCTCTGCATTCTGAAATGGTTAAAAACTCTAAAAATCCCTTGATAAAAAGCAGGTAATCCAGCTAGGTTTAGTTGTTTAGTGTCCATTAAAAACAGTGACCTGTCCAGGCCCCATCCTCCCACTGTGTGTATTATTCCATTAGCAGCTGCTCTCCATGAGAGGTTCTCTGGGCCAGTGAGGAGCTTCTGCACAAAACACAGACGAAATGCCACAGTCCTGCTGGATAAGTGGATGAGTCCTTGTCCGCTCTCGTCCTTGAAAAGGTAGTTTACTTTTGCAGACGATATCACATTAAACTTTATGATGTCAGTTAAAATATCAACGTCTCTCTGTTCATTCACCATCACAACAACATCATCTGCATAGGCTGATACACAGTATGGGGTATTGCATCTTGGTATTGACAGACCAGTAATCTTGCTTCTTATCTGGCAGAGTAATGGTTCTATGGCCAGGGCATATAGCATGCCAGACAGAGAGCAACCTTGCCTAATACCCCTATACACTTTAAAAGGTACACATAAACCACCGTTAACTTTCAGTACGCTCTCAATATCACTATACAGCACCTGGATCATGGCCCTGAACCCGGAGTTGAACCCAAAACTCTCTAACGCCCTCCACAAATACTGGTGTTCAACCCGGTCGAAAGCCTTTTCCTGGTCCATGAAAATAAGACCAGTCTTCAAACCCAATAGCCTAGAGTTGTCCAAAATGTCACGAATTAAGTGCACATTGTCATGGATTGACCTGCCAGGCACACAGTACGTCTGGTCAAAGTGAATGACTTGCTCCATTACCTTCCCCAGTCTTGTTGCTAATGCTTTTGAGAGCACCTTGCAGTCTGTGCAGAATAAGGAGACAGGGCGCCAGTTCCTGAGGTGAGTCCGATCACCTTTTTTGGGAGTAGGGTCAGGACTGCTCTGCGGCTACTCAGAGGCAGTCTGCATTCACTTATGCTCGCCCTCAGCACTTCCAGCAAGTCCTGCCCTATCACTGACCAGAAAGCCTTGAAAAACTCAACCGGAAGCCCATCGATGCCAGGTGACCTCCCATTATGCATGCTATTGAGTGCAACCTCCAACTCCTCGAGGGTCAGCTCCCTGTCCCAGTTCCCTAGGTGACTCCTCGGTTATTGTAGGAAGATTCCTGAGAAAATCTTCCTCCACATCTTGCACAGCTGCGAGCTCACTTTTGTATAGCTTTGAGTAAAAGCTGACTGTCTGCTTGTGAATTTCAGTAGGATCAGTTACAAGCTCCCCTGAATCTGTTCACAAAGCATGTATAAACCTTTTCTGTCCGTTCTTTTTTTCAAGACTATAGAAGAATTTGGAAGGAGCCTCCATCTCTGTTGCGCTTTTAAAGCGCGAGTGGACCAGCACCCCCTGCACTGTTGTGTCCAACAACTCATCCAAGAGCCTCAATAGGGCCTCGATTTCCTGTGGACTCCACCAAACCCTGGAGTTCCACTACCTCAATATCTAGAGCTTTAAGTGATCTGGTGATGCCCTTAGTCACACTGTGAGCGTACTCTTGACAAAACATTTGAATGTGCACTTTTGCCACATACCACCAATCTTGCACTGATGTAAAAGATGGCTTCTGAAGCCTAAAAGTGTCCCAAAAAAAAAAACTCTCCCCAAAATTAACATCGTCTAAAAGTGCTGTATTAAAATGCCAGTATGCGCTATGTGGCTTTACATCGCTCTTCTTAAAAGTGCACTGTACCATAAAATTGTCTGAAAAACCCACAGGATAAATAACACAGGACCTAAAAACATTCAGCTGATGTTTAAAAGTGTAAAATCGATTAAGCCGTGCTAGTGAGAGGAGGTTCTCCTTACAATGGGATCAGGTATATTGTCTCTCTGTTTCATGGAAATTCCTCCACACATCACTCAGATCATGTATTGCTATTAACTCACGCAAGTGTTTGCAAGAGGCAGCATGAGGTTCTAAATGGTTCCTATCTAAAACGTCTTTAGTGCAGTTAAAATCTCCGCCAACGATTAAAACTTCACTCGGACTACAGGAACCAACGACAGTGCTTAAAATGTTTAAGAACACCATTCTCTCCACACTGAGGGTGGGAGCATACACACAGATAAAAACAAACACCTCATTCTCATAAAACGCATGCACTTTTAAAAACATGCCTTTTAAAACTTCTTCAACAACATAAGACTGTGGACTAAAAGGCTGTGAGAATAAGAGAGGTGTTATCACTTAAAAACACAAGTCCCTTCCACTCGCTCACCTGGTCCGAGGAGTTTCCGGGATCGCTATGTGTTTCCTGCAGGAAAACAACATCTGCACACTTGTGTCTCACCAGCTCGTACACTATAGCCCTCTTTCTGTGGTCCCTGGCACCATTAGTGTTGAGGGTTATGGCAGTGATGGCACTCATTGTTAGAAAATGAAATATCACCCACATAGTGCAGTTACAGAGCTAAGCAGTTTACAAAGAACCTTCATTGTTCTTTTTAAGTTTGGTCACTATGGCTTTCAGCCGATAAATTTGGTTTTTTTCAAACACGCCACACCGCATTAACTTTTTAACATCGTGAATGAACTGTTCAGTGTCAGGAAAATAATCTTCAATATTCACTGACCTCTTGTCCTTGGTGTTTTTCAAAAACACTGAGATTTCTGCTGCTGTGTGGACAATTTCCCTTTCGTCTGATTGCGAGCACTGTGACCAACTTGAGTCTGTGGAGCCTCCATCATTCTCTTCCACATCTGACTCGTGTTTTTTGGCCTGCTTATTGCTCTTACTTCTTGATTTTTTCTTGCACTTAGTGGGGACCTTAAAAACAGGTTCTGCTTCCATCTCAGCATCTGAATCTCCATTATCCTTGAAGTCGACATCAAGACTGCTCCAGTTCCTCCACCTGGCTTATCTGAATGGGGGGGCTCAGATGTCGATTCGCTCATCTCTATCACTCTTCGCAGGATCAGATGTTCTTGCTTTGTCTCCTGCGGATTTCGCCACAGTAGCACCAGGGTTGCCTCCGCTGAGCCCGGTCTCGATCGCAGGGGGAACGGTCATGACGGGATCCAGCATAGAGGAGGCAGCAGCTACGGGCTTAGCTTCAGGAGGGTCAGCTGGAACAGACACGGCCGCTGGAGAACCCGATACAGAGGGCCCATCTCCCTCGGTATCACTACTGCAAACTTTTGGCCTAGTCTGCTCAGCCTGCCTGTCTGTTGCCTCGTCCGTTTTCACCTTCTCTGGACATGCACGAACCAAGTGTCCTGCTTCACCCAGTTAAAGCCAAATTTCATGCCAGAATCAGTACTAACAAAAAACGTGTAATCAAAGCCATCCACACCAAATTTCATAGCTAGGTCTAGCTCTTCCACACCATTATTTAGCACCATGTAGGCTAATCTCCTAAAAGAAACTATCTTTGAGTTTCGTAACTCAGGTGCTTTACCGCCCATGTGGATCTTTCTTATAGCGGTAACCAGTTTGCCATAGTGGGAGAGCTCTTTAGCAATGGTGTCATTTTTCAAAAATGGAGGAATGTTTGACAAAATAATTTTCTTCGATGGAGTACTGAGAGGAAGCACAGTTACAAGTGAGTCATTAATAATCACGTTCTGCTTGACAATTTCGTTCACTTTGTTCACAGAGTTCAGAAAAAGCACGATTGCACTGTTCATTCAGGAAGCCGCTAAAATGCTGCTGCAGCCAACTAACTTGCCGACCGCTAACACACACTCCTCCACGCTAACGTTGCACGCAATCCTCACACCATGCTTGTGAGAGACTCGTACACGCTATCGTCCACTTTCGCCATGCTTCCGGTGCAAAGTGTGCCGAAATACCGGCTCACTCCTTACTGAGAAACACAAACACACACGTGTGCAAACACGCCCAAACACACACACACGCACACTAACACACACAAAAACAACAACCAACAACCCACTCAAATCACACAAACAAACAAAAACAATATATGAAACTAACTGCCCAAACAGACAATAGTTTCAAGAAATCGCTCGCAAACTCGCTCGCAACGCTCCACTCGCCCATTCACACCCACGCATGCGCAGAGAGAGGAGAGAGAGAGAGAGAGAGAGAGAGAGAGAGAGAGAGAGAGAGAGAGAGAGAGAGCAAGAGACAGAGAGAGAGAGCAAGAGACAGAGAGAGACTGATAATCAATAAGATGAAATGCTGGTCTTGAAATCTGACTCCATTTTGCAATACTCATCTTCACCACTAGCCGTTATCAGCCATGATCACAAAGTAGGCAAAGAAACCTGCAAGAGCCCGAATCATCCCTACACAGTGCAGGTGAGAGAGAACACCAGACCAGGACAAAGTCAGCTGTTACACTTCATCAGGGTTAATTAGTGTAGTGTGGTGTGGTGTGGTGTGTTGTGGTGTAGTGTAGTGTGTTGTGGTGTGGTGTAGTGTAGTGTAGTGTGTTGTGGTGTAGTGTAGTGTAGTGTGGTGTGGTGTAGTGTAGTGTAGTGTGGTGTGGTTTGGTGTGGTGTAGTGTGGTGTAGTGTGGTGTAGTGTAGTGTGGTTTGGTGTGGTGTGGTGTAGTGTGGTGTAGTGTAGTGTGGTGTAGTGTAGTGTATTGTGGTGTAGTGTAGTGTGGTGTAGTGTAGTGTAGTCTATTGTGGTGTAGTGTAGTGTGGTGTAGTGTATTGTGGTGTGTAGTGTAGTGTGGTGTGGTGTAGTGTAGTGTAGTCTATTGTGGTGTGGTGTGGTGTACTGTAGTGTAGTGTAGTGTAGTGTGGTTTGGTGTGGTGTAGTGTAGTGTAGTGTAGTGTAGTGTGGTGTGGTGTGGTGTGTGTAGTGTGGTGTGGTGTGGTGTGGTGTAGTGTAGTGCGGTGTAGTGTGGTGTAGTGTAGTGTGGTGTAGCGTAGTGTGGTGTAGTGTATTGTGGTGTGTAGTGTGGTGTAGTGTGGTGTGGTGTAGTGTGGTGTGGTGTGGTGTAGTGTGGTGTAGTGTATTGTGGTGTAGTGTAGTGTGGTGTAGTGTAGTGTGGTGTATTGTGGTGTGTAGTGTAGTGTGGTGTGGTGTAGTGTAGTGTGGTGTAGTGTAGTGTATTGTGGTGTAGTGTAGTGTGGTGTAGTGTATTGTGGTGTGTAGTGTGGTGTGTAGTGTGGTGTGGTGTAGTGTAGTGTGGTGTGGTGTAGTGTAGTCTATTGTGGTGTAGTGTAGTGTGGTGTGGTATAGTGTAGTGTAGTGTGGTGTGGTGTAGTGTGGTGTGGTGTAGTGTAGTGTGGTGTGGTGTAGTGTGGGGTGGTGTGGTGTGGTGTAGTGTAGTGTAGTGTGGTTTGGTGTGGTGTAGTGTGGTGTGGTGTGGTGTGGTGTAGTGTGGTGTAGTGTGGTGTGCTGTGGTGTGGTGTAGTGTAGTGTGGTGTGCTGTGGTGTGGTGTAGTGTAGTGTAGTCTATTGTGGTGTAGTGTGGTGTGGTGTACTGTAGTGTAGTGTAGTGTAGTGTGGTTTTGGGGTGGTGTAGTGTAGTGTAGTGTAGTGTGGTGTGGTGTGGTGTGGTGTAGTGTAGTGTGGTGTGGTGTAGTGTAGTGCGGTGTAGTGTGGTGTAGTGTAGTGTGGTGTAGCGTAGTGTGGTGTAGTGTATTGTGGTGTGTAGTGTAGTGTGGTGTGGTGTAGTGTGGTGTGGTGTGGTGTAGTGTGGTGTAGTGTAGTGTGGTGTATTGTGGTGTGTAGTGTATTGTGGTGTAGTGTAGTGTGGTGTAGTGTATTGTGGTGTGTAGTGTGGTGTGGTGTGGTGTAGTGTAGTGTGGTGTAGTGTGGTGTAGTCTATTGTGGTGTAGTGTGGTGTAGTGTGGTGTGGTGTAGTGTAGTGTGGTGTGGTATAGTGTAGTGTAGTGTGGTGTGGTGTAGTGTGGTGTGGTGTAGTGTGGTGTGGTGTGGTGTAGTGTAGTGTGGTTTGGTGTGGTGTAGTGTAGTGTGGTGTGGTGTGGTGTGGTGTGGTGTAGTGTGGTGTGGTGTGGTGTAGTGTAGTGTGGTTTGGTGTGGTGTAGTGTAGTGTGGTGTGGTGTGGTGTGGTGTGGTGTAGTGTGGTGTGCTGTGGTGTGGTGTAGTGTGGTGTGGTGTAGTGTAGTGTGGTGTAGTGTAGTGTGGTGTAGCGTAGTGTGGTGTAGTGTATTGTGGTAGTGTGGTGTAGTGTGGTGTGGTGTAATGTGGTGTAGTGTAGTATAGTGTATTGTGGTGTAGTGTAGCATGGTGTAGTGTAGTGTAGTGTATTGTGGTGTAGTGTATTGTAGTGTAGTGTGGTGTAGTGTAGTGTAGTGTGGTGTAGTGTAGTGTGGTAGTGTGGTGTAGTGTAGTGTAGTCTATTGTGGTGTAGTGTAGTGTGGTGTAGTGTGGTGTGGTGTGGTGTGGTGTAGTGTAGTGTGGTGTAGTGTGGTGTGGTGTAGTGTAGTGTGGTGTAGTCTGGTGTGGTGTGGTGTGGTGTAGTGTAGTGTAGTGTGGTGTGGTGTAGTGTAGTGTAGTGTGGTTTGGTGTAGTGTAGTGTGGTGTGGTGTGGTGTAGTGTGGTGTAGTGTAGTGTGGGGTAGCGTAGTGTGGTGTAGTGTATTGTGGTGTGTAGTGTAGTGTAGTGGGGGTGAGCGTAGTGTGGTGTAGTGTATTGTGGTGTGTAGTGTAGTGTAGTGTGGTGTGGTGTAGTGTGGTGTGGTGTAGTGTAGTGTGGTGTGGTGTGGTATAGTGTGGTGTGGTGTAGTGTGGTGTGGTGTGGTGTGGTGTAGTGTAGTGTGGTGTAGTGTAGTGTAGTGTGGTGTAGTGTATTGTGGTAGTGTAGTGTGGGGTAGTGTAGTGTAGTGTATTGTGGTGTAGTGTAGTGTATTGTGGTGTAGTGTAGTGTGGGTAGTGTAGTGTAGTGTGATGTAGTGTAGTGTAGTGTAGTGTGGTGTAGTGTAGTGTAGTGTATTGTGGTGTAGTGTAGCATGGTGTAGTGTAGTGTAGTGTGGTGTAGTGTAGTATAGTGTATTGTGGTGTAGTGTAGCATGGTGTAGTGTAGTGTAGTGTATTGTGGTGTAGTGTAGTGTGGTGTAGTGTAGTGTAGTGTATTGTGGTGTAGTGTAGTGTGGTGTAGTAGTGTGGTGTAGTGTAGTGTAGTGTGATGTAGTGTAGTGTAGCGTAGTGTGGTGTAGTGTAGTATAGTGTATTGTGGTGTAGTGTAGCATGGTGTAGTGTAGTGTAGTGTGGTGTAGTGTGGTGTACTGTAGTGTATTGTGGTGTAGTGTAGTGTAATGTAGTGTGGTGTAGTGTATTGTGGTGTAGTGTAGTGTGGTGTAGTGTAGTGTAGTGTGATGTAGTGTAGTGTGGTGTAGTGTAGTATAGTGTATTGTGGTGTAGTGTAGTGTGGTGTAGCGTAGTGTGGTGTAGTGCATTGTGGTGTAGTGTAACATGGTGTAGTCTAGTGTAGTGTAGTGTATTGTGGTGTGGTGTAGTGCATCGTGGTGTAGTGTAGCGTGGTGTAGTGTAGTGTAGTGTGGTGTAGTGTAGTATAGTGCATTGTGGTGTAGTGTAACATGGGGTAGTCTAGTGTAGTGTAGTGTATTGTGGTGTGGTGTAGTGTAGTGTGGTGTAGTGTAGTGTATTGTGGTGTAGTGTGGTGTAGTGTAGTGTGGTGTAGGGTAGTGTGGTGTAGTGTAGTGTAGTGTAGTGTATTGTGGTGTAGTGTGGTGTAGTGTAGTGTGGTGTAGTGTGGTGTAGTGTAGTGTAGTGTGGTGTGGTGTAGTGTGGTGTGGTGTAGTGTAGTGTAGTGTAGTGTGCTGTAGTGTGGTGTGGTGTAGTGTAGTGTGGTGTGGTATAGTGTAGTGCATTGTGGTGTAGTGTAGCGTGGTGTAGTGTAGTGTAGTGTGGTGTAGTGTAGTATAGTGCATTGTGGTGTAGTGTAACATGGTGTAGTCTAGTGTAGTGTAGTGTATTGTGGTGTGGTGTAGTGCATTGTGGTGTAGTGTAGCGTGGTGTAGTGTAGTGTAGTGTGGTGTAGTGTAGTATAGTGCATTGTGGTGTAGTGTAACATGGTGTAGTCTAGTGTAGTGTAGTGTATTGTGGTGTGGTGTAGTGTAGTGTGGTGTAGTGTAGTGTATTGTGGTGTAGTGTATTGTGGTGTAGTGTGGTGTAGGGTAGTGTGGTGTAGTGTAGTGTAGTGTATTGTGGTGTAGTGTAGTGTGGTGTAGTGTAGTGTGGTGTAGTGAGTGTGGTGTGGTGTAGTGTAGTGTGGTGTGGTATAGTGTAGTGCATTGTGGTGTAGTGTAGCGTGGTGTAGTGTAGTGTAGTGTGGTGTAGTGTAGTATAGTGCATTGTGGTGTAGTGTAACATGGTGTAGTCTAGTGTAGTGTAGTGTATTGTGGTGTGGTGTAGTGCATTGTGGTGTGGTGTAGTGTAGTGTGGTGTAGTGTATTGTATTGTGGTGTAGTGTGGTGTAGTGTATTGTGGTGTAGTGTGGTGTAGGGTAGTGTGGTGTAGTGTATTGTAGTGTAGTGTGGTGTAGTGTAGTGTGGTGTAGTGAGTGTGGTGTGGTGTGGTGTAGTGTAGTGTAGTGTGGTGTGGTATAGTGTAGTGCATTGTGGTGTAGTGTAGTGTAGTGTGGTGTAGTGTAGTATAGTGCATTGTGGTGTAGTGTAACATGGTGTAGTCTAGTGTAGTGTAGTGTATTGTGGTGTGGTGTAGTGCATCGTGGTGTAGTGTAGCGTGGTGTAGTGTAGTGTAGTGTGGTGTAGTGTAGTATAGTGCATTGTGGTGTAGTGTAACATGGTGTAGTCTAGTGTAGTGTAGTGTATTGTGGTGTGGTGTAGTGTAGTGTGGTGTAGTGTAGTGTAAATTTTGGTGTAGTGTGGTGTAGTGTAGTGTGGTGTAGTGTAGTGTGGTGTAGGGTAGTGTGGTGTAGTGTAGTGTAGTGTAGTGTATTGTGGTGTAGTGTAGTGTGCTGTAGTGTGGTGTGGTGTAGTGTAGTGTAGTGTGGTGTGGTATAGTGTAGTGCTTTTTGGGGTAGTGTAGCGTGGTGTAGTGTAGTGTAGTGTGGTGTAGTGTAGTATAGTGCATTGTGGTGTAGTGTAACATGGTGTAGTCTAGTGTAGTGTAGTGTATTGTGGTGTGGTGTAGTGCATTGTGGTGTAGTGTAGCGTGGTGTAGTGTAGTGTAGTGTGGTGTAGTGTAGTATAGTGCATTGTGGTGTAGTGTAACATGGTGTAGTCTAGTGTAGTGTAGTGTATTGTGGTGTGGTGTGGTGTAGTGTGGTGTAGTGTAGTGTATTGTGGTGTAGTGTGGTGTAGTGTATTGTGGTGTAGTGTGGTGTAGGGTAGTGTGGTGTACTGTAGTGTAGTGTATTGTGGTGTAGTGTGGTGTAGTGTAGTGTGGTGTAGTGTAGTGTGGTGTAGTGAGTGTGGTGTGGTGTAGTGTAGTGTAGTGTGGTGTGGTACAGTGTAGTGCATTGTGGTGTAGTGTAGCGTGGTGTAGTGTAGTGTAGTGTGGTGTAGTGTAGTATAGTGCATTGTGGTGTAGTGTAACATGGTGTAGTCTAGTGTAGTGTAGTGTATTGTGGTGTGGTGTAGTGCATTGTGGTGTAGTGTAAATTTTGGTGTGGTGTAGTGTAGTGTGGTGTAGTGTATTGTATTGTGGTGTAGTGTGGTGTAGTGTATTGTGGTGTAGTGTGGTGTAGGGTAGTGTGGTGTAGTGTAGTGTAGTGTATTGTGGTGTAGTGTAGTATAGTGTATTGTGGTGTAGTGTAGTGTAGCGTAGTGTGGTGTAGTGCATTGTGGTGTAGTGTAACATGGTGTAGTCTAGTGTAGTGTAGTGTATTGTGGTGTGGTGTAGTGTAGTGTGGTGTAGTGTAGTGTATTGTGGTGTAGTGTGGTGTAGTGTATTGTGGTGTAGTGTGGTGTAGTGTAGTGTGGGGTAGTGTAGTGTGGTGTAGTGTAGTGTAGTGTGGTGTAGTGTAGTATAGTGCATTGTGGTGTAGTGTAACATGGTGTAGTCTAGTGTAGTGTAGTGTATTGTGGTGTGGTGTAGTGCATTGTGGTGTGGTGTAGTGTAGTGTGGTGTAGTGTATTGTATTGTGGTGTAGTGTGGTGTAGTGTATTGTGGTGTAGTGTGGTGTAGGGTAGTGTGGTGTAGTGTAGTGTAGTGTATTGTGGTGTAGTGTGGTGTAGTGTAGTGTGGTGTAGTGTAGTGTGGTGTAGTGAGTGTGGTGTGGTGTGGTGTAGTGTAGTGTAGTGTGGGGTGTGGTATAGTGTAGTGCATTGTGGTGTAGTGTAGTGTAGTGTGGTGTAGTGTAGTATAGTGCATTGTGGTGTAGTGTAACATGGTGTAGTCTAGTGTAGTGTAGTGTATTGTGGTGTGGTGTAGTGCATCGTGGTGTAGTGTAGCGTGGTGTAGTGTAGTGTAGTGTGGTGTAGTGTAGTACAGTGCATTGTGGTGTAGTGTAACATGGTGTAGTCTAGTGTAGTGTAGTGTATTGTGGTGTGGTGTAGTGTAGTGTGGTGTAGTGTAGTGTATTGTGGTGTAGTGTGGTGTAGGGTAGTGTGGTGTAGTGTAGTGTAGTGTATTGTGGTGTAGTGTGGTGTAGTGTAGTGTGGTGTAGTGTGGTGTAGTGTAGTGTAGTGTGGTGTAGTGTAGTATAGTGCATTGTGGTGTAGTGTAACATGGTGTAGTCTAGTGTAGTGTAGTGTGGTGTGGGGTAGTGCATTGTGGTGTAGTGTATTGTGGTGTGGTGTAGTGTAGTGTGGTGTAGTGAGTGTGGTGTGGTGTAGTGTAGTGTAGTGTGGTGTAGTGTAGTGTAGTCTATTGTGGTGTAGTGTAGTGTGGTGTAGTGTAGTGTAGTGTAGTGTAGTGTATTGTGGTGTGGTGTAGTGCATTGTGGTGTAGTGTAGCGTAGTGTAGTGTAGTGTGGTGTAGTGTAGTATAGTGCATTGTGGTGTAGTGTAACATGGTGTAGTCTAGTGTAGTGTAGTGTATTGTGGTGTGGTGTAGTGTAGTGTGGTGTAGTGTAGTGTATTGTGGTGTAGTGTGGTGTAGTGTATTGTGGTGTAGTGTGGTGTAGGGT